>JAFIDM010012231.1:147466379-147490035 GCA_023159025.1 Thereuonema tuberculata
TTTTTTTTTTTTCTGATATGGTTTTGGTAAATTAAGTATAATATTCCTATAAAAGTGTCTGTGATGAAGTATTGGTAATTTTCTTTTTTGTTGGTTTATTTTGTTTTCGAATCCGATCTTGCTGCACAAGGGCAATGTATAAAAACGCTTCATTTTATTTAGTGTAAATTGTTTTATAAGAATAAGAAGACCAGTATTGAATTTGTCGTACTTATTACATTTTTAGTCTTGTCTTTCTAATTAAAGTTGATATATCTGTATGCTCCTCTTCCCAGTAACTTTTGAATCATGTATATTTTATTTCTTGAAACTTGCTATTCTCATTTGCGGATAAGGGATCATCTATTTTTTAGATTTGGAAAATTTTCCCTGACGAATAATTTACATATGAAGGCGACAAAACTACCCACAGGAAAACATTCGAACCAAAGCATTAACTATTACAGCAAACTTTGAATTTCTCGTAATAACTTATCGACTCGTAATAACTTAAATGTAAACGAAATCCAAGATTTATCTGGTGGCTAATTTAACTGTTCCCTTCCCATGCTTATTTTCACCATAAAAGAAAACAGAACTTTTTTAAGTTGTTGTTAAATAAGAAGTCGCAAACAGACGTAACGAACTGTGGAAGTGACAGAAAACAATAGGTACTTTATTAAATTGTGCCTGTGATAAAAAAAAAAGAGCTAACGGCGCTTGTTGCAAGGCCAGCCTGAGAATCCCCATACTGGAAATTAAATACTGTTGGCCAATGTGTACGAGTAAAAGGTGTCAGCTGGATTAGTAGAACATCTGGACTTGTTTTGATGCTGGGGTCAGTGGGAGGAAGCACAAAAAAGAAAGAAAAGCCTTCTCATTTTTTGAAAAAGAAAGAAAGACTAACTGTTTCGAGATCCATTCATCACTGGGTCATGGCAGCAAAAAGGACAAAGTGATGTTAAGTGATCAATTGGTTTAATTTACACTGTCCTATGATCCGAAGATTTATAAAAATTGATACTAAACCTAGGACGCACTAATTTATTCGCGGCTATAAAATAACATAAACAATCAGCGAAGTAGTTGAAGGACGATTGATTTCATATGTCAGATATCTCTTCCGCCTTTACAGAAAATCCAAGTTTATTTGTAAACTAAACTAAATCAAACCAAACATCAGAATACGCTTTTGATTTTGTTTGTCTTGTATATTTAATATTAGAACATAACAAAATAAAAGAAAAGGTGTAAAATGTAATGTTTAATATAATATAATGTTAAAACTTTTCCACGCCCAACTTTTTTGTTTGTAACGACGGGATTCCGGAACAGCCCTTTTGAGATTGTTGACTCTCTTCAGCCAGTGTTATTCATTGCCTAACAGTTCAAATGAGAGAACAGTAGATATAAGAGAATAGCAAAATGATTCCACATGTAAAAGAACTTTTAAATTAGCTTTATTAATAATTAATAAAAAAATAGAATATGAATATAATATATAAGATTAATTTACAAGTGATCAAATAGGAAAACCATTGACTGACAATAAAGATTAATGAAAATTTTAAGTAGGTTACTTATAGTCTATTTTCATATTAGAAAATATGAAAATATTTAATTGATCCATATTTAATTCATTTTAGTTCTCTTTCACTTTCAAACAACAATTCTTTAAAATCAATACTATGTGCAATCATGTAATTATTAAAAAATAAAAGTGGATTGACCGAGTTTTATTACAAATTATTATATCTTAAATCAATTTTTAAATTAAAAAAGAAAAGAAAGAAAATTTTAACCTTGAATATGACCATTATTTATTGACAGAAAGAACTGCAACAAATGCTATTTTTTTGGATGAATAAAACGATTAAAAGACAGTAAGAATTTCCTTTAGATTTGCTTTTTATAATATTTTACTATTGTATTAATAGAATAGCACTCTTGCGTAAATAAAAAATATAATAATAAAAGTAAAGGTCTTTTTATATTAGAACGAAAATAAAGCGTAAAGATATTTTAAGATTCTGTAGTAAAAAAGTGAACAGTTTGGGGGCCCTCCCGCAATTAGAGGCCCTAATCGACTGCTTAGTTTATCTACAGGCAAATCCCCATCTGCTTATTAATTCAGTGGTCTCAAACTTGCCGCCCGCGAAAGAGCTACATCAAAAGCTCTTACAAGAGCGTTTAGGAGGTGCTGGCTATGTGCAGTCCATCGTAAACTTTATAATCTTCGCATGTTAGGATGCTTACGACTTGGTTCTGTTTTAAAAAGTTCTATTTTAAAAGTGATATATATAAAATCCATTAATATAAAATTACGGGAAAAAGAAAAGTCGTAAGATTTATAGTATCCATTTTAGGTTTTAGTTAAGGAATTGAATTTTATTATTATCTGTTATTATTTCAAGAAAAAAATAATAATATTAGTATTCTATTATTTCTTCAAACATTACAGTTTACTAATTTTACTTTGTGTAGTTGCGGCCCGCAATAAGACTTCTGAAATACGTCATTGCTTTGAACTAAATTTAATTTTAAACTACAGTATTATGAGTTGAGTAGAAAAAGCTCAGCGTTAGATATTTTTAAAGATTCAGATTTAAAGATTAAAAATAAAAGTAAAAATAAAACGGAAGAAAAGGAAGAAAAAAGTTAAATAGTAATAATAATCCAAGGAATATTTACTTAAATGCAGAATATTAACATGAATGTCATTTTAAAATTATTGTTCATAAAGAAATTATTTAGAAAAAAAATATTTTTTTAATTATTAAAAAAAAATAATTTTTAAATTAATATAATTCAATTCTGAATGTATCTTTGCAGTTTTTATACCTTCATTCTATTTTCCAGTACTTAAAGAAATAATATTTATTTATAATAAAAATTAATATTATATATTTTTTTAAAATTTTTAATATAAATGTTCAGCTTTTCTTTGAAATACATTTATTGTAGGTTTTGTTTTGTCACTTTCTAATTGTTAAAGTGCTGTTTATTACAGTTAGAAATTAGTACTTAATATTACATATGTATAAAATAGTAATCTCTGAAATAAATATTTAATAATTTTTATAGCTAATTTTTTTATTAAATTTTGGTTAGTTTCTTCTTATTAAAGAATATGTAATGCCTTTTTTCTTAAAGAAAATCGTACATTATTATTATCTTTTTATTTTAATATTTTTCTCAAAATTGTGATTTTTTTTTTTTAATCCTTCTATAAAAGTGATTTGCATTTTGGACGGAAAGGTGTGTTACTTTCTCATCGGATAGGAAGGGTCCCCCTTTCATTCCCAAGTTGTATGAAAGAAAAAAAAAAGAAAAAAGACTGTTTGCCAACGCAGGCAGATGAGTTCAGACAAAGGGCCCCAAGGGGGAGTGTGTTTTTTTGGCCAAAAGGGTGTAGGACTGAACCCTTCCGATGGATGGTCGAGGAGACGCAGACAATAGCTGATTGCCTGGCTAGACGGGAAGGGTAAAAGCAACCCTTACCCACGGAGATGGTCGGGCAAGGGTAAAGAAAAAAAGAAGCTAGGGTTGAATAGGGATGGGGGTAGACTGGCTAGATGGGGTTGGTAAAGAACCGCTTGATAGATCATCTGTCTTTTCTTCAGGTAGAAGGGGTTGCTCGAGTGCGCTCAAGGGGTTGGGGTACAAAGCCTGGGGGGGAAAGAAAGAGGTAGAAATTGCGCCTCGCTTGATTAGGTAAGGGATTTATATGCATACTGTGTACGGGAGAGAGAGAGATAGAGGAAAAAAACCGACTACGCCAAAAAAAGGACGTGAAAGGCGCTTTTGTTGTCATGGAAACCAAAGGGTCGAAGGTATTTTGAGGCCGAGACATAATGAGACCCTCTCGATTTAGGATATTCCCAGATGATATCTTTGGGGGTCATTTGAATAACCCAACCCTTGCTTCCTTGTCAAGGGGTTGAGGCTAAGGCAGCTGCTGGGGATGACAATGCAGCGGATCAAACATGACGCGATCAAGGAAAAGGGAGGGAGAAGAGTTTTTCTACCCCTTTTTTTTTTCCCCTTTGAAGCAGGTATACACCTTTGTCGTCTGAAATGGAGGTGTTAATTTAGTCTGCAACCAGCGTACGATCAACCCCTTGCCAGACTCCTTCTCCTTTCCTTCCTTTATTCCATTTATCTTGTTATTCTATTCGCGCTTTGCCATTCATTAATAATCTAGAATCAAACAGACTAGACGCAGAAGCTGCTTTTTTTCTCCTTTTTTTTTTGCAACTTACGTATTTATAAAAAGATCATTGTCAAACATTTATTGACCAGTAAAGAATACAACAGAAAAGAATACAATTCAAAAGGATTCTGTATAAATATTATACTCGGGGATTTCCACTTTTTTTTTTTCTTTTTTAATATCATTTTCTAAAAATTAATAAACTCTGAATAATGTTTTTTTTTTTAATTTTGGAGAAATTTTACTTGGGATATTTATTTAAATAGAATTTAGATTTTATAAATTTTAACTAATTTATTGTTCACTAATTGTAAATTTTGTTTTTATTGTAAAAGTATCGACGTACGTCCTAAATTAATTAAAAGTAAATAAGCTAAATTTATAGCCTTGAAATTTAAGTTATTTGTATTTTTTCGTTGGTTTCCTTAAAAATTTAGAATAAGTTCAAATTGACTCAAATTTGGCCATTTATTTCGTAATATATTTAAATAAACTATTCGTTATAATAATAATAATAATAATAATAATAATAATAATAATAATAATAATTTATAATCACACTAGAATTACCAAATTGTAAAGTAAATAATTTTTTCTTACAACATTTTTCGCTGATGTTGTAATTTGGCAATGCTGAACAATAAACAAAATCATCATTTTCTTTTTTTTAAGTTAAGATATTATTAAATATTACGAATGTTAGTATTATGTTATTATGAAATATAAACTACAAAAACAATAAAAAAAATGATGATATTCGAGATCATTTCTTAGAATTATTATTAAAGATAAAAATTCTTTTAAATTTTTGACAGGGCTGTTTGTATGTTTTACTATTAAATAACAAAAGTCTTTTAATAATTTAAGTCTTATTATCTTTTATTTTTATCCATTCGGAGATTACAGAATCACCTGGAGAGCTTTCCTTTGAATTCCACAGCCCTTTTTCTACAGCCCTGCGGAAAGCAACTGGAAACCACCATCCAGTCTTAGCATCCTTCTAGAGTAAAGCCACTCCGCGAAAGTAGCTTACGTAAATATATACCTTATCAAAACAAAGCTCCATTTATCCTTTCAAACTATTAATTGAAGACTTTTTCATCGTTTTCAGAATAAAGTTAAAAGAAAAAAGAATTAAAAGTTTCTATAAATATTAAATAATATAAAAGCAATTTATCAGATAAAACTGTTAATCTATTTGGATAATAATATTGTTCCGATTTCAGATACTAAACTTTTATGCAAATTAAATTTCTAATAAAACTTTTACAGTAAGATTTTCGAGAACTTATCACGGATATCTTTATTTCTTTGTAATATTAAGTATGTTAATAATAATAACAACGAATATTAACAAAAATAATAACATTTTTATTAATATTCGTTATTAAACAGTTGAATTCATAGTGATAGGCAGTCTGAATTACTTGTGAATAGTAAAATTACTTCAGTTGTAATTTGTAAAAAGAATTTGAAAAAGGAACATAATCAAGCGCCAGCGTTTCTCAATGGTAGGTTCTTGTAATGAGGGAATTTTGTTATATGCATTTAATAAATTATTAGACGTTGATCTGAGGTTGAACGAAACTAAAACGAATTCACTTTCCATTTACAATATCATTCAATTCTTTAAGTCTAGATCTGATCTGTAGTTGTAAGATCAAAGAAACTGAACGAAATTTCTTTGGAAAATAAATTATCGTTGAAAACTTTAAGTGATATTGGTATTGAAACATTAATTCAAAAAATAACTTTTTTCAAAATTGTTTTCTTTTTGAAAGTTTTCAAAATAAGAAGCTATGCATTTCTAGAGGGTAACATCTTTCATCAGATGGTTTTAAGTTCAGTCAAAACGAAACATTTCGATCGAATAAGGCGTTCGTTTAGCTTCGTTTTAAATATTTGTGGATCACGTGATTTGACAAACCAATACCTTTGAAGCGTAATTGTGACAAAAATTTTGTGTAAACATTTCTTTGCACTTACAAACACTGGATCTAACTTTTAATTTCTTTTTTTTATTTAATCGAAAATTGCTCGTACTACAGTAAACTCCCGATTATCCGCGGACCTCTCCGGTTTCCATTTTTTTTTACTGTACAATAAATTACGGAATTAACAAAAAAATTTTAAAACTAGAATAAGGTAAACAATAAAAGAGGCAGATTTAGCGACGTCCAAGTAGGAGTTTTCGTGTTTCCACACGAAAAAACAAAGACAATTAACCGATTTTTCTTGTTAAAAAGTAAGAAATTAAAGTAAGTTAAAATAAAGTAATTGTTTAATGAATGTACTACCACTTTAATGTAACTAAAACATGTTAAAAACATTTTTGTATTTGATTTTCGTCCTTTTTCATCCTATTTAGGATTATCCGCGATTGCCGCGCCACCCAACTCCGCGGATAATCGGGAGTCTACTGTATTTAGAAGTCCAATAACCAAGTTGTTGAAGCATTCTTACTGAGCAAATGTGTGATCAGAATGCAATGAACTTTCTTAGGATATTGGCTTTGTAATTTGTAACAGATGTATCACAAGTTAAACTGATACTTATTTTTAAGACTTAATGTTCCGATCTGAGATAAAAAAAAAGGGGTCGTTTCTATCAACGAAATTTAATTTTCTCTTGAGTTTTTGTTTTTAGTACTTAATGTAATCATAGCTATTTCAAAGGATGCTACTGATTATTATAAGCTATTCAGAATTTCAAAAAGTCCTTAATAGCAGAAAGAAGGGGAAAAAAAACTAGAAAAGCATTAGAACGAATTGTTAAGTCGAAATACGAAAGTCTACTTGTTAGTTTGAAAATAACTAAAAAAATTATTGTATTTTAAGAACTTTAGGCTAAGTTTAGCTTTCTAAAAAGAAAGATTCTTGCTGATTTTGGTATAAATTGGAGTTGTAGTTAGCCAAAAATCCTCAAAATACGACGAAGCGTCAACATTCCTATAAATCATAATAAGCAAAAGTAGCTTCTCTCCTTGCAAGGAATTTAAGACAGCCAATAAGGCTCTTTTCCATTATTAACATTTTTTTTATCTATTGTTGTATTAAAATGCATTTCTTATGTTTACCAATCAATCTAAATTATTTTAGAAAGCCAAACTTTAGTTATAGATAAAGGCCTTATTCATTATCATTATCAATGAAGTCTCTATTGATTCTGTTATAAATTTGATCCATGCGTGAGACTCTTAGGATCTTTATATGACTTCCCTTAAAACTATTATGTTATCACGTTAATTAACTAAGTTTCTAGGATAGCTGATAGTTAATGATATATTTTGACTATTTCCTATCTAAAATTATTTAAAGGGAGGGATACCTTTTCTATTATTCGAAAGTTTGCTCACCAATTGTTATTTTAATTATTTTTTGGGGAAATATTTTGATGCCTCCTTATTTTGATGTTTTATTTCATTGTTCAGCAGTTAATAACATTCCATTTTTATTTATTTATTTCATTTACTGTACTTTTTTTACTTCCTAGTTAAGAAAACCCCCTCCTATTTCTAGTTTTCATTGAATTTTTGTAGCTCAATAGTAACTGATCCCCTGGCCTTGTGCTTACTTGGTATTTGTTGCAGTGGAGATTTAATTCTGATTCGAGATGCCATCACATTCATTGTCCTTGGATTGTTGTCATTCAATCAGTCCAATTGCAACAATCAATTCACGCATTGTTTTGAGTTATATGCAAAAATGTCATCCTTTCGCATTGAATTTAGAATCATTAATTCAATACCAGAAATTTTAATTTGACCGTCTTTAAAGTTTTAACACAAAACCTTAGATGTTGTTAGAAAATCCATCTTGATTTTAATTTTCTGTTTTATTCAAGGTTTTCTCTGTTTCTAAAAAGTAATTCTTATACAATTAAGTATTTTTTTATCTCATCTTTTTCGTAAAACATTTGTAAATAAATTCTAATCAATAATGACTTCGATATTCGGAGCCTTACAATTTTACTGTAAGGGACTATTTTTATATTACGATATGACGCTTGTAATAAATAACAAACGTTTAATGAAATCTTATCAATCTTCATTATCTCTTGTCTTTGCAAATTAATTAATTATCAAAAGTCATAAACTTAAATACTTTTCTTAGTTTTTTTATCCTTGAACAAGAAGACATTAATTTCATGATAATTGCAATCCTTCTCAATGATTTGTGTTGGGTAGCTAATAATGGCATTCCGTTTCGATTACCGAAACATTGCATTTTAATTATGCTTTATTGCGACGTTCTCATAGAAAGAAGCTTTACGCCATTGTCACTGTGATTTGAAGCGAACTACAAAACATTGGTGGTTTTAGGCTTTCATGTTATTATAGGAAGAACGTGCAGCTTGGTACGTCTTTCTTCCTTAACAATCGAAATGCTAATCATTATGTTATCAATTTAAAATCCGATTACTTTCACTTTCATCGTTCAGCTTTCTAGAAGAAAGCTTACTAAGAAAATTATTAATAATAGGAAATTAGTTTTATTAAAAATATTACTAATTTTCCAAAAAGAAATAGTTTTTTTTTATTTATTATTTATTTATTTTGGTTTCAGTCGGTTCCTAGTGCATGGGTTGGGTGAAACCTTGAACTTGGTGGAAATTGGAGTCATGAACCGCCAAATTCAGTGGTTGGCTTATGTTTCTTTCTGGTTCACCCCCTCCATACAAATTGACATTGCATTGTTAGGAGTCAGGTGAAATAGAAATCGCTGCCCTGAATCTACCCTCATTACCCACCTCCCTGCTGCCGATAAATATAATCCGATTCATGAAAAATGCATGAAATAACATAACCAGTTTGGAGCAACTAGAGGATGGTGAGTGAGAGGGGTGAAAAGAAGAAGAAGAAAAAAAAGCCTTCAAAAGTTCTTCAACTCTAGAATGCATTTGATTCTTTTAGCTTTGGGTTTGTCGAAACTGAGAGATTGACTGTTGACTTAGGTGTCCGTGAAATCTCAGAATTAATTGGCGATTCTATTTAATTACTGCTTATTATAAAACTTCGCAGTTAGTTCGCACAATTTTAAAAACAAAAAAAGATTAAAATAAAGTATTTTTTTTTTTAACTTCCTACAATTCTTAGTTTTTAGTCTTAGACAATGATTCTAACCTTAAAAAACAAATTGCATTGTTAAAGAAGGTTTTAGCTACTCTTAATACATAATTTAATTACATATGAAAACTGTGGCCGATTCATTCAAAATAGTGCAAATAGAAAGAAGGAACTCAGATGTAAAATGTTTAAAATATCAATTTTATATCTTATAATGACCTGTATTAATCATTACTGGATTTTCTTAAATGTGATTTTAACAGAATTCTTCATGTTTTTAAAAGTTCTTATTTACAATTTATCTGAAATCAGAAATTGCTCTGCATCGCACAAAGTATATTGATATGATGTCTCATATAACATCTCCATGTTTCTTTAATATTGCGTTTTATCTGTAAATGAAGTACTCTGTTACAAAATTCGCCAGTCACGTGCGTGAAGTCAGTGCATCAAGAAACCAAAATAACTTTTTGTGGTTTTTTTGGCTTTCGAGATAAGCTAATCAAACAAATTCCTGTTCATAACATTAAGCAATGGCAGAGCATTACCACGAAATCGTAAGCAGCAGAAAGTAAAGTTATCTTTATCAATTCTTTCCACAAATTGTCTTAAAACTGTTTTACAAAATAAAAAGCAAATTTTTGCATTGATCCTTTAACCGTTATTCGTTACATCATTGTATTCACGTCGTTACTGATTAAATCAGCAAGGTATTAAAAGTTGGACAGCGGTTCTGAAGAACACATAAAGGATTACTGGAAAAAAAAAAAAAAATTCTATTAAAGAAGTTAAGTCTACTTTGGAAAACGTCATTACCAGTTCATCGTCCTGAGAATATTTTTATATGAAAACAATATATAGTTAATTTACACGGAAAAAATCCAGACAAACATTTAATTGGACAGTTGTTCAAAAGACACAGGCTTCCTATTCTGAATACATATGTGCTTCTTATTGTTTGCAGACAATTTGCTTTTCACATATCCTTCCGCCTTGTAACTTTAAATGTTCTAAAATTTCGTGTCTACACGGTTGTCAAAGCAAATTCAAATTTTCCCCTTACGTAATTAAAAAGGAAGTTGGCATCCATGTTCTTCCTGTGGAAAGGAAGCATTTACATATTCACGTCTACTAATAACAGCTGCTTTATAAGTTTTACATTGAGATTATTTTATTTATGGCGCTATTATATTGTAAATTTACATAACAAACAAAAGTGATTTTATAAATTTCTGCTGTTATTTGGTGAAATTAGATATAGAAAAATACAATAATAATAAAAAGAGTTGTATATTAATGCATCTCTTTCAAATAAAAGTCTAACATTTCATGCTAATTAAGAATACACTAAACAAACTAAAAATGATTATAATCAGTGAGAGAAGAGCTTTGAAATATTGCGAATATCAAAACTCAATTTCGACTTCTTATGTGAACAGGAGCGATTTGCAAACCTGTTATTAATTCTCAGCAAAAAGTTTCTCTTCAGTATTTCCAGCAATTTAGACTTAATGATCAAGTGAAACTGGATTTCTAAAAAGTTCTTTTCATGTCTGACTAATAGATGACAAAAGTTCATTTCCAGTCTGTATTAGATGAATCGCAGTCTGGTTCAACTGTCATTATATTGATTTCTGGAAAATATCAGTTCACCAATAGGATTATTTTCTTTTTTGTTATCTTAAAAATAATATTTCTTTGAGACGTAGACATAAATACATAAAGCTTTCAAATGAAGGAATTTGATTCAAGAATCATCCATACAGTTGTTTTAGTAAATACTTCTACAGACTGTGGTTTTGACCAGTTTCTTAACTAAATTCATTTCAGTAAAAGAATTCCTCTACTGTTGCTGCATTGCGTGTTTTGGGTAGTTTGAAAACTCCTTCTTTCATTACATTACATATATTTTTAGAACAACTAATCGAAGCAACATAATAAAAGCAATTTTCGTGATCTAAAAATTCGATTACCTTCCGTCACCCTTCCATTTTCCCGCGATTTTGTGTTAATTTAAAAATAATGAAATAGAAAATAAAAGTTCATGTCTCAGATTAGGAATACATATATCTTTTTTTTTTATTTTGTTTTGTTTGAATAAGACTCTTTTAAGACTTTTTTTTGTAATCTACGGTCTATCATGCAAGTCAAATGTTATTTAGAGTAAGTGAAAAGAAACTTAGTTGAAAACATTTTTAAGCGTTACACAGCCTGTGTTGTTTTTAACAGCAAAAATTGCTTATCCCTATTAAAAAATAAATACATATGTAATAAATATCAAAGCATTTCGATAATTAAGATAATTAAAAAAAAATACAAGAAAAAGTGGAGTTCATGTCATGTTTTTTATTTCCGTAATTTCAAACGATATATCATTCCGGGAAGAACTTTCTGGAATTTATTAATTGTTTTATTGCCAGAATAGTATTTTTGTAATAGTAAAAAATTATTTTGACCTTTTTATTTTATTTTGCGAGAAAGAATATAATTAATGTAACAATTAGAAGTGGTATAAGAGACGAACTTGCCTAAAGATCAATAGGAAAATTGTCAATTATGAAAAGGAAAAAAATAAATAAAAATACGTCTTTAAATTATTAAAAATTAGAAAAAAATATAATTAATTGTCTTCTACGTAAGAGTTTGGGTTTCCAAGAAATATATATATATGGGTAAATGATACAAGAAATCCGATGGCTTCATCGTTCATTGTGGAAGGCTTCTATTATATTAAAGAAATATATTTTTTTTTTTTAGTAGAGGAATATATTTTTACCCATATATATTCTTGCAATATCTAATTATTCAGTTTTCTTTTCAAGTAGTTTATTGTCAGATTTTATCCACTTGATAAAATGTAAAAAAAAAAATCAAAAATCGTTGTGTTCAAACAATTTCTTAATTAAACTAGTAAGTGATCTTAAAAAAAAAGCTACAAACCAATATTGCTCGTTTCAGAAAACACTGGTTCAGAAAAAAAATAATTAAATAAATAAAATAATCTAATATAAATAGAATAAATACTTATTATAGATATATTTATTTATATAGGCCTATATATGTTGTGGGTCTCTATATAGATAGATATTTTAATATGATTCAGTGAAAGATGAGAATTAACTAGGAAATATTTTCTTTTCTTTTGCCCTATCTTGAATTTTCAATTGTTTTATCTTAAGAGAAGAGTGAATCATTTCCTCTTCTAATGAAGATACTTCCTTTTCCACGTTTTGGGATCTCAGTTTTAATATAATGAGCATTTTTGGTTTTGTCAAAAGGGGAAAAAAAAAAGATTCAACGAGGGGACGTTAGATAAATGTTCAGTGATTTATTTATTTATTTATGAACTCGTCTGTTTTATTTTGTATCAAAAACGAACCACGAAGACTTATAGCTGTTGATTTTTTTGTTTTTATTCTTTTTCTTCAATTTCTTAAAACAACTGAAAAAAACCATACGCTCACACAAAACAAAACAAAAACAATTAAAACGAAATAGTTATCAGCCGGTGAGGGATTTGTGGAGATGGTAATTTATATCCCGGCATTACTTTTAATAGTAATGACAAACCAACCAATAGTAAATGATAATAGTAATGATATGATTTGACATAACTTTATTCATAAAAAAATATTTTTTGAGAAATGACTTCAGTTTTATTTTAAAATATCATTCGTAAGAACTCTGTCCCTAGTGAATATTTTTATAAAATATTTTTTTAAACATTCCTTTATTTAAAGTATTTGTTCTCAAATATTTGAAGAAAATTTATCACTTGAAAACAATAATGCTCCAACATTGAACGAATCATTTAATTGGATGGTTCGTTAAATGATTGGTTTATTTCCTGGTTGAAATATTACCTAAATCAATTGCTAATCAATATATTTATTTTCTACTGGAAGTTTCTGTATACTTCAATTTTCAACTACTCGACACAAAATGTTTTGAATTGAATATGTCGTCTGACGAGGCGGCTTCGAAAACAATCTATAAAATTAATTCGCTCAACCATAATAGCAGTTGAACACGGTTGGAGTGGTCCTCGGACTGCGACACTTCACTGTATCTCGAGAGCAGTTCACAAAGGCGCTCTCCAAGACTTCGTTGTAAATTGCTTCCAAAACATCCATTTTTTGAAAAGTGAACATTCACCCAGAGTGTCAATCTTGCCGAAGAAATCCCATCAAATACTGGACTGGGGCATTTCGCCATCCCCCACCGCCCCGTTAAGTGAATGGATATCGTCAGTGGAGTGCACATTACAACAAACCCTTCTCTATTCAGAGCAAGCTTTTTTTTTGTTCCTTGAGGGTCTCTGTCCGTCGAACCAGTTAGGTTTTTGTTCGATTTATATAGGGTCTTCCTCTTATAAGCAGGTGAGTCTATCCCTCCTCTTTTTAAGGAAGGATACATTTAGAAGAAGAAAAAAAAGTAGGCTTCCCTCCCCACCCTGTTTTTTTTTTAAATCTTTCTTCCTTGTTACAGAGTGTTACAAAAGCTAGAGACCAAATGTCAAATCAAAAATTACACACAAATAGTATATAGTGGAGATTTTATGGAAAAGTCTTCTATGTTGTTATTCCCATTCAACATTTTTAATCTGGAAAAATTAGAAAAATAAAATAAAATATTTGTAGATACATGAAAGCACAAATATTTTGCAACTGAAAGAGAAAACGATTTTTTAGTCGAAATTCGAATCTGTTCGTCAGTTGTTAGTTAAAGTAACTAAAAATTAATAAGGCGTAGGACACTAAAAGGCTAATGGTAGCCTTTTAATTAACGGTAATTAATGGTAGGTTTTTAAAAAGGGCTCGATTTCGTTTACAAATCAGAGCGATTCGTAAGAAACTAAATTACGAGAATAAAATAAATAGCAAATTGCCATTAAACCGCAGCAATTAAAAAACTCATAAATTACTTACCCTTGAAAGCTGAAATTTTACTGGTTAAAGATTAAACATAACCCAAACTCCCTTTTGGTTTTGATAGAAATTAGACCCTTATATAAGGCCCAAAAACCACCAATTTTAGAGTTCCTTAAACAGATTATAATAAATAAACACTAGTTATTTGAAAGTTTAAAGTTTTTACCATCCTGCGCATTGAATTATTAATAAATAACAATGGACGAGACCAAATTGTTTTTATTGTTTATTTTTGCTTTTGAGGCACCACTGCTATTCCGACGATTGTTTTTACCATCCTTTAGAAGAAAAAACTTTTGAATGTGATCGTGCGTTCAATGTTTATCGTGCGCTGTGTACGAAAATTGGCACGCCAACTAAACCGTGTATTAATTTTTGATATTGTCTTATTGTTGCGTTTTCTTTGACTTCCCATAAATTGTACAGTCTAATAAACGGCAATGGATCTTTCATTTTTTGTTTTTGTTTAAGTGAAAATGCACCATAGTGTAATTAATTCACAATCATTGTTTTTTTGCGTTGTTTTTTCTTAGTACTGTTCAGTTTTAAAGTCGCACTGAGGTCGTCACAGCTGATTCTGGTGGACCTAGTATAGGGCCATTATGCTGCTCGGGGGCGCAGTCATCCGATTGATGGGCACAAATTATCTTCTCCCTCACAGCGTCCGAAAAGAGCCCTAATGGAGTCCAGAGTCTCCATAGAAAAGATTTCGCCGCAAATGGACGACTCGGGATCTTTTGAATAAGAGTAGCTGCTGGCGTCCGTCTCTGTTAGAACTTAATTGAGGAATTCTGGGCCAATGCTTTAGGAAATACCACGTCAGTTGTATTAATCAGAATTAAGATTTTGAAGGCTAAATAAATTTGTCTTCTTCTTAAATGCTGAAATTAAAATTATTAGCATTAATCTCAGACTTTTGGCGTTAAATTCATTCCTCCGCTAGGGGCCGGTTCTAACTTGTAAGTTTTTTTCCTCCCCAGACAATCAAATTTTCGCCATTTTCTCCAAAAAAAGAAAAAGCAATATCGTCCCAAGAAAAAGTGGCGCCCCAATCATAGGCTTGTTTTGTCGGTCTTAGCGGCGGCTCTGCCATCGCTTCCTAAACACCAAATTTAGGAGGTGTTACTCTCCATTGTAATCTTTGAGACAGCTTAATTAAATGGATTATCTAAACTTATTTTTTAAAAATATCTCCCTTCACTTAAGCAAAATCAGCATTATTCACATCGTGTTTTCGCATTATTTCGAATTCATTTTTTTTTTTTTTTTTTTTTTGTTTATGTTCTGTCACATGACGGGTCCAATTACAAGAAGGCAGTTACTATGTTTTTGCCATATATCTTGGAACATACTAAGATGGTTTTCCGTTGCCTTCCTCGGGAAACCATAATGGTAGTGCTTCAAACCTGAAGAGAAAGAGAAAATGAAGCAGACAAACACAGGAGAGTAAAGAAACATCCATGCCGGTTCCGGGATTCGAACCAAGATTCAGACACTTCAATCTTGAGGCAGGCCACCTTTTTGACCACAAGGCTGTGCCTAAACGGCAGATTTTTCATTATGGTTGAAAATTATCGAGAACTTAAATTTCTACCAAAAGAAAAACTAGGAAAAAAAAAAAAAATCTTTTTATTACTAAAAGAGAATGGCGCTATAAAAAACTGAACAAAAGGTAGGATTCTAGCAAATTTCATTCGTAGTCTATTATTATTATTATTAGACAAAAAAGAAAAACAGATCATTGTTTTATTCTTTCTGTTTCTTTTATATTGGCTAGATAAAGAATGCTCTGTTTACTGAGAAGCATTTTTTTCCTCTCTTTCTCTCATCTATATTAGTAATGTAAAACTTATTTTTTTCCCCTCGATGTTCTATTTCTGGAAGTTGCTTACAAGGATGGCATTGTAATACCTCGTGTAGAACCCTGACCATTGTAACTAAGATTAGGCAGACCGAGCGCATGACAGCCACGCTTTCATTTCTCATAACAGGCAAATATTTGAAATGCGTATAAGGATTAATACTTGCTTGACTGACGAGCAACAGATAAGACGCATCGAAAAGATTTTATTACTTTCAAATAACAACTGAATTTAAGTTCCTCCCCCTTGTATTTTTAACTTAGGAAAGGAATAATAGGAATCTTCAATTTAATTGTTTCTGCATTGGAATTAGGGGCTTATTTCCCATAACGGTCTTAAATGGGTTTTGATGTCTGCCGTAGATAGGAAATTCTCTCTCTCTCTGTGGAAGGGGTTTTGTGAGAAACCCCCTCCCCCTCCTTAATGGATTTTCTGATTTACCATTTGCTTATTTTTTTATTTTTTTTTCCTTTTGCAAATGTCGTGCCTTTTTAGAGAAGAAACCTAAGTTTTTCTTCTCTTGGAAGAATGAATCCCTACATTTGCTTTGAAGGTTTCAACCAAATCTACAAAATAATATTGATCGTTCAATTAAAAGGAGATGTAATTGGGTCAATATCCCCCTACTGGCTGTCACTTGGACGGTCGATATTCGATTTACTAAACACTTCGTTCTAAAAGCTGCTTGCTTGATCAATTTGGAAGAAAATGTTGTTTCATACATGTGTAGTTTTTTTTTTTTTTTTAATTCATCGTTAAAATGAATTAAATAGAACTGAAACACATTTATTTTGTAATTAAATGTGTTTCAGTTCTGTCTGTTTCCCCTTACTTCTAAGTTTATCGTTAAAAAAAATGCCTAATATTATTTTTAAAAAAAAACAATAAATAAAAATAATAAAAATGAGAATTTCTTTTTTTATATCGGGCATGTTTGTCGAAACCCATCTTATCATCTCTTTTTTTTTTCCCCCCCCGATTTGATGTATCTTAGCCAAAAAACAAATAATATTTATGACCAAAAACTAATCGCAGAAAATTGTTTTATTCTTCTGTCAGCCATTGAACGTCCATTTTTTCCATTAGTTCATCCGGTGTACAAACGTTCCCAGGGGTTTGGAATGGAGGAGAAGCCAGGAAGATGGACCTAACCTTTCAACCAAAAAAAAAAGAAAGAGAAAATAAATATGTTCTTTTTCCGGATGGTGGGGTGGGTTTATAAAGAAGATGATGATTTTTGCCCAACCAAAAGAAAATGTTCAAAATGCTGCGCTTCATCCCTTTCAAACGTCATGTTTAATGCAAAAAAAAAACAAAAACAAAGGTCATCTTTTACAGAGAAAAATCGGATTATTATTTTTTTTTCCTATATCTGCCATCTCCTTCCAAACAGAATGCTCATATTCAATAAATTACTCAGGAAAGCTTGTTCACTTGTTTTCTAAATTTAGTATATGCCATAACTTTTCAGCCAAGTAAATTTGACGATTTAAGGTTAAATATTCGAACAACACACTGTGATTAATAAATACAGTAGAAAACAAAAGGAGAAAATATAATGTAGAAAAAAATTATATTTTCTTCTTTTTTTTTTTTCTCTAACAGAAACGGTTAATATTCTTTTTTGTTAAATAAAAAATCAAAGAATTTATGTTTGCGAACTCATCTTAAAACATCTTATTCCTAAACTCCCATCTCCTTCTTCCAATATTCTTATTCCAGTATTTCTGCCATATTCTTATCAACTTACTTCACTACTGATTGAAGAACACTACTTCTGACATCAGCAGAAATTAGGGCAAATGTTTCCTTTCTTTCCTGTATTTGTCTGCTTTTTCTCCTTCTCTTCTTTCGCTGTTTTTGGCACTGACAAATATTCCAAAATTCTAGGGTCTGTACGATAGCTCCTCCATGGATAAAAGTACTCGTGGGATGTTCCCTAATAAGAGTAAACGAAAATAAGAACTTGGAAGGTGATAAACATACTGAAACTAATTTTAAAAAATATATATTTGTATACAACTTTTAATCTTGGTTCGAGAACTGGGGGCCTACATGAATTACAAGGGAGATGATATTGAAAGCGGGTTTTCGTATTTTTTGTTGGTTACTTGGGAGGGCGACATGAAGTTTCTCTAATTTGGAAAAGGAGGGAAGAGACTAAAAGTTTTAAGAATCACTGATATACTATTGATTTTATTCTTCAAATTGTTATTTATTCTTAAACATCAAAGATAAAAACAACAACTTATAAATCAAGAAAATTTTTTTTCAAATTTTTAAATTAAATTTATTTTTTTAAATTAAAAAACAAAACAAAAACAAAGCTTCAGTTAATTTTTTAAATAGGGAATATCACATCTTTTCTTAAATTATATATTTTGTTTATATTGTTTTCATCGTTTGTACCATATTATTGATTACGTTGCTTCAAGTTCAGTTTAATTAAATTGCTTTCATTTCATTTCTTATGTTGTTGGAGTTCTCTAAAAAGAAATAAATAAAATAAAAATACATTAAAATAAAATAGCGCAACAATTACTAGTTCTACTCAAAACTTATTTGTTGTCGTGATTTAATAGAAAGAAATTAGGGTCTAAAGAAATCAGAAAATACTACAGAAAGTAAAATGGAAACCGTTCACTTAAAAACTGTTGAGCAGTTTAAATATCAAGGATGTACTTTCGATTTTTATCTGCTGTGAACAGAGAGTTTTTTTTTTACGTAAAAATCCTTGTTTCTCATTGACGTGGAACGCCCGAAGCATTCATAATAGAAGGGAAGGCCTCATCATTTGCACGTCCAGCCGTGTCTCGATGGCTTCCAACTTTTAAAATTGCGGAAACGTAACAAAATTGTCAAAATTTCAGAGAGAATTTTATTTAATCTATTTTTCAATATTGACAGCTATTGTGCCGGTATTCTAGCTTTAATATTTTAAATTACATCCAGTCTACATTATAAAGTCCTGTTTACCATTCCCCATACAAAACTTTCATCCCTGCTTTTTGTAAACTACTTCCTTCCCCGTAAAAAACTAAATAGAATTACGAATCCACTTAGCTTAATTAATCTTAAAGATGCTGGTCTACATTCAAGTAATTTGAAAAATCTCCCACACAATTTTTTAACTTAATGATCTAATAATGACGATGTAAATTATTCAGCTCGTCTTAACAAACCGGGATTTTTCGTGATTTTGAGGTTCGAGAATATTCAAAGTCAAAAAACCATTATTTCAGTTTTTATAAAGAGCTTACCAGAACAAATTCGAGCAATTCAAATAGATTTCTTCTACTATCTTTTAAATTTCATGAGACCGTCATTATGTGGCTAATAATGACATTGATATATAATTTCTGTCAATTATATCATAATAGGAATGCACAGTGAAGCATAAAATTATTTCATACGATTATCTAACAGACAAATAAAAAAACAAGTATTCTTTGCTATCCTCTTTTAAAATGAACTAACTGTGATACGTTTAATTTGAATTTAAACTACGACTAGATTTTAAGGGTTCTTAACATCCTGTAAGGAAGTTGGCATCTGTTTTTAAATTTTAATGATAAATCTGTTAAAATCATCATTACGACCAAATTTCTATTCAGTTGTGTGTTACGAACCAAACATAATGTAAACAAATCAATGCACACATTCTGAAATCAGGAATACTTTCAATTATTTTGCCCCTTTTTCATCATTTTTCAGTCACTGCATTCATTTATTGAATTATTTATTTATTTATTATTCTTGCTGTTTTTGCCTATTTTGTCTGATTGGCGTCGCGACTGGGGAGATTGTCGTCGTACCCTTTCACATCTCTCAGACTATTTAATTTTGGGATGTGATTGGACTTCCTAGTTGTACAGCTGCCCCGCTATCCAGTTTGACCTGTCGTTCGACGTACGTGGTCGGAATCTAACGCTTTTTTTTTTTTAATACCTATGTGTGTGTGTTCGTCGGAGGGATGTCTGACTATTGATTGGATCATTTACAAGGTGTCCGTAGTCACAGGCAGAGGAAGTTGACTAGACAACAGAATAATTGTGGATTAAACTTTTGTTTAATATAGAGATGCCCACATTTAAAATCTTTGAAATCCGATCGAATCTTTAAATTATGTAGAACCCAATTCTTATGATATTTGTTGGTATATTTCTGTATTTTCCATTTTCATTTCAAAATGGCTTAAAAAAAAAAAAAAGTTTTCTATAACAAAGAATTTGCTTATCATCAAACCTTTTCTGTAACATAGAATTGTAGCGTTATTGATAGTTTTCTTTTACATTATTTGTATTATTACTGGATGAAAACATAATAAGAATAAAGATCTTTCCAGTAAATTGATTATCATTCTAATTAATAAGTAGCTCAAAGTAATACAATAGCCATACTATAATTATTTCTTTGAAATCTGGTTTCATTTAGTTTTCGTATTTATTTTGATTTAATTTTTGAGAATTCGCTTTACTGAATATCTTAAAATATCGTAGTTATAAACAATTTTGTCGACCACGTCTTTATTTAATCGTTGAAAAGCAAAACATAAGTTATTCAGCTCTGTCTTCATTATCGAATTACATTTCTCAGCATTACATACCTTATTCTTTCAAAGTTTTCATTGTAATTGATATGATTGTATATTAGACAAATGAAATTAGTGCATAATTTAATTTCAATAAATGTAAAAGACTTGTAGAAACGAAATTCATTCTATATTTTACATTGGGCTTCGGGTAATTTCCTATTTGATGTTCGTAAAATCATTAGTTTCGCTTGGTAGCCTATTGTTAACATAATTATAAGCATAATTTCATTAATGCCAGGCAGATAATGTGAAAGAACAATTAACCAGTAAAAATAGAATGCTTATATTAAAATGGTTTAACACGATCTTTTACTTGAAAAACTAACCTTCATCTGGCTAACAGCGGTTTTGCGATAACAGCATACACCAAGTCACCACGACCATTGGGGGTACCGTGTTATCTCAATTTCGCAGTTAGGCATATGAGGGTTAGTTTTTCTAGTAAAAGATGTTGCAAAACCATTTTGAAATAAGCATTCTACTTTTTTACTGGTTAATTGTTCGTTTCACATTATCTGCCTGGTATTAACGAAATTACGCTTGTTAACAATATCAGGCGAAACGAATAATTTTATGAACATAAAATAGGAAATTATCGTGCTTCGATTTCTTTTCTTTTTTAACCAGCTTTCCTAAATTTAAAGTTAGAACTTTCCAAATAACTTTTGAGTTACAGAATGAATCTTTTTGAAAATTGGCATGCGTATTTGAAAATTTCTTTATGGATCATTGTGAAAATAATTTGCGCATAACAATAACCACAAAAACCGCTACGTTTAAACCAATTTGGAATTGGTTTAGGGGTAATTTGAATTGGTTTAGATGACTAAGTAATTGGATTTAAGCAACTTTAAAGTAGTATTTGTAGGCTTTTATGCAAATGAAAAATGTAAAGATATGATTTAAAAAAGGAAAAAACTTTTTAAGTAAGTAAGTAAGTTACGTAATAACTTTAAGTTATAAAACATATAGTTACTAGCATTTTATAATAATTTTTCTTTCTTTCTCTCTCTCTCTATTTATATCTAAATAGGCCCCACGTAATTAAGGGTGTATTAGGGTATCCTAAGTAGAGCTTGTTTGAATTATCCAACTTACACGTAAATACGTTACATATGGGTCGAATTTCAGGAAGATGAACAAGTTTCTAAATATATTGAAACTAATTCTTGTTTATAGTTTGTTTGTTTTTTTTGGTTTTTGTTTTTTCATACTTGGAACCCTAAAAGAAGCTCTATACTCAGGATTTAATATCTAATGAAAAATCACAGAAAGTGTAAGACGACAAAGAAATTAAAAGAAAATAATATAATCTGAATCGTCATTTTATTTTATTTTATTTTATTTTTTTTTGGGGGGGGGGGGGTCATAACTTAGGAAGTCAAAGTTTAACTAAACAATTTTTGAAAGCTTTGACTTTGAAATCTAGTTATTATTCAGGAAACAAATTTGTAAATCTGCTAAATTATGAACCTGAAACTTGTAAATGCAGAATAATTGAAATAGTTAATTCAGCTACATTGGGATTGTTGTTTATAATTGCGTGTTACTGTAAAACGGAATTTCCTATTGGATTTTGTGTTGTATGGACAACAGTGGTGATAGTGGTACTGGGAAGAATAATTAACTTAATTTTAAATAACTGATTTAATTAGGATGCACTAAAAATATCAATTATTGAAATATAAAAATACAGAAAAATGGCTAAAAACCTTCAAAAAATCTGGAAACAGAAGGAGTGTCGATTTCCCTTCTTTGGTGTGCAATTAATCATTTCTGTACCTTAGTGTGTAGTTAATCACTTTGTAGCTAAATGCATCACTGCGCCATAAATTTGCTGCTGAAAGGAGATCCATAATGATAACATGATGATGAACAGAATGGGATCAGATAGGTCACAGTGGCAGTAATATTACGAAAAATCTGATCAAGAGGTTGATGCAAAAGAATTTATGCTCCTTCTTGCATTTGAATTATGTATTCCATTTGTCTTGTTATGTGATATTGAATAATGGAATCCTAAAATTTCTAAACAATAAGTTACGCATAGATTGATCTCAGAACTATTAGAAAATCACACTTTTGAAACATCATCAGCAATATCCATTGGAAGAAAAGCTTTTTGACTGCATTCTTCTTCATAATGTTATGGAATAGTTAAACATAAATAACAATGACAACACACTTAAAAATTACAAAATTTTTAAAACTTCTACAGCTCAATATCCTGAAGGCCTTGGCTTCCTGAATATACCATCTCTAGACATGTCTATCTATAACTTCCCCTTTTCGATTTTCTGATACACGAAAAATTTCTTGGTATCCTCTTCGAGCTGCCTCAGTCCATCTTTTTCTAGGTTTGCCTACTGGTTGTTTAGCACCTACTGTATTACATAGGATTCCCCTTTGTTTATTGTCCATGTATTGTGTATGTCCTGCCCATTGCAGTGTTTTCAATTTAATAAGAAATGATGTGCATGGTTCCCTATATAATTTTTATAGTTTGTTATTAAAACTTAATCTTCATCTTTTATTTTCTTTAATTGATCCCATATTCATCTTTCTTTCAAAGGTATCAATAGCTATTTCGATTTTTTTAAATTTAATGTTGAACATTTCTTCCATTCACTGCAGGCCTAATTACAGTCTTACATACTCTGGTTTTAGTTCCTTGATTATTATTAGTGAAATTTAGATTTAATATTAACAGTCACCAAAAAAAAAAGAAAAAAAAATGAAAAATCTATTTTGTTATTAAATTAATGGATTTATGTTTAATTTGGCTAGGTCGTTCAAGTGTATAAATCTGTAATTGATCTTCATTGTGAATGTAAAATCAGATTCTATAAGTCTGTTCTTACACTAAATATGATTTAGCCAATATCTTTTTTCTTAGTAGTGCTGGGATATTTGTTATGAGGTGACTGAGACTGTATAACTTAGATGTGGCTCCTGAAATTAATAGTATTTCCTAATATTGAAACATATCTTAATTACAAAATGATAATTTTG
>JAFIDM010012231.1:147500035-147517137 GCA_023159025.1 Thereuonema tuberculata
GGTATTTGTAGATTATCACTCCTTTTTGGATATATCATCTGTTAATGCTATGATAGTGGAAAAATCATTGCACAAAAACTGACAACAGAGATTACATTTTTAGATGAATCATAATTTAGTCACTGGATTAATTTTAGATAGTGATATGGAATTAAAATTTCTTGAATAAATTTCAAGAAAATTTTCTAGTCCTTATTCCTAACTATTTGGGAAGCTTATTTTTATTATTTTGTATCTGCCAAACAACAAAGTAATGTAACTTTCTTTAATGTAACTTCCTCTACATTAGAGATAGTTAATCATTAAATTAACAACTTGAAGTGATCATTTAACAATAAATAGCTGGATGTCGATAGTTAGAGGTATTTTGTCGAGAAGTGAAATTATTTCTGTATTCATCAAATAGTAAAATAGCATATTTATCAAATTTGGCAAAATGAATGTTATATAAAATTTCTGCCAAATATCATAAATCCTGGAATATTACATATCTTGTTATGTTCCCTAAATCCTATACTGACTTAAGTGATAAGCAGCTATGATTGATTCATTGCAAATAATTCTTTAATAATTCTTTAATATGATTCACTAAATAAGATCATAAATATGAGCAGTTTTACTTGACAAAATTATGATCATTTATTATAAACTGATATGTCAAAGAGAAAAATAGCTTATATAGTGGAAAGATAAAAAAACAAAAAACACCCAAATCATCTCTAAAAGATACAGTGAATGAACTGTACGACTGCAATACCAAAAGGATGTGAAATATGCATTATTAAAAATGGTGTGAATAGTCTATTAATATTTTTCTTCTTATTACTAAGAAATTGTATCTGTGACTCTTTGTTAATTATTTGTGTGTGTGTGCGTATATATTAACTGTCATTTAAAACTCAAATTACGACAAATTCTTTCATTATTATAACTTCACTTACACTACAAAGATAACCAATCTGAATCGCCTTTCCTGTCATAAAGGATGAATTTCAATCCTGTATTATGCAACATATGATTCATTACATTGACTTACATTATATGCACATTAAACTTTCTTATTTATGAATATTTGCCTTTGTGTTTGTATTGGCCCTTTAATAACTTTTGTGCCCTTTTGTGCCTAGTAATAGTAGGTTAAGGTATTTATGCTGTACTGATTACAGCGATTTTCTTATTGTTGTTTGTTTTTGAGCGGTCCGACTCTCTAGAGAAGGAGAAGGATCTTTAGGCTTTCGTGCACTTTCAGAGTTTATCATTAAGGATAAACTTAGCTGATGAGTTCTAACAGGATGAAACAGCTGTCCCAAATTCCCATCATTAATAGTTCAAAGTGTAAAAGCTTTCAATTTCATTGTGTTCACTGATTCCTATTTTTTCGTATTACGTTATATGTACATTGAACTTTGTTATTTATATCACTTCTACAAATGGACCTTACTTTTGAAACACTAAGTGAATTGGATGTGATGTCAATAGAAGAGTAAGCCATACACTCGGGAAAAGAAAAATGTTTATAAAAATATCAAAATAACACTGAAGAACAAGAAAAGTTTAGCCAAATCACTCTTTCCTTAGGTAGTCCAATTCCATTCTTTTTATCTGCATATTTTAGATAACAGGGAAATGATTTTATTTCACAGGCAATCTGTACGAGAGGTTTTCTAAGATGCTATAATGCACTGCAATCTAAAAGTTCTGTAAATAATTTATTCCTTTTTGTATCTGAAGTACTTTAAAACTCGAAGTAAAATTGGCAATTTTCAAATCAAAAGCAACTGAGAAAAATATGATTTGCTTAAATTACCTCTTCTAATTTTTCATCATTCATAAATGTGAATAGATAAGGTAACGAACTGCTCAAATAAAATGATTATTAGATATTAAGGCCTCGAAGTTAACAGTTTGTAAAGATTTTATATTTGTGTATTTTTAGAAGCTCGTTTTTGTTTTGTTTTCAATTGTTTTCCATATAATAATATCATATTACTTATTTACCTGAAGAATATCATAAAAATAGGATTAAATATATATGTGATTTTATATATACTTAGAAAAATAATTACTTTTAGCATAAAAGTAATGAAAAATAACATAATAAGATTTTTTCCCCTATAAAAACTTTTAAATGGAATTTGGTTTATAAATGTTGCATTCATTAAAATTAAAAATTACTAAAATCCTGCTAATTTAGTAAGTTCATTCTTGACACTACTTTTATTATGTAAGTTGCCTCCTTAAGATATTTAGAAACTTAGAAATCAAGTGACTTATTTTTGTATCACCTTCTTAGCATTAAATATTAAATGTTTGTTGAGTAGTAAAATTGAAAGAAATAACAGCTTTACCCAAAAGGGGAAAAAAATTAAATTGCTAAAAGTGGTAGTAGTCAAATAAAGCAAAGGAGAAATAGAAAACATCTGATTTTTCAGTTTACATCAAACAATGTTTAAAATACTATAATTTGATTCTACCTGATTTATATATTTCAACATCATTCAATTTATCAGATAAGTTAATTTAATAATCTTTATTCCCATCAAAATGTTTTGAATCATCCCAGGTTGTGCTAAACTTCAAGAAATCAAAAGTCGAGTAACCAATACTGAGATTCTTTTTTCTTTTAAAGCTGTTTTTAAAAGCTAAAGTGATGAAATTAAAAAAAAAAAAAAAAATCCAATGTTCCTTATACATGTGGCATTAAACATAAACAATACATTGCATAACCTCAATTCAAATCAATAAATCGTGGTTCAAGTGTCTTTTTCCTGCAATAATTATTTAATTCAACAATTTCATGAAAATCAACCTTTTTTTTCCTCCCTGAAGCTTTCAACTTTTTTAAAGTAAAAAATTACAAAAGGCTTCTTTATTAATTCTAATTTCTGAGTAATAGAAGAATGAGATGTATGTATAAAATTACAAATGATTACCATATAAAGAAAATTAAATTTATTAAAAATTAAAAATAAAAGATAACTGAGTAGCAACTTTAAAAGGGTAAAAAAAAAAAACCATAAAATGAGGGGAACCTACCTCCTTGACGAACATCTGTGTGCAGATGTGCTAAACCTTTGGCTAAACTCTGACTCATTTTGCAAAGTGTTGGCCAATCAATGGTTTGATTTCGTAAATAGTTCTGTAAGCATCCTAAGGGGGCATAAGATAGCACAATTAGATATTCAGTCCTCCCTTCACTATTTACACGCTCCTCAGAGCCTAAAAATTTGAGCAGGCAAGGGTGTTCTAAATGTGGCAGAGTATAAATGTCCTTCTCATTTAAGTAATAAAGTTTGTGCTGCTGCTGAAACACTTTCACAGCAACATCTCTATCACAAAGATTGGCTCTCCATACAGAGCCATAACGCCCCCTTCCTATCACTTCTTGTAGCTTTAAAGTTGATAAATCATAGGTGGGTGTTGTTGGAATTGGAGGGGGTGCCTCCATTAAATGAAGGGAGTCGGGATTAGGTTTGTGAAGATCAGTCAGCAGACGATACACAAGGAACAAAATGAACAATGTTGCAAACAAGGAACAGCCTATTGCTACAATGATCACAATTGCTTCTTTCTTTGGGCTCACTGGTTCTATGAAAGGATGTGCTGTTGAGACAAATAAAACAAAATAATTAAAAAAAGGTAACTGATGAATAAAAATTAATGATGAATGATTATTAAGTCATAAGGAAATGGTACTATATATTTAAAACATTTATTTAAAAAAAAAAAAAAAAAGCATTAAAAGATTATATTGCATAGATCATTATCAACTGAAAAATTATAACTATTTCTAAGCCAATTGTAGATTGTGTGTGTGCATGTGCATGCTTGCTTATTATGTTGCTAAAAAGAATAGCTACATTAAGATCAGCTCTATTCAGTTAATGCAGTTCCATTTTAGCTAGATATTTAATCTTGATAATTTATCATTGCATATTTTAATACTATTATTATTCTTATTCTTATTATATAAGGTTCATGCTATGATAATTTTAATGTTTTATCAATTACACCTAACAATAATGCATTATCAATAATAGAAGAGAGTAAGAGAAAGGCAGAATGAAAACAATAGGTGATCAATACTTCAGAAACATGACCTTGGAGTAAGTATTTCTGTACCCAAAGTTTGAAAAAGACCAAGTCTTGAATTGCTACTTTCACAACACACAAATGATCTTCAGAATGTATTTTTTATCATGTATGGTATGAACATCAATTATAACAATTTCAGTCAGAAATAAAGTAATAATATTTATAAAATTATAAAGGAATTGTATTACTACATACTTTATTAGTAACAGGAAAAAAATTCATTTGAAATAAAAAGCATAATATCACTCTTCATTATGAAAGAGAAAGCTTCCATTCAAAATTTATCTAATTCAAAGATTAATTATCAAAACTTTTACATAAAACAATAATTAAAAGTAGAAGTATCATTTTTTTTTTGGAGGGGGAGCTTTAATTCTTTTTTTTTTTTCTGACATTTTTATTACAGTATCCACTTATCACTTGATTAATTTTTGTAATCCTAATTTTTTTCTTCTCTCTTTTTCTGTAATGAGGTATAGTAAGCCCTCAGCTGTAGCAGACTTGAGTGAAGACATCTAAATGAAAAGATTGCCAAGTTCAAATAACATGAAGAGAATTCACACATAGATAGTTGGATTCTAGTGATGAAATCTCAACTATTCCATAATAGCACTAACTATCAGTCTTGTTACTTTAAATAAGGGATTTTTTTTTTCTTTCTAGATTCTCAAACTGATAAAGGAAGATGTACGTTTCTTACAAAACTATCATTACATGAATTCTTATTAAAAGCCGAAGTATGTCTGCCTGAATTTATTATAAATAAAAATGAACTACATACAAAAATAATAACAATAATAATTGCTACACATTTAGAATGTAAAAATTTCAATTTTATGCTTTTTTTTTCATTATTTAATCAGAGTTAATATTACAGTTTTGTTTTTTCATTATCTTTTATGTAATGAATGTGAACTATTTAATTATTTAACTGAATGGCAATAAATCTCCGTTAAGTTGATAATTTTGAAATTCATTCTTTCAAAGCATAAGAGGAAAGTTCACTTATAAGTTTTGAGTTATTTTAAAGATTACAGTTAGCTGCAAAATTAACAGCAATTATTTAAGTTACGACATGCAACATGCTATTGTGATATCACTTTAAACTCCTGAAATTTAAATAGTGCTGACTGGAAGTTTTCCAAAAGGACTTTAAGCAGATACTGATATAAAATGCATCATGTAACAGTAAGGTAAAAAACAAATAGGAATTTGTTGTTTTTAAGGGGAGATATCACAATAATTTAATAATTATTAACAATTTTTAAGTAATGATATTATTTTTGTTTGGCAGTAAATTCTAACTAAATGTTGAAATGTATTTGTAAGATTCAGCCATAATTAGAAAGGAAACCCATATTATCATAAGTTAAAAACTCTACAATATTTTATTTAGGAAAGGTTATTTTCTTATTCTATAAATGCTCTTATTCTGAAAAATTCTATATTAAATCATAAAAGAAAATTTGGAGGAGAATAAATAAAAGTTTCTAATGAATTTGTTACTTATTAAAAATGATAAATAGTCAATTTATTTTAACCAATTAAATTATTTATGTGTTTATTTAATTTGTTATTTTAAGTCATATCATAAAATAACAATCTTTATCTTATTAAAATTTATTTACCTGATTGTAATTAAAATATTAGACAGAAACACACTCTTCCATACATTACATTAGTATTAAAATATTTATTAAAATACTAATAAGGGAGACAAATTTTCAGGAACTGTACATATTCCTTTTTTTAAGTCAATAATAGAGGCATTTCATAAACTGAATTAAGAATAAGCTTGGCAGCAATGGTTTAAAAACATGAACTATTAATAAAATTAATTGTTGTTACAATGTGCTTAAACATCTCAAAGTGACTATTAACTAATTTTATTGTTACAAAAAAAATAAATAAAAGCATGGTGATACAACAAATTTAATTGTTGTTTACAATCTGACTTATTAATTGTTATCCATAATTTTTTCAAAATATTGTTAATAATTTAATTCCTTAATATTGGCTGTTTTTTGGTTATCAAATTGTAAGTAATCTCTAATAAGTACAATGGTATTACAATCTACTATATCTCCTTTATACCTATTGAAAATTTTTTCTTTAGAGTTTCTAATAACACAACTTTCCAATATTTTTCTTAAACTTAATTTTGTTTCTTTATATAAAATTTGGACATTTGTGTCCATAACGTGGCTTTTTGTTATACAATGATATGCTACGTCTGAGATGTCTTTGTTTTTATTTTTCAAGGCCCTACAGTGCTCGGACACTCGCTCTGCTAGGGTTCTTTTGGTCTCTCCCACGTAAAAATTTTGGCAAGTTTGGCAAGTAATTTTATATATTAAGCCCATTTCGTTCTTATAATCATGTTGATTAACTTTTTTACATAGCAAATTTTTAATTTTATTATTATATCTAAAGCCAATGTTTATGTTGTAAGCTTTAAATAAAGTTTGTAACCAAAAGCTGTTGTTATTAAGGTAAGGGATATAAATTCTATTTTCAAATTTGTTAATTTCTTTAATTTTGAAAGAATTGTAAGATTTAATTTAGTCATTGATAAATTTTTCTGGATAGTTATTTTTCTTAAAGAGGGTAGTCATATCAAGAATTTTTTCTTTAAACACATTTTCAAAACTGGTGTTACAATCTAATCTTCTTAGCCAATTTTCAACAATATTCTTTTTTATATGAGTTTTATGGCCTGATTGGTAATTTAATACATGATCACTTCGAAATTCTTTTCTGTAGTGCTCCATTACAATTTTGTTTTTATTTTTTATTAACTTGATGTCTAAAAACTTCAACTCACCATTTGTTTCTAATTCTTTTTTAAATTTTAAATCAGTAGTGCTTTTATTTAAGTTTTCAAAGAATAAGTTAAATTGTCTAATAGTGCCAAACCATATTATAAGTATGTCATCTACATACTTATTACATACATAAAGAACTACATACATAAAGAAACAAAATGAAGTTTAAGAAAAATATTGGAAAGTTGTGTTATTAGAAACTCTAAAGAAAAAAATTTCAATAGGTATAAAGGAGCTATAGTAGATTGTAATACCATTGTACCATTGTACCATTAGAGATTACTTACAATTTGATAACCAAAAAACAGCCAATATTAAGGAATTAAATTATTAACAATATTTTGGAAAAATTATGGATAACAATTAATAAGTCAGATTGTAAACAACAATTAAATTTGTTGTATCACCATGCTTTTATTTTTTTATTTTTTTTGTAACAATAAAATTAGTTAATAGTCACTTTGAGATGTTTAAGCACATTGTAACAACAATTAATTTTATTAATTGTTCATTGTTCATGTTTTTAAACCATTGCTGCCAAGCTTATTCTTAATTCTGTTTATGACATGCCTCTATTATTGACTTGAAAAAAGGGATATGTACAGTTCCTGAAAATTTGTCTCCCTTATTAGTATTTTAATAAATATTTTAATACTAATGTAATGTATGGAAGAGAGTGTTTCTGTCTAATATTTTTGATATGGAAAGGAAGAAGATTGTTGAAGAATTTGGTTTGTAATTAAAATAACTTTTTGTGACTGTTATTACTTTATTAACTAACCTAAGATCAAGTGCTTGTTTTTAGATATGAAAGCAATTCACACTAATTTTTTTTATAAAATGTTTCATTTTAGTGAATCTGTGAAATTTAGAGGTAAAAAAATTAAAGAAATAAAAAAAAAAGAAAGAGAAATTTTGAAACACAAATTTTTGCCATTCCATAAGATCTTGAAATGATATTTTGTTTTGAAGCCTTTTCTAAATTAAACTGAAAATTTCAATAAATATACTTGCATCATTTTCAGAACTTGAGGTGGAAAGTTGACTAATAATAACTATTGAATCAAGATTAAAAGATGTGATCTGTCAATCTTCCCATTGAAGCTCATCAAATGATTTAGAAATTTGGCGTATGTTTGTTACAAAAAGAACCTTATCTCATCTGCTTTTTAATGAAAAAAGGATTTTTTTTTTTTTTTTTAATTTCTTTTGGATTTTACTGGTTCAGTTGTATAGTATTGTTCCTTTCAATCCAAATTGTCAAAAGCTTCAAGCATAATCAGAACCACAAATGACATTTACAAAAATAGTAGAAATCTTCATCTCTACGAAACTTTTTTGTGTATTATGACCTACTTTTCTTCAATTTTAAAAACAAGTTTATTTTGAAAATTCACAAAACAAGTTATTTTCAGACACACATGCCTAAAAAGCCATTGATACTCAAAGTTATTAAGTAAGCAAAAGAACCTTTATTTCTCAGTAATCAGACTACGTTTTATTACAATTTCTTAAAGAAAGAGACATTGAAAATACAATGAGCAAAATGTGAAAGTGGTAAACTACAAATATCCGCAAAAAAAAAAAAATCACGCAACTTTTTTTTTTTATTACATTACTTGTTGTAATATTTCCCATAAAATTATAAATTTGTTTACCTGTTTGTCCAATGTCAGGTTCTGATGATGGTATATATACATCGGACACATTAATGTTGCAAAGAAGCCCCTGGCAACAACAGAATTTTGAATTATTTAAGGCTTTTGAAGGCTTCTTATTGGAAAAGCATTCAGGTTCTTCACAGTCATATCCACCAGAACTCTCCCAGCAACCTAAAGAAACAAAAAAAAAAAAACATTTTTGGTTAATATTTTAATGAAAATGAATTGGTGAACTTTTATTGATGTTGTTATTATTTTGAACATTTACAGCCAACATAAACACTGTTCTCAATCAGGCAATTTACAAAATGGGTAAATTAAATAAAAGATCTCTTTTCCTATTAACAATAAAAACAAAAAGACATTTATAGAAAACCATTACCTTTAACATTTATTACATTTATTAATTCATTATCATTAAAAAAAAATCCATTGTCTAAAGGACTTTTATTGATGATTTATAACTGCAGAATTTTAACTGCAATCATACCTAATTTATTGCTACATAAAACACGTATTTTTTTAATCTTGTTTTTTAAATATTTAATAAATTATGATGATAGTTAGAATGAAAAGTAACAATAACGTTTTTTTATTTATAAATTTATATTCATTAGTAAAGAACTTTAATGAATCATAAAAACAGATGTTAGCCGAGTTATATAAAATTAATGCAATAAATATGTTGTTTAATCCTACAGCTGTAGTTTCAGTATTGAGCAAATTGTTAAAAAGGCTTTGAAATTTTGTAATTTCTATTCAGAAATAGTGACTATTGTAAAAAGTACAATAATAGCTGATTTGCAATATGATCGAGCTTTATAAATTTATTTCTATCAATTTCTTGAAACCTCATCATTAATTTTTATTCTAAATTTCTCTACAATATAGTACATTTCTAAACTTCCAATTTCAATAAAATGGTATCAGATAATAATATGATAATATTTATATAATATCTACAAATTAATAGTATGAGATCAAAATAGTGTAATCGTTAACTATATAAATACAGAAAGCTGAAAGAGTTCTATAGCATCGTACACTCTATTATCAAATTAAAGCTTTGCAGAAAGTTTTATTTGACTGTAAAAGCAAATTAAAGCAAATTAGAAATTTGCATAAAGCTACCTGAGGTAAAATTGATTACAGTCAGTCGTCAACTTAAGACCAACTTGGGAACCAACCAACTGGTCGTAAGTTGGATTTTTTTTGTATATATATATAGTCTTATTGTTTTCTTTAGATTATTTTTGTATGCTTCTTGTCATTTCTCTACATATCATGTAAATATTCAACTATTTTCTTAGTTAACTATTTTATAATCTTTTTATTATCTTTCTTTGAAATTGTATAAATATTTTTTATTATTCTATCTTTTAACTGTTTTATTTTTCTTATTTTTACTTTTGATAAGTTTAAATGAAACACTTTATATACTACAATTGGTTTAATATTTGCCAAACACACAAAAAACACAAAAATACAAAATCTGTTATTGACTGTCCGGGCTTTGGCTGCGGATTTTTGATGTCATCATCAGGGGCTGAGTTTAAGGTAGCCGGAGGAGTTGCTTTTTTTTTCAAAACATGCTGAGCTTTGTCTGAATTGTTTGTTTTTCTCCTTGTAAATTTCACAAAACACACAAAAAGCATCTTGTGCAAATCGTTCGATATTTGGGTCCATTCCTTCAAAATGTGCGAGAAATTTTTTTAGTTGAGGAAAACCTTCCAATAACCCCTTAGCAGTGAATTTCCTTTCTGGCTCCTCTCTTCTTATTTCTCTACTTCTTCCCTCCTTTTCTGTTCCAATGTGATTAGTTCTTCATCATAACTTCTCCAGAGTCTTGGTCTAACAACTACTCAACATCTTCCACTTCACATTCTAAAGTAAGTTCTTTTGCCAGTTTTACTATTTTTTAATAATCATTTCAAGTTCATGTTCAATGTCAAATCCATTTAAAGTATTAACATAACGCTTAACACACTTTTTTTCAAGAGTCCATTCATGCATTGCTTTATCACAGCCTTCCACACTGAAAAATATTGTAATTCTTGAAAAATATTGCATTCCTTCCAAATCACTCACAATGATAGTTCTGGGTTGGCATCTGTTGTGGCTGTGGCTTGGGTGAAGGTGATTGGGAGATAGCATGCCTTAAATGCAACAATTGAACCTTCGTCCATGGGTTGGATGAATGGATATTTGGTGGCAAATAAACCACTTTTACATTGGGATAGAGATCGTCTCAAAGTGGATGTCCAGGTGCATTATCTAAGATCAATAAAATTTTGAAAGAAATTCCTCTCTCCAAGCACTATTCTTGAACTTGAAGTACAAAATAATTCAGGAACCACTCTTTGAAGAATGTCTGCATCATCCACGCTTTAGGGTTGGAACGAAAGTAGATGGGCAGTGTGTGCTTTTCACATTATTCAAGTCTTCAGAATAATAAATTTAAAAAGGCTTCAGCTTAAAACCCAGAATGTTCCCACCAAGCAGCAAAGTCAGCCTATCCTTAAATGCCTTAAAGCCAGGCATGCTTTGGGCTTCTTTGTGAATGTAGGAGAGTTCTGGAATCCTCTTCCAAAACAATCCAGTTTTGTCCACATTGAAAATCTACTCTGGTTGATACCATTCTTCCATAATTATTTCTTCCAGACTTTCAACAAACTTTCGAGCTTCTTCCTCATCTGCACTCGCTACTTTCCGTGACTCGAACACTATAAAGTTTGAATCTTTTTTTTTTTTTATTTTTAATTTCTTGAACTAGTCAGTACTTGCTACAAATTCCTGAGTGCAGTCTTCTCCGGTGCACTCCTTCAATAGACTTCTAGCCTTCAACTGCACTGTAAGAAGACTTAATGTGTCTGCGTTTGTATCTGATCTTCCATCCAAAGAAGCAAAATTTCTCCATTTCATGGATAGGCGCTGTTGATCACATGAGTGCCAAAACTTTCGCAGCTTCATGAATCCTTTCTTTGTCCTTCAAAATTGTCGATACAGATGAGTGTGATAACTGAAGTGTGAGTGTGATCAAATTCACTTTCTTTCCTCCTCCTTACTGCTTGATCACCTTTATCTTAATGTCGAGATCAATGTCCTTTCTTTCCTTCTTGTCAGGTATAGTAGAAGACAAAGACACTTTTCTGTTGGTGGACATCTTAGGGGGTTTTGAAAAAACTGCTAAGACAGAAATGGAAATGAATGTAGTCGATACCATTGCTGGTAATAGATATAGCCGTGCCACTGTCAGACTCACAGTCATAGAGTCAAACATTCATATTGTAATGATCTTTGGATTCGAAAGACTCTCCCAAAATATAACGAGTCAAATTCTGGAACTGAACTGACTTAATTTATTACATGAAACATTGGTTTTTATATTTGATTTGGTGATTTGATTCATTAAGTAATTAAAAATATACATAATGATTGGATAAAAACGTAGCGAATTTAAATTAATTAACTGATTTAATGGATACAACGGAAAAGAATTTAAAAATAAACAGAACAGCAATAATTAGGAAATAGAAAAGGAATAAATAACGGTTAATGATTAAAATGAATAAAATACAGATAAATAATTTCTAAAGACAAATAAAATGATTTCCAAAAAATTATTTGCATGTAAACTGTGACAATATGTCGCATAGGTCGTAAGTGGACGACTGTCTATATCTATAGGTGAAGAAAGATGATGACATCACCTTCAGTGACAGAAAAACATTTAAGCGATATTGAGAGTTTGAATTTATTTTACTTTTGGAGATGATTTATACATATGGTTAGAATAATCACAATTACATACTGAAAACAGTTGACTGGTCAAAGGCTATTACTGAATTGGTCTAGGATACTGGTCTTAAAATTGGCAATTTAAGCACCCCAACTTTATAGCCAGTACTTTAATTAGGATTTTACTTACGAGTTTATAAACTTTATAAAGTTAATAATTTGTGTTTCAACTAATAAAATCAATATACTTCAGATACTGCCCTCATAGAAGGGAACTTTCGAAATACCAATTTTTACAAAATAAATTGATATAAATTCAAATAGCTTTAGTTTCTAAGTAATCAAGTTTTAAATGTAAGTAACATTAGCTCTGTTAAATGAAGAAGTGGTTATTAATATGCAGATTGAAATTATTGATTCAATAAAATCCACTTAATACATTATTTAGTCTATTTCTTCATTAAGACTTCAATGAGCCAAAATATAAATCTAGATTCAAATTTGATGTAGGTTGTCAGGTATTCATGTAGATCAAATATTTGCATGACGATGCCAACAATCTCTTTCTACTCTATCTATCTATATATATATATATATATATATATATATATATATATATATATATATATAAGCCAGACAGTGATTTGTGATTTGAAACACCAATATCAAAAAAACTAATCACTGTTTTAAAAATGCCAATATCAAAAAACAAATCGCTGTTTCCATGGAGATATAATTTGAATATCCCCACTTCTTCAGTGGCGTAATTTGGAAATAATTTAGAAACTAAAGCGCAACATAATAAGACTTTGCTCTTTCAAAATTTAAATTTAATTTAAAATTTACCTAAATATTAATCTTAAAAATTAAAATATAAATCTAAATTTAAAATTAAAAGATTTTATCCTAACTATCTAAAATTTAAAACAAATCAACATGATTAATTTGATTAAATATAAAATAAAGCAACAAAAAGTGGACGATCCTTTCTATTGCTTATTGAAATTTATCAAATCATCTAAATTTAAATTCAAAATTAAAATTAAACTATTCAATTTAATAGCTAAATTCTACCAAATTATCTAAATTTAAATTATCAAATTTAAATTACAAAAAGAACTATTAAATATTAGAATTGCTAAATAATTTAAAATATTATTAAAAAATATTTAAAAAAAATATTAAAAGAGCAAAATTTAAAATGTTGAGTTAAAGTATAAACATAAAATATATTAAAATATATTGAATTACCTTAATAAGTAGTCATGAATACATAATACTATAAAATTAGGCATATATAATCCAACACACAAAACTTGAAGCTGATGGTCTTCAAATTTCGTAAAGCAAAGATTTCAATTAATCATTTGCAATTTAGAATTCAAGAAGCGTAGAATATAAGAATAAAAATTAACTTATTTTACTAAACCTATGATAAGCCAGACAGTGATTTGTGATTTGAAACACCAATATCAAAAAAACTAATCACTGTTTTAAAAATGCCAATATCAAAAAACAAATCGCTGTTTCCATGGAGATATAATTTGAATATCCCCACTTCTTCAGTGGCGTAATTTGGAAATAACTTCCAAAAGAAGTTTCCAGCTCTGGTCTAATGTCAGCTGAAACTTTAAACATTAAAACAGCATACACAATGATTTTCGGAGAGTGGTGAAAGTTTGGAAAATGTACAAAGCAATTTACGATATAAATCAAGAAACAAAAAATATTGTTAACTATAATGGTTCTACTAATTTAGAAAAAAAAATCATGATAACTCAAAAAACTACATGGCTAATTTGTATGTAGTTGGTAAAAATCTGTAGCATATTGTAGGTTAACTACAGATACAAAAATATTTTTGCATAAAACAGTGATTTCCTCCAACAATTAATGCATACAGAAGGTGTTTAAAACAAATGTCCAAGTAAACAGCCAAAGTACCTAAATACTGAGGAGTACATAATCCCTAACAGCAATGCAGGTTTCAAAGCAATGTATCTTGATGCTCATAATAATATCCAGGAGCTCATTAGATAGTGTTGATCATTGTTTTTTAAGTTCTTCTAAGCCCCTCCAAGTCTTGAGGGCAGCTACTCATCTCCTGAAAGTATCCCAAACATGCTCTGTAGGATTAAGAGCAGAAGACGTGGCTGGTCAATCCAAATAGATAATGTTCTCCTCTTGAAGATATTGATCTATCAGCCTAGCAGGTGTGGGCATGCATTATTGTTTTGTAGGAGAACTGTATTACATATTGCACCTGTGTAAAGGCGAACATAATAAGTCCAGGACATCATCCTTATATCATTTTTATTATTCATGTTTTCTATTGGAAGTACTTACAGATCTATTCATTTACCCAAAATCAGCTGCTACTTCAATCCTTTCATGGATATTAGGAGTAGAATAGCAGGTCCCCATTCTCTCAAGATCAGAGCATGCCTGAAATTATTCTGCAAAATAAAACTGGATTTGAAATGTGCAAGACTTTCCGTCGTTTTGACTCCATTGGCTTTCAGTCAAAATGACAAAAAGTCTTGCACATTACAAATATTCCTTCCTATGACAAGAAGTAAAGAAAACGCAGACTTTCTGCACAGTGGAAGCAGCAAGGGCTGATTGCAGCTGTGTCAGGGTTTCTCTGATCAAATAATATTAGATAAAGGTCATCTATGGAAGTTGCAGCCCTAGGCATTCTTTCAGGAAACTGACTGTGTATTTTTGAAGTTGGTTTCACAGTCTATGGACTCAAACCAGCCATCTTGCTACTTCCATCTGATTTTCTGGTCTTTTGACTGCTCTTTAAATATGTCCATCTATTAAACAATATATTGAAGCCATTACAACACATTTGCTACCTCAAACTACTTTCTTTACAACCTGAATACCTTCCAAACAGCTTCTTTTGTGCTGTAGATCATTTTTATCAACCAATAATAGAGCCACTCATTTGAATACAACACCATAAGATCATGCATTTCCAACTCACTTCTACTATATAATGACTATTTTTCTGTTTTTCCTGAATTAATGGAAATCAGTGTAGTTTATAGTAGATTTGGATATATCTACTATATATGGATATATTAATCAAATGCTAAAACTGAATGATCAAATCGTGCAAGAAGTTAAGAAGTTTGTTATCTACAAAATATACAATCAGCAAAGATAGAAGAGCAAGCGAAAATGTACAATATGAGTAATCAGAAAAAGAATAATATTCTTAAAAACTTAATCTATTCCATTCATTTTCTACAATATAAACTTAAAGATAAGAAAAAAAAATATTTATGACATCTGTTTGGCGTTTGAAAATGAACTGATATATACACTTTTTACAGTTAGCAGCAACATGATAAGGAGCTGAGTCCTGCTGAAATATATAGATCTCATTATAGTGAAAAAGGTCACGTGCTGATGGCTTTAGTTTTGGCTCAAGTATATCCTCGATGTATTTTTTTGGCATTTAAAGTGCCATCAATTATACAAATTCTGCCTACACCTTTAGCTGTCGTGCAACCCCAGATCATGACACTAACGGCATGCTTCATAGTAGGTACAGTAAACTCAGATAACAAATCTTCTCCAATTCTCCTCCTTACATATTTTATTCTATCGCTATCAAATATGGATATTTTGGTCTCATCACTCCAAATTACTTTATCCCATTGTTCTTTTGGCCAATTAATATGTTTTTTTTAGCCCATTCTAATCTTTTCATTCTTTGTTTGAGAGATAGAAGTCGCTTTTTCCTTGGAATTCTGGAATTTAAACCAAAGTCTTTGAGGCATCTAATACTCCTTGCACTCACATGTAACCCACATTCTGATAATTCATTTTTAATTGAATTAGATGATTTTCTTTTGTCAATTAAGCTCAGTCTTTTAATTCTCCTGTCATCAACAGCTGTTGTACACCTTTTTCTGTCTTTACTGGGTCTGTTGTGAACGGATTGAATATCTTCACATCTCTTGCATAGCTTCGAAATCCCACCTTTGATATTTCCACCAACTTTTTTAATGATTACCTTATAGATGTATCCTTCTTCGCGCAAAGTTAGTACACTACAACGTCATTTATCCTTAAGTTCTAAGAATGTCTTTTTCTTAATTTCCAAAATTAAAGAACTGCATCTTTCTGTTGGAGTAGGATAGTTCCTCTTTCCTAATTTACATATTTTCTTATTATTGAGAGCTACAATTTCTTCAGGTCTAAGAGGACATTGTAAATTAGAAAAATGACATATATTAGAAAATTATACCTTGTGCTAAAAAAGTAGTCTGTGTCTTATTATTAGGATCTTCACTCCACAATGCATAACAGAAATCAGTTGATTTAGGGCATCGCATTGTCTTGTTGTCGGGAAGTATTTCCCCAACAGGCACAGCACCTTCGCTCTCCTTGTCTGCAATGCTGGTCATCTCTTTGACTGGGTCCCGCTGTGTATAGGCACATATTACCTCTGAGGCTGATCCTAAACAGGACACTGAAAAAGAAAGAAAAATAAGATTTACTACAACAATTTAATTTTATTTTGTTTCCAATTTGCTTTCAAATTTTGACTCATTAATTCTTTTATGGAATAAATTATATAAAAATCATCAAATATCCTTGAGATTTTTCTAATAAATAGTAAAGAATCTATTTTTATAAATGGTAAGATACAAATTCACAGATAGTAGTTTAAATCATTCACCGCTGAGTTTTTTTTTTTTTTTTTGGAGATGGAATTTCAAAATTATCATTTTGTAATTAAGATATGTTTCAATATTAGGAAATA
>JAFIDM010012231.1:147532137-147543582 GCA_023159025.1 Thereuonema tuberculata
ACGTTTTTCTATATACATAAAGTGTCGAAGTTTCGTAAGGAAAAAAAAGCATTTTTTTTATTATTATCAGTGACTCATCAGGAAAAACGTTTGTGTGTGTGTGTATGTGTTTTTTACATGAAACCTCTGCAGTGTTTGTTTTTACTCTCGTAACCGATGAATCCTAGCAAAAAAAAAAGAGTCACCATGGAGTTATGTTGCAACTGCTTTATCAAGGTTTTTACCATTCGTCAACTCCAATTAACTCGGACGGGATTCAGATTCTCACTCTCCAATGCTCACGTCTAAACGTCAAAATTCCAAGAAACTATATTTAAAATGAAACTTTTAAATACAACTTCCGTATTTAAAGTATACTCAAGAAAAAGATTTAAACAAAAAAAAAAAAATGAAAATACAATGTGAAAAATATTATGCGTTCATAGTTTATAATAATCTTGAAATTTACTATTGTACAAACACATATTACAAGAATTGTTTTTTTAATTTAAATAACAATAATAAATGACTAAGTAGGAGCATCTTACTATTTCACTTGAACAGTTATCTTCTTGGTTCATTTGTCTGTATGTGCGCACATCACGTTAAAATAGTTAGACGGATTTCCATAAAACTTGATTCTCGTTTATTTACAGTCCAACTTAAAACTCAGGCACATTTACTTTGGTTCTCACCCTTCCAATCCCTCGCTAAAACGGCTGGGCCGATATCTTTAAAATTTAGTACATTGCTTATTTAAGGCATAACTATATAGGCACCATATTTCCCCCAGTTCTCAGAGTGGACTTTCCAGCGCTCATGGACAGTGCCTATCAGGTACATAAAGCTCAGTGTATACCTAGTTAATCCTTAATTAAATTAGCAGTCTCTTCGATCAACTGTTTGATCAAGTATCAATGAAGGAAATGGAATTCTGATCAGTATAATTAAATAATTCAAGGAGATGTAAGGTTAGCAGGAAGCACATGTTTCGATTTTCAACTTCTTTGACCTCCTACATCCCTTAGGAAGTGGAGATATCAGACCAAGAAAGGAAACAGAATTCAAGGAAAGCGACCTGGGAATCTTTAATGGACATCCAAAGAATTAATAAAAGTCCTTCGGCATGAACACAACCAAATCAAAGCAAAAGGCCGCAATGTTGAACTGTCTGTCAAAGAAAGAGGTGTCAATACTTCAATGCTAAATCATTGAAAGTTTAGGAAAAGAATTCAAGGAAAACTGAAAAATAAATACACTAGAATTGTTTACTCTGGAGTTCGTTCTACTAAATTTGAAATAAAAGTGAAAACTGATTTATCTCAAGGTTGAGGCTAATAAACAATTTGTCCAAAAAAAAATGGAAATCAGGAACATGTCAACTTGTTATTTTAAATAAAACGAAGCATAAAAAATAAAACGAAAACTTATAATATTTATTCATCTTTTTTTTACGGAAAGCTGTAACAAAACAAAAACAAAAATAACTTTGATTCATAAAAATGTATTTGGATGATGATGTCCTAATTTTTAATTACTTTCTATTTCTGTTTAAAATAAATTTTTTATAACACAATTTCCTTCAACTACAGTATTACAGTTCGGAAATATTTTAAGTTGAAATTTTAAATTAATTCCAATAACGAACTCCTTTGTGTTAAAAGATCAAAAATTGTAAACATTCGGAGAACGGTAATGAGATTTAAATGATTATTATATTTTAATTAAGTATAGGTTATAAAAAGAGTGTCAATCTTCATCCATAAATAAAAGTGAAATTTATGTAATAGAACAGCAGAAATTTATTCAGAATTCAATGTTCTAAATGTTCTAAAATTGATTTTAGCATAAGACTGGAAATAATTCATTAAACATCTTAAAAATGAAATTCGTTGTCATGGAATATTCGAGTAGTCACATAATATCTGTGTGTGTGTGTGTGTGTGTATTTTTAATAAAATGCAAACCATAAATTTTTGAAATATAAAAAAAAAATCCCTCCAAATTAAAGTGTTCTTTTATATTTATTGTATTTACAAAATCAATGATTTTTTTATCATTTTTTTTTTTATTATAATAAAAGCTGTTCGTTAACCAATAAATCATTTCAGAAACTGTAAACTCCTAATTAAAGAAACTATAAAATAAAAATATATATATATATATATATACATGTTAATATGTAAATTCTGTACACTTAAATATTTTTTGTTTTTATTTTTTTCAGTTTGATTAGAAAATGGATGATAACAATTAAATGTGCTTCAAATGTTACATGTCAAATTCAGTATCTGTCAATATTTTCCTTTTCTTCCATTATCTAATTTATAAATTAATAAACAACGTACAATAAAAATGTTTACTTTTATTATTACGCTTGTTTATTTATAATAATTTCCCATACATCTTCATATAAAGAAAAGGCATCAAAAGTCGATGTCCCTTAAGGATCAGCGGATGCTCAATGTTGTTAGAAGGGATCTTCCGACTAATCCTTTCATGTGGTTGATCTATTAAATTCAAAGGTAAATTACGTAGCAATGCAGCAGCACCCGTCCTCTGACATAACATTAAAAGAAAAGAACAGGTATAAACGCAAATGAGTGCATTGTCTTGGGGGACAGGTGCTCTTCGATCTCTATACTCTCGTCTCCTCCAAACAATAATGGACCTGACCCATTGCCAGACGAGACATAAATCTAGCAGCAACGGCAGCAGACAAGGCATCCTCTACTAGTAGTAGTAGTAGTAGTAATAGTAGGCTGCTAAGTGCAAAGACAAGCGACTGGGAACGCCGCTCCCTATGCACGGAAAAAGGGGAACCCATCCATATTTTACAACAAACATCCAAAAACTGCAAAACAAATACCACAGAAGAATACTGTTTACTAATCAACTGAGTATTTACACTAAACAGTGAACTCGAAAGATTACTTTTAAACGGGCAATTTGGCTACAACACTTTATTATACTGTATTTACCTACTTTATTTTAATATTGTTATTGGAGGGGGATAAAAACAAAACAAAATCAAAAATTTACATTACTGACTGAATATTACAGATTTTATCAAATAAACTGCTGAAAATTATTAACGAAAATTAATCTGCCATTTTCAGTCAATTCAATTTATACTGTTAGTACTACATAAATATTATGACTGATTTTTAACGTCAGTTGATAAGTCAGTTGACAAAACTGCAAATTTGTAAAGAAACATGGTCTTTTTTCCTTAAGGATATTTTTTAAAAATGCTTAAATCAGAAGCGCATTTTCCAGTCAATTCTTGAACAGATATCACAGCCACGTAACAGTAGTAATAATTTTTACGTACAACTGTAAAATAATATCTTATCCTTTTCTTATCTGAATTGCTACGAATCACGCGAAGCTTAATCTAAGACGAAACTGTGAAAGAGTTGACGCTTCACAATCACAGATTTACTAAACTACTGGAAAAAGCAGTGATTTATTAAAAATCATTGACTTCTTCAGATAAAACTTGGCCACATCACATAAAATATCTAGTCATTAAAAAAAAAAAGATATTCTGATTTGCTAATTGGTTGCGACACAGATACACGACAGATCAAACCTGAACAAAAAAGAAAATTCCTAATGATATTGTTACAAATATTTTACCATAACAATAAAAATAACAACGTTATATCATCTTATTTTAAAAAATTGCAGAAACGCAAAACCAAACCAAATGAACTGCTCTATAACGAGAGGAGGGAAAAAAATCTGTCTCAAAAGCAACGGAGAAAAACAATGGCTAATGGTATAAATGAGCGAATAATTGGCTGAACTCCACTTCATTCTGAAGTCTCTTTGTCTAGGGCTTTTCCAAAGTAATCGCTTTAGTTTTGCGACGAAGAAACACATTAAAATATAAAGAGGAGACAAAGTACTTAAGACTCAGATGCTCTTTTTTTTTTAATGTCTGAGATGAGGCTAACTGCAACCAACATATAATTGGGTTCAAAATGAAGAGGTCACCTTGCAGCAAAACCTTAATTGATAAAAGACGCCAAATTGTAATGATAAAACACAAAATAGGTAAGCTGCTAAGAAAGATAATTTACTTTGAAAAATAAAGTTGGTAATATTTGCAAAATTACTGATCTTCACTCAATTAATTGGCAAAGTTAAGAGAAATAGTTTAAAATTGTAATGCCTTTTATTTTTTAATTGATTAAAGTTAAAATATTCAATCAAACTAAGTTTCAAGATCTAATATAAAATTACTGAATAATAATAATAATAATAATATTTTTAATAGATTATTACTTGCAAAATTATTTATTTTTCTGTTTTCGAAATATATGTCAACAAATTCATCAAATTCAAAACATGGAGGCAACACAATTGCACAACAATTAAACTTACAATCAATCAAATAGGACAATGAAAATAAAAACATTTGATAAACATATTCTGAAATCAACACAACAAATTAAAATTAAAATTGACAAAAAAAAAAAAATAAAAATAAAAAAATACATTCTTATTGCGACCACGATTACAAATTGAGTGAAAATAAAGCATAAGAGGGCTTCATGGATGAAGACTAATATTATAAACTATTTTCTCTGCCGAAAGGGAAATTTTTGTGAACTACAAAACTTTTACAGGAAAGAATCTCTATAAACGAATCAAAAAAGAAAAAATAATATGAAATGGTCACGTTATTTAGACAGAAACCGAACTTCAAAGAACATTTACGACAGAGTTTTAAAAAAAAAAATTGATATTTTTACTACGAACTAAAAAAAAAGTTCTACACAACTACTTATAAAAATAAATACTTTTTAAATATGGATATAGAAATATATAAAAAAAAAATAGCTTCATAAACAGCTCACAAATAACATTTGCATTTCTCTTAAAATCTAAACGGTTTCACTATCAATAGAGCTAATTCTAGGATTAATATTCAATTTCTTTAACTGTAAATTATTTTCAAATTTTCACAACAAAACTTGAGCGGATTTCGACAATTCCAAAAGTAAACATAGTTTTGATCCACACTTTATTCTACTCGTGAGGAGCAGGAGGAGAAGTTTGGTGAAAAACTTCTGAAAGAACGAATTCATTGCAATAAACAAGCGAAGATGTTATCAGATGTTAGTAATGTTTAATTGCCTGTTTTATTGCTACAGAAATAGCAGTTTAAAAGAATTAGCAATTTCTTTTAGTCTAGTTCACGACATTGTTTAAAATTGAAAGAGTAACAATACAATTTAACAGAAGTTCCTCAATAAACTTATAGTCTACTTTCGTTAGAAAGTTGTGGTTTGTTTTTTCTTTGAAAAAAAAATCAAAGTCACCAAAACAATACAGTCTTCAAGTATTGATAAATTAGAGATGTGCTCTTCTGTATATAAACATGTATGAAGATACAAACTGTGTTTTCAAATTTTTCATTGGCTGAAAAAAAAATCTGTAAAATTAGTTGTTAAAGTTGTACTTGTTCAGTAATAAGCAAAGTTATTGGATGACATTAAAAAAACATTCACTTAATCATATCGAAGCACGTTCGGATGATTAGCATTACCAAATGGACTGAAACTTATATTAGACAACAACAGAAATCGACTATTTCGCTTCTGATGTACTGCTTTGAGAGAAATGTCATCTTCACATGAAAATTTCTCAGCAAAACCCAACAGAAAAAACTTACAAATACAAAAAGTTTAGATCCTATCTTATCCGTCAACATGCATGCTAAAATGCAAGATGATCCATTCACTGGTTCCAAATGTGTTATGAGAAACGTAACTCACGGACACACAAACTGTGCGAGCATCACTTTCTTTAAGAAAATAAGTTAAAAGCAATTTTTCTTTTACTAGGAATGCAAGAGACAAAATACTTCCCTACAATGATTTACTTAAACAAAGAATCTAATCTACAGCGTTGTTTCGTTAAATTGTTTAACGACAGAAAATTGATCCTCAATAAATAGTTTCTTTGCTGCAATCCTCGATTTCCAACTGAAGAATTGGTTAAAAAATAAAATTTAACCTTTGCTTAGCTTTTATTTTTAAAATAATGAGGAGGGGGAGTATAATTGATGCTATTTCATCCAATCTTCTTACAATTCTATTGAAGAAACTTAGTTGCATTACAGTGAATCTATCAAAGCAGTTTCTGTCATCTAATCTAAATATTGATTGAACTCACTAAGGAAACACTAAGAACCAAGAAGAACCCAGACTGTAAACACAATCTATATTTGGAACAGGATCTAAGAGGGATGAACTTCATTCATAACACAATAGAATGGCTAATTCACTCACAGATTCAAAGCCAACATAACAGTCACTGCTGTTTGTGTTTTTGGTAAGATCAATTTTTCTTTTTTTTAAAAAAAATTAAGCTTATGTCATAACATAATTATTCGAACTTTGGAGAAAAACAAATCCATTTAATAAACGCTTTGTTTAACAACAGCGCGACTAAAACTAGGCATTTTTACTGTAATGAATTAATGTTATTTCATGTTAACTTTCGTAGAAAAGACAAAATTTTGTATTTTTGTAAGATTGAAAGAGTAAGGAATCAAGAAATTATTAAAAAGAATGAATCCTAACTGCTACGTTTAAATGGTACCGGTAAAAAAATTTTTTTACTTTTTTCAATAATTAATGAAACAATTTTTTGCGATACAACAATGTAAGATAGAAGATTATGCAAATTGTATGGAAATGTTTAATTAGTACTAAGCTTTAAAATTAATGTTCAAAAATGAGAGAATAAGTAATAAGTTTTCACTAATAAAACTGGAAATAAAAATTACGAATATATTTGCCATTCACAGAAATGTTAGACAATTCAATTCAAGCTATTGCTGATTTTCCGATCACAGTTAGTTGGAAAACGGTACTCTAGTGAAACAAATTCAGGATTATACATCAAATAATTATTCAGCCGTAAATTCCAAAAACCAATATAGTCCCAAATGAATTCCGTTCTGTGAATATGTGAAATTTCTTCTCTTTTGTAGCTAAGATTTCCGTTCGAAATCAATATTTTATCTCGTTGAAATAACGAAATAGAGATATTCGAATCTAATTGTGTAAAGATCTTTTAAAGCAGATTAGGCATAAAATAATTTCACACAACAGAAAAAAAAATTAATAAAGTACGGAATTATTTCACCTCTTGGTCGTGTCATAACAACTGAACAAAAAAAAAGGCAAAATCTCAAATCCTATTTTCTACATTTCTCGTAATCGTTACTGTGTTCCTGTTTTTCTTCTCTAATTCTTTTTAATGCACTATTTTTTTTTTAATTCAAGAAATAAAAGTTGTATACCAACAGTGGGTGGCAAGACTTTTTTGGCCACCCTAGACTCCCGTCTTCTTTTTGCCTTTGATGGACATAGTAGACATACTTTAATAGATGTTTTACTAGCAGCTCCCCACCTAACAATGGCTGCCACTAAAAAGCTCCCACCACTTTGATGGATGAATTCGTACACTAAGCCTAAACTGTATGAAATACACGTGACTGAATTAAAAACCAAGCCCACAATATAGGACCGGCGCAGAATAGAAGATGATGGACGCAGCAGGAAATTGACCACAAAAGCTTATCGAACAGAAGTTAATAGTATCAGACTGTACAGTAAAAAATGATCCAACGAACAGCCGGCAGCAAGAATATGAAAAATAAAAGATAGGAAAAAGGTAAAAGAAAAGAGTTAACTTCTTTCAATGATAATACGAGATTCCATGAAACATGCAGCACGGTAAATACAGAAGATGTCTGACGTAGATCGATTACAGATCACTTTCACACTGGTCAACTGCAGGAGAAATATGAAGTTTCTGAAAGAACGTCAAATCTACTGTCGTTAAAATGTTTCCTTTTTAAAATGTTTTATTTGTTTTGCTAAACTAAAAAAAAATCTGTTTATTTTTAAATTACATTGGCTTAATACTGCAAATTTCGTATTTCTCGAAAAAGATTAATTAAAACGCAAACATTTGTTTCCCAAATCTAATTACTTTTAATCATATTAAAGCATGCGTAAATTAATGGATTACTAAAAGGATAAACACACTACTTCAGGCATCAAAATTCAAGGCAAGCTTCCATAAGGATTTTTTTTGTAGTTTCAAATTTCTCGACAGGAACTAAACGGAAAAATATTCAAACACGAAAGGAACGTGTCTTATCCGTTAAAAATGCACGTCAAATTTCAAAAAAGATCTGTTCATCAGTTGAAACGTTATTAGGTGAGGGAACATATAAAAGATCTACTAATCTTATAAGCCTACATTTCATTAGAAAACTAGACGAAAATGTTGGCGTATTTGCAGCGTTCAGTTTTCTATCCTTGTTCATTTCAGAGTGCTAATAAACTGAGATTGCGCATTGACAGCAACTCGGCAACATTGATCGACAACAGTCAATATTGGATAGAACAAATACGACAGTAAAATACCGATGGAAAATAACGATCCTCATTCATGACAGGCCAGGACTCCAATCAGAAGAATATGGTCTGCTAATTTAGTGACAATTTCTAAGGTACACCGTTTTAATCAAGTTTCTACAAAACAAAGAGTCCTAGTTATTTAAATATCTATCTATCTCTCTATATATATTTAATTTGAACTGTATGTTTTTTGTCTTTATTTAATGAAATGTCATTATATTTAACATTTATTTCGCTGTAAATTTTCATGATAGTTTATCAACGATTCTGTATTACGTATAAAAAAATTGTGGTAATTATATATTTAAATATTAATATTAATATAGAAAGAATAGGATGTCTGTTTATTGAATTCGCCCTAATTGACATTAGAAATAGATTCCAACTCTTGAAAGAAGACTTTCTTAAATAAATATAATTCCAAATTACATTTACAAATTTCCCTGAATTTTTGTTTTGTTTTTGTATAATATAACAATTGTCAGATATATCAAAGAAGTTGGTGTTTGATTTGCGTGTCTAATAGAGCTGGGGATGTTTTAAGGAGGCTGGGGGTGGGTCTGTGACATTGTCAAAGCGATCACCAAATTTACCGGACAATGTCTGCTGTCAACAGACTTGACTTCTGACTCCCCCAATCCACGATGAAAAGAAACGAGTTCGAAGAACAGCCGAGACCCAAAAGACCCCCACGAAGCGCCCCCCTCAGGGCGACGGTGTAGTAGAAATTCATTCTTAAAAGACCACAAGCAGTTGCTAATCGCTACGAAGCGACAACATCGGCTACGATTAAATCACTCAAAGAATCTTCCAGAAAGACACGAACAATGGATTGGGCAGAATCTGTCCATTTTTCACGGTTCAGTAGTCCATTGTTGAAATATTCATTAATCACTTACTTTTACATTTGCGCAAATTAAATTCTCTTCAATGAAACTTTAAAATGAATGTGATGCTTGTAAATTGACTTGTGATTTTCTGTTCAATTAGTTTAAATAGTTAATAGAGAGGATAAGTGGTATTTTATGATACATATTTTTATCTTCGTCTATAAAACGTAATTTCCTAGGTCAGTTCATCCATCACACTAAGTGCCATCAAAGGTCGAAGTGTTTTACTAGAAAATAAAACTACAGTAAGGGGAGAATAAGAAGGAGGAAATAGCTGATGAGAAAACCGCTATGGCTATCAAAACATTCACTGTTGAACAACGTATTCCTACAGGCTACAGTTCTTAAATCTGTTCGAAAACATTACGTATAACGTAAACGAAATAACGGAGTTACAGTTTTACTAACGTAAGAGAAATGTTAAGTAAATTTTCAAATAACTGAAACGGAAAAATATCCGGGAACGAAAAGTAAATAAATAAATAAATAAATACATTTCTTATTTTCGTTAACATACAATAATGGATGATATTTTAGGTTAAAGCATTGGTTAATCTCATTGGTTAATCCAGGGAAAGTTTTAAAAACGAATTTTCAAACGCGGTCGACAAAAACGAAAAATAAAGGGGAGGGAGACTGAATACTTTAGAATCTTTAAAAAAAAAAAAACTAAAATATTTAGCCGTAAACATTTAGAATACTAATAATATCAGAATACTAGAATAATACTAATTACAATCCTAAATAAGACCATATTTAATATTAAAGGCTAAGATGATCCTCTTGAGAAGTTGAGTTCATGTTGACAGAAGATAAGGATCCAATGATCAGTCGGAATGAGTTAAATTTCAGGGCCAATAGCAGCTCACAATAACTACAGCCAAAAAAACGATAAACGTAAGAAAGAGAAAACTTCTATGCCACCACATGGATTCGAACTCAGACATATCAGCATAGCTAATAACGTAATGTAATGAAGATATACGTCAAAAAAGTGTTGATGCTGCTGTTGTATCCAAATTATCTACAAGCGAAGTTGACTGAAATGCAAATTAGATAAGATTAAACAGAAAAGTGAGAAATTAATTGGTTGGTATCAAGAAATGTGATAAATTCTACATTTTTAGCCTATTACGCCGAATTCAGATGTCTACTTGGATACTCTACATTCCGTAAAACACTTTTTATTTAATTGGAATTCGATTATTAATTGAAATATCTTCAAAAAGGTTTTTGAAATCTCAATTTGCCGCGAACAAACAAAATCAAAATATTTGGCTTTTAATTTATGAATTTTCAAAATCGATTAAAGCGTCGGCAATATTTGAACCGGCTTCCTTAGACTCCAGATTTCCAATGACAAGACTTTTATTTTACAATTTTTTAGTTCTTTAAAAAGATAATTTATGAAAAAAATAGAAGATAACCAGTCAGGCAAAGACGTAAAATGAAAAAGAATAAAAAGTTCAAAACTCAAAAATTCAGACTTCACTAATTTCTCAAAGATAAGCAAAAACAAATAAATACGCATTTTGTTTCAATCAAGGCATCTTTCATACTACAGTGAAACCTCCGAATAGCGGACAGTCTGATAAGTTCTCTTCATTCGTGGCTTCAATATTCACTCATTTCATATGAATTAACAACAAGATTCAAAATACCAACAACGCAATGGTAAAATATAGAATCCTGGCATCAAATATAAAATTAGAATGACTGAAGATTATACTTTCAAAAATAAAATGCTACTTTAAACGATATCAAGCTTCACAAATCTCTAAGGTTAATTTGAAGACTAGCAGATCAACAAAACGAGATATTCAGTTCACAAAAGGGTAAAGATGAGTCATATTTATTGATCTTCATAACAGACTCTGTCTACGCTTTGTTCTTGCGTTTTTAAAGCCTGTTTAATGCACTGTAGCTGAGTATAACATTCCTCTGTATATTTTTTACGTACATTGTTTAATTTTGAGAGTACCATTTCTCTTTCCAAGATTTAGAGGGGAAAAAATGAATAGAATCTTATCTAGGAAAGACGTTGGTTGGTGACAGCAAACATGGTTTCACTATCGAAAAAAAAGAGGCGGCACAGAAGGAACTGATGGGTCTATAAAGCACAG
>JAFIDM010012231.1:147543682-147557430 GCA_023159025.1 Thereuonema tuberculata
AAAAAAAGAGGCGGCACAGAAGGAACTGATGGGTCTATAAAGCACAGAGAAAAAAAAAATAAGAAAAAATTTCTAGAGACAAGGAAAAAAAAAAGAAAGAAAAGAAAAGAAACAGAGAAGGAAGGGGAGGAGGAGAGAAAGAGTATTTGGTTTGTAACAGAGCTTTCATCACTTCAAGTGGGGGGACTGCTTTAGTTCAACAACTATCAGTAACTCTTGTAGCGCGGTGTCCAAAGAGGTTTGATCGGATTCCTATCATCGAATGTAAAGAAACTGATAACTATTATCGAAACAATAAATAAGTCAAAAGGAGAAAGAAAAAGAACTACCTGACACGAAATAAACAAGGAAAAGAAATTATTCTTTTGATGAAAGGCAAACGTCTGTTCCTTGCGAGCATACAATTCTTATTTCAACAAACTTCGATGGAAAACTTTACAAAATTTTACAAAGCTTTACAAATAATGGCAATCCAAGAAAAAAAACAACAATATAATATGATTCTTAATTAAAGATTCTAAATTTCCGATGTTCGCGAAAATAGATTCCAGTAACTTCATTAAAGCATAAAAGGTGCAGTTTCTTGATTTTTATATCATATCTACACGGAAGCGTCTTTCTTTGTTTATATATAAACAACATGTGTCAATCTTTTGTTTACTGCTTAATTTAATTTAGATTATTCTTACCAGTTTATTAAATATTATTATAAAATGATCTGTTCTCCAAAATATAAAATTTATTTATTTATTTATTTATATTTGTAAACGGCACAAAAGACTAGGCTAATTTGTTAAATATTTTCTTAGTTACTGCTATGCTGCTTTCTATTCTTCATTAGCAACAATTACAAGATAAAACTTTAATTTTAATACTTATAGGCCTATATGTATATATGTATATAATTTTCCTGCACAGCTATTGTAATATATCTGTCACGAAACCTTTAATCCTCATTTAAAAAGGGACGGAACAAACAAACAAACAAACAAAAAAAGCATTATCAAACGCTTGTATAAAAGTTCATGACATAATGACTATCAATTATAATAAATAATTCACTAAATTTGATTTATTAACTATAAGCTTAAAACAACCCATCTACATTCTTTTCCTGAAGTCGTTTTACTACAACTCGTTATATTACAATTTCTTTTAACATTTTCAACTAAAAGGAACAATCCAACATTATCGTAATCCTTGTTTTCTACGTCTTTACTCGTCTCAAAATGCTTTTCTTATTTTCTGCCTAAACCGTTTGTAGCTTTTTATATTTTTCATATCAAATACAATGAAGTCGTGTATCGTAACTATTTAATAGCGGGAAATAAAAATTGTATGTATTAGAAATAAAAAATGATAAATTAAAATACATAGGCTAAATTCATAAATTTTATTTAATACAAAAAGGATATTTAAAAAAAAAAAATTATGATGTAACGCAAGAATATTCGCTAATTTTAAATTTTTCCTGAAATGCACTGTACTTTTTTTTGTAAGAACTTATTGTGTAAGAATGATTTATTTGTAACTTTAATCGAAACGTAACCTGAAATGAGTATCTGGTTAATTCGTTATAAGAAACGAAGGCGCTTTTGGAAAGGAAGGAGGACAATCGGTGTAGGGGAGGAAAGGGAGTGGGGGTGGAGGGAAATAGAGCAAAGAGAAAAAGAGAAAGGGAAGGCGGCTGACAGTACTCGTTCTGTGTGGGTACTGAGCCCCAAAATGAAGTCAAAAGTCAGGTCAAACGCGCTATTCATCAGCACAGCCAAAATCTCCCTCAGCGCAGGTTGCTCCCTCACCTTTGGCCTCCTGCGATAAAGACAGACACGTGCAAATGGTGTCCACGAAATTCAGAATGCAAGCCAGAGCTGTTTTTGTCTACTGATAAGTTTTATCAGTTGAAAAAACACACTTTGCCCTCCGTTATTACAAAGCCAGACAAATATTGTAGTCGATTGGTGGTTATCTAGAAAATACCACGTCTGCACCGATGGACTTTAGATCAATCCCATTAAAACAGCGAAGATAAGATCCGATGTGAAAATGTCTACTTGCTTTCCTTTACCAACGGTTCCACCAACCAACTGCTTCCTATCTCAGCTAATCAAAAGGGAACTTTTCTAAAGTGTTCCAATAAAACGTGTTTCTATCTATCAAAGGTCCTATCTTTACATTCTTAACATCAAATTCAAGTTTATGTGGCTGAAGACTGAACGCAGCCGAGTCCCTTGCAAATGTCACCATGTCTAGAGATAAAGGGGAAACTTTGATATCAGTAACAACTAAAACAACTTTTTACAATGATTGAATATCGGTAACAAACTTCCAGATTCAAAAACTCCAAAACAGACACTGATATATTAAAGGAAAACAACCTGTTTACTTGAATATATTATCTTTACATATCTGTGCTTCTAACAATGTTGATATCTCTCTTAACCTTTTTCTCCTAAAGAAAACAAGATCTGGAGACAATATACATGACACAGAGTACAGTATGGTTTTACAACATTCTTATCATCTGCGTTTATAAAATAGCTTTTATTTTAAACATACAATAAAAGCTATTATAACCATAGTTTTTTAGTGGATAAATCAAGAATGAAGATTTCGTAAATAGGGATTTTTTTTTTGTTTTGTTTAATTTTATAATGTTATCAGTACCATTTTTAAAAATACTATACAATAATTGTTATTATAAGAGATTAGATTAATGAATGGAGTGTTCCAAATAGATAAGCAATGTAAAAATAAAATACTGTTCAATATTTATAAATTGTTATTTGTAAATGAAGCAAAACAGATCACAAACTAACTAGTAATTTACTATAACTAGATTGTTTTTTAGAAGTTTGAACATGGAAAATTTAAATTGGGAATAATTTTATATTTAAATGAATTGGTTCATTAACCACTTACCAATATACTACCTATTCGTCAATTTCAATTAGCCTCCAAAATGAGAATAAGAAAATTCAACTTTAAAAAACCTTAGATTTATGATACCTTACGTTTATTACTGACATCCTATTACAGATATCTGATATTCTTGATAATCGTCAAACAAAAAAAATATGGCTATTGATGAATCTCCAAAATCCTACTACTGTCAACGACATTGATCCTAATACGGAAGTACAACTATCTCTTTCAGACTGATCACGAAATTAAGCCAAGAATTAAATCATTTTATTACTATTTCTTTTGCATCTTGTTTATTTCTTCGAGGGGGGGGGGGAGAAGCTTACGGATATCATAGATATCCAAAGAATGGTTTAGACAAATTTCTATGTCTTAAATCCCATCGAGCAGGCTAAGGTGAGCAAGATGCTGGTGCCGACAACCTTCCAGAACAATCTGTGGGTTGGGAACAGCTTTGAAGGAGGAATTGCAATGCTTCCTGAAATTGGAAACATCAGAGCTCATAGAAAAACCTGTAGTACAGTGTTAGGCACTGCAGTACAAGGGGGAGTTGGTAGGGGTTAGAACTTCTCTCCCCCACTGCAGCCGAAAATGAAAGAAATCTAGGATTATTGGACCTGTTTTTCGGTTGGAAAGTCTGTAACCCTTCCCCCATCCGAGAAAGGACATGACTTTTTTATTTTTTTACCTCTGTTTGAACGATAACGACCATCACAGCCCCTTCCATTTCAGAATCGTGGATATGCCTGTGGTTGTAGGTGATCAGAAATCTTACTGACACCAAGCTTTGGAAACACTAGCATTTACAGTTGGATATTTCCAAATTGATAAAACATTTATTATAACTAAAATGCGCATTCTTTTTTTTTTATTTCAAGAAATTTATATATTTCAATCAAGTTTTATCACTAAGACTCACTATAAAGTTTTATTAAATTTTTGGTAAATTTTATTGAAATGACTGCATTTATAGCGTCCTTCCCTGATTTCTGAACCTTGTGTATGTAGATGTGCTGTTTCCATTGTTTTATAACTGAACACAAAAAGGGGTTGGAACCACTGCCCTTACTTATAAATACAATGAAGTGTAATCCTCGGGATATTATCCAGACATTGTTTATTGGATTCTCTTCAAGAAAAGACTAGGAATCGTCTTGGGAGAACCAAAAAACGTCTTATCATCATCTGGATTCAATTGTTAACTGCTATGCCCCAGCAGTTCATCTAAGTCATCCCTTAAAAGTTAGGGATAATTGAAATGTGCATTCCTGGAATTCAGGTGAAGCAAGCAACGTGAGTCATTTAATCCGACAAATACTTCATCGGTATATCCAACAATAAACACTGTGAAGATATGAGCATATTACCAACAGATGTGTTGGGGTCAGTTCGATGCTGCAACATCCACAGTCAACAATGGCTGCATAGATTCTTTTGCAGAATTCCAGTCAAGCGGATTCATTTTAAAAATATATCCACCCTTCCTTACATCTACAAACAGCACTTCACGTAGCAATTAATAGATCTCTTCCAATTTATAATTTATGCAAGAGATTTAGCTTAGATGGTGAACAAGTGCCGTCCACCAAAAGCCAGTAAGTAAGAGTTTTTAAACAACCATAACAACAACTGAATATCAAAATATCATCCATATTCAAATGTATGTAATTCAATTCAGTATTACGAACTAAATTCAAATAGTGTGTGGCGAGGCCTCCAGGCATCCAATATTCTAGGGAATCAGCTAAAAGGGCGAGTCGTTATCAGTCACGAGAAATTTCTCAAATTCGGAGCGTGATGACAGCTCTCAAAAATTGCCAAAATATTTTGAAGCCCATGGTAGAACCGTTTCGTCTCCAGCGACGTGACGACTTCACTCTGCAGACGATACTCATGTAGCTCGAGGAGTGAATCGACTTTTCAGATACAGAACCCTTTTCTTGGCCTAGCCATCATTCTGCCCAGCGATAAATCCGACTGAAAACATCAAAGGATTAACTAAAAAGGTTTGTCGCATATCGCAAGCTTTCTGTATGTAATGTTAAGTCTTCCTGCAGCAGCTGTAAAACAAATTAAAGTGTCTCTGCCAAACGAATACTTCGTAAATAGTTGTAAATAACCTATTCAACTATTGTTTATGTAAGCAAGAAAAGACATTACTCTTATTAAGAAACGTCAATGCTTGTGTTTTCTTAGTAGTATTATATCTGATTAACTAGGAATTAGTTGATACTTTCAGAAAATAAAACAGATTTTTTGTTGTTGTTGTTGTTGATGGTTTTTTTTTTTTTGGTTTTTTTGTTTGAAATATTTATTTCAATTATTTGAAGATACTTTCACCACTTTTCTTTCTTTGTCTTAAAATAAGTTCGGTCTTAGAAATCAGAGTGCTTCTAAATATTGTTTTATGTGTACTTATTCATTAATGGCAAATGAGTTAAGATGTTACCGTGAATATGAGGAGATTATAAAGAATTTCATGATATGTATACATAATGATAAGATATTCAGAGATGCTGTATGGCATTTCTCTTGTTCTGCAATGCTATTGAAAACTCCAATACGAATTACAACGTTTTATATTCTCGTTTCTTGTAATCTAGCAAGAAACAACATAGGTCCTGGCATAATTTCCAAAGAAAAAAATTAAATTGTTAGTTACTAAACAGTCAGTTAACTAAGTTAAAAAAAAAAGCGGCAGGAATTGAAGGTTCTTCCACAATTGTACATGAAAATTTAGTTTCTAAATGTATTAAATATTGATAATCAGTCATCATTCCTGTGAGGTTTTTTTGTTGTTGTTGTTTTGTTTTTTTCTCAACGGTTCGATGTTAGAGGACAGTCCACAGTGTTGTTTTGCAGCTGCGCCGTGGGACAATGGCGCTTGGTGTCTCTTCTGCCTCCCAAAGAGTCATCTTCATCAACCAAACAAAGAAAGGGTTGATTCCATCCGACAAATAAACCACCCGAGTCCATCCGGTCACTAGCTTAGGATTGGTCGCCGTTAGCATCTGATAAAAGTTCACTAGAGATAAATCATGTCATTTATTACGAGGTGCTTCAACAATGAAGCCCTTTTAAAACTTATTCAACAGCCAAACATTCTGGGATTTAATCAGATCTAGCCAGTCGTCGTTTTAACTTTAACAGTTTCTTAAAGAAATACAATTCAACAAAGGTCAAATAGGAAAATTGGCAAAAAAAAAATGCCCAATCACTAATTGGACGATGACTACCTTTTTTTTTTATTATTCCCGTCATTATGAAAAAAAATAGGTTTACAATAGGCCAATCCAAATAAAAAAAAAAAAAAAAAATAAAAATTAAAAAAAAAAAAAAAAAGAAAAAAGAAAGAAAGAAAATGAAAAAAACAACACTAGATGTAATAAAAACTAGTTCTGAAAAAAAAAAAAAGGCTTTTTTTTTCCTTCGCTTTGTTATTTATTTATTTATTTAATTTTTTTCAGACATTTTTGCGCTTTTAAAATAATTTAAAGAGTAATTTAAATTTTAAACAAAATAGGAACATCAGAAGACGCTGGAAAAGAAAAGCAAAGTTCGAAGAAATAAAATAAAAAAAATTACTCTTCTTTTTCTTCTAAATTTCTTCTTTTCTTTCGTATTTCAAACTTAAGAAAGTTCATTTCTATTCTGATAATAATAAACAGAAATAATAATAATGACTACAATCTGGCGATTGTAACCCAATTTGCCAGAATCTAAAGGATTTTTTTTTCCCCCTCAAATAATCATTGGATAAAAAATTTCAATTAACACGAAAAGCTAAAAAAAAATCAAACTGTATTATTCGATACTAAAAATATCGTGGGGCTGTTGTTCAGATGGTTAACAATACCACAGATTTTAGATGGTATTTTTAGATTTTTAGATGGGGATGATACCACATCCCCATAATACTTTAAGAGCTCAATTGGATTCCTAAAATAAAAATTTGCCGATCTCATATCAGATAACCTTGAATCTATCAATTCTTAATAAGCTCAAGATATTTTTAATGTGGTATTGGCATTGGTTTTTTCATTTTTTATTTTTTTTTTATTTCGTTATCCGCAAAACTTTTTGCTTTTCTGATGGAACTCTATTGTAGTTAATAAAAAAAAAAGCATTCTTTTAATATATATTTTGATTTTGGACACCCACCTTCTGCATGACAGCAAGGGTGGATTGAACTTTCCAAGGTCACGGGAAGGGGAAGCCAAATGGGGAATATTTATGAGTAGACTGATCACCCACACCTCCCACCCTGTACTGCGGGCAGGTGAAGGAGTTCAACCCTAGCAGGTCACTTTTAAACAGTTCTCAGCATCATTGATATTATACCGTATAATTCCTACCGCATTCGTTGTTAAGCTACTTTAGAGGCTATTAGTTATTCTTAATTGCTATCCTTTTAATTAAGCGATTTAAGTTAATTTTATTTCAGTTTTTCTAACGAGAGAAGATAATAATAAATTTCAAAACGCACCTTTGAGCTACTCTAAGGATGGAATTAACAATCCACTTTCCTTATTCTATCTTTCAATTACAGAAAATCAACAAGACATTATAAATTTACCAAAAGCTACAGTTTTTTGCACGAAGAATCAAGCTTCGGCTGTAATTGCATGTCACTGGAGTCATGCTGTATTAGAAACTGACAGGTTCAAAGCAATTGGGATGAAGTAAACAACAAGCAATAGTAATAATCATAGTGGCAGAGAAGAAAGTGCTCCTGATTGGTAAAGCTATTTGTATTACATTTATAATTATGTTACTGAAATACAATTGTAATGAAAAAGTGTTTCAAACTTGCAAATAAAAAAGCAAGCAGCAAAGACCATCGACAACGTCAAGATTACACCAACAGTCCTTACATCAACTGATATCTTACCAAAAGCAATTGAGAAAAACCTAAAACCCTTTCAAGGAGAACATGAATCTGTAACATTACATAAAACGTAAATGATAAGAAAGCATCTCAAATTTTCATGAAAAGTGTGTTGATAGTAAAAACATATCAAATACGTTGGAAAGTATTCCTTACTTATACAATATCAGTCTACTGAGAGTAATGAAGTAACAATAACAATTGCCTTGAAAGGAAGGCGAAGTACATTTTACAGACAAATCAAAGCACAAAACATTCTGAACCAATTTCCTCCTTAGATCCGTCATTTAGGGATGAAAAGGAATGCTCCTGTTGCTATAGAAGTTAATCACCACTCACTTATGACCAACCATAAAATTCACAGATGAATATAAGATTTCCTAAGACCTTATCCAGCCTCATGTTACAAAGAAGAGTCACTCTACTGACTGATTCATGGTGATTATTTTTCTGAGTCACGACTGGCATCAAGGAAATTGGGGGAAAAAAATAAGTATCTATAAAATCCTTAAATGCCTAAGAAACCATTTTGCCACTGAAAATGTACAGCATAGTATAACATACAGTTATAAACACAGACAACATTAAGTTGCCAAAATACATATCTGGAACAATACCTTAATAAAACTGCAGTCAGATCCAGATTCTTCTGTTAAGATTTCAAGGAAGAAACATCATTGTATTTAAAATGGGAAATGGACTCCATTATTCCAGATGTTATTTTATTGAAAAAAGTCGACAGAATACCATAGCTTCTGTTATGGCTGTACGAAATTCAAATAACAACACAAGAATTGAAAAGTAGGTTACACTGACGTAACATCGAACTTGAACTTGACTGCCATGTAAGCACGAAACCTATCATTTTAAGTCTGCTACAGATGTTATATCGAAAGCAACGTACAACAGCCTTTAAGAACTCAATACATGTATGTTGACCTGCAAATTTAAACACAGGGAACTTTACAAAATACTTTTAAAATATCAAAGGATAAACGAACACAAATCTTGTGTGTAATGTAACTAATTGACACTGGGAAAAACAGACTACTCAATCTTTAACAGAATATTATTGTTATTATTATTATTATTATTTTGTCTAGTTTGATTCCAGTTGTAATGCTTTTATGACAATTATGATAAATTCTAAAACAAACAAACTAGATATAACCTACAATTAGTTCGTACATATTTATTTTAAGAAATGATTTAAAAACAGATCAAAAGCAGTAGTAAAATACGTAAAAAGAAATTATACTAATAATCGGCTTAAATAAAATGACAGTTATAATAATAGCAGCTTCAACATAATTTCTTTGTTTTAAATTATAAAAGACAAAAAACAAGGAAGCCCTCCCTTGCCAGTCAAAATGCTATTAAAAACAAATCTCATTCACCAAATTGCTTTATTATCCCCAAATGCTTCATACTACAAGTAAGTATTTGTAAGCCATAACTCCAAACAGAAACGTATTTTATATTAATGTTAACGACACATATAATCCTATTGTTACAACAGAAAGTAAACGCAGAAGTAGATCAATTTCTTTATTTATTTATTTTCTCAGATTATTTTAAGTGCTTTGAGGATATCTTCGTAATAATATAATTGTATTTATTTCAATTCAGTTTTTAAAAAAATATAGAAATAGGGAAAGTGATAGTTAAATAATAATTGTGGTACAATCGTCGGAATGGCAGTGATGCCTTAACATCAAAAATAAGCAATAAAAAACTCATTAATAAAATATTACTGACAAAATTCATGTGCCAGCAGTCCGCCGGCCTCAATGAATTTTTTTAATGCATAAAAAGTTCAATCTGCGCATTAAATTATTAATAAACCTCAGTACTGAGACCTCGTTGTTTACTGGTGACTGTTCCTGGCTGATGATCGCCAAAGAACGTGAAACAGGATGTCACTTGGTAAACAATTTGGTCTCACCCATTGTTGTTTAATAATTGTGGTATGTTTGCTGCTATTAGATGTTATTAATTGGATTATGTTAACTTTCGAACATCCATTATCACGTGACATCCATGATTTCTCTTTCATCCAACATTGTGACTGACAACAGACTCAAAATCAGAATTTCAAAGCTAAACACACTTAAAATTTTACAGATCACAGAACTTTTTATTCTAAGCCGTCCATAACGCAAAAAAAATCTAATACAGTACTAAGTTAATCGAACTTGCTTTCAATGCGTACAAGTAAATCGCTGAAATAAACTGGTTCAATCATACTTCACGTGCGCTTTTTTACCATCTTACTTTACTTAGCTTGCACTTCAATATTTTTGAAGAACAATAAATGAAAATCTAAAAATTTTGCGGAAAAACAATAAATGAATTCCACTCAAATCTTAAAAATTATTAAAACTTACAGATATTTTCACGCAGAAATTTTCAAAGGAAGAAATTATAAATTTGGTTGTGAATTCTGCCCAGAATTTTCCATATTGACTTAAACTTTCGATTGGCCTTGAGAAAACGAAGGACAATCAACACCATATCAACTGAGCCAAATAACAACACCAACGGAATTATTCGTCTTCCTTTTTCGTAACGGGAGGAAATTCTCCAATGTCACAACGCAGTCCTGCGTTCATCCACAATAACGCAATCGTCTTATTTGTAATCGATATTGAGAAATGTTAAGAATTCTGCTATTTCTAGTAAAGTAACACATTTCAAATGTTGAATCACTGAAAGACCTACCCACTCTTTCTGAGTTTCTTTGAATCACACATGACTGAGGACCGGCTTCAAAAGAAACCCACTTCTTTCTTTTCGTTTCCTACTAATAGGATGTTTGTTGTTCTGATTTATTGAGAGCTTTTTATTGTTAATGCTTAAAAAAATAATAATAAAGCGATGATTATAAATTCTCTGGCCTTCGAAAACAGCTCAGAGCAATGATGGATTTTAGTTAGAGCAAATGACCACTGGATCAACTCCTACGCAATAGATCCAATGAACGAAGCCTTTGTAACATTCTAACCGTGCAGCCAATTCCAGTACAACTTCTATCTGTAACACATGTTTCTTTTTTGTAGAGCAGCAACACAGAAAAGCCTTTGAAAGGCTGTAGCTGACACAAAAACTCTGCATTTCATACAACCACTGTCTGCTTCTAGAATCTCCCAACAAATTCAGATTAACCAATCGACTTAGTTCTTTATTTTCTTCCTCTATTTAGCCTCTTTCTTATCTATCTTCAGCGATAACCTTTTTTTGTGGGCTTTTTTGTTTTGTTTTTTGCATTTTCTTTAGTTTTATTTTTTGTTTAGATTTCTTGCTTCTTTATACACCAGTGATTCAATTTTTTTTTTTCAACATACGAAATACTAAAGTAGTTGTTCGTATACTGAGGCACTCCTCCTTACGATTTTTCAGCCAATAAAGTTTACGACGGGATTGACAATCTCCTGTGTTATATAGCCTCAGTAGTCAATTACTGCTAAATAATTTACAAAAATTAACACTTACGAAGTTCTGACAAAACGAAGTCCATTCTGAAAAACTAACTAAACTATTTCGTTTTGTTTTGTTTTTCGCCTTTCTCTCTGTTTTCGTTCTCCACAAAAACCCCCTAATAATTCAAGAATTGCCAATTCTTCTTCCTTTACATCTTTTCCCTTGTAATAGTAGGAAAAAAATTCTCTTATAATATTTGAAATCAATTAATAAGAAAAGAAAATGAAACACTAATAATTACTTAGTGAATGGACTTTAGAAGGAATACGAGAAATTAATTAATTCAGTAAATTACACAAAATAAAAATGACATGAAAAAAGTAAAAATGGATAATAAATAAAAAAATAAAGAAAGGAATTCTTAATAAGATGGTCATGAGATGTAAAGAAATAAAGACGTAAAATGAAGATGGTATTAAGCAGCAAAGACTGAATAAATTAGAGAAAAACTCATCACTTCCAAAAAATTTGTCTCAAGATATAAATAAAAAGACTTTTAGTCTTCCTTGTAGCTTTCATTATCTTCTTTATTACAATATTTCATTTCCTTCTGCAAGAAACTTCTTCTGGGAAATTCGAGGACAGGAAAGTTTCTTTTCCTCTTCCTTTCCAGAATTCATTAATAAATAACTTAATCACTTTTAAAAATGAGAAAAACTCAATAACTACAGTTTGAAACTACTAGCGTTAACTACACTGATTGTTGAAACTGGGATAATCCACATACGAAAAGGAATCCCAAAGAGAATGACAAATGAGGCGTAAGAAGACGGGGTATGACGTCGAAGTTCGAGTGAAAAATAATGGTTTACTGAAGTAACTTTGTTAGTAAATTCAATTTCATTCAATTTTTCTTTCTTTTTTTAGTTTCTCGATTTGAATACGGGAGACTGGTTTTCGAGGAATAATGTTCAGTGAAAATTAGTCAAAGTATCTTATCATAAATAAGTGATTGTTTATGGTAAAACAAATGCAAAAAAATAGTTTTACGCCTACGATAAAACTGCGTGTAAGCAAAGATCTCTTGGTTCCATAAATGTTTTCAATTTGTTGTAGAAGTCCTTCGCAAGGCTTTTTGTTTTTGTTGAGATGGGACGTAATGATTCTTTGAGGAATGATACCTGAATCCAGATTTTTGATTAAGTGCTGACTGAGAAGTGAATACGTTGAAAGCAACACTTCAGCCTTAGATGCAATTTAAATATGGACCAAAAGATTTTATTAGTATCTCTGGAATTAACAGCGTTATTATTAAAATACTTCTCATGAAAAAAAAAAGTAGGATGGACTTTTGGGATAAACTACTTTTCTTGAGAGGATGTATAAGAGAAACCGCAAGAATAGCTCTGATACAAGAACTACTTCTATCTTCCTGCTATTATTTAGGATTTTACAGATTTTTATATGTTACATAGCTTCGGATTAGTTAGAGAGATATCCCGTGATGATGTTCACATCTGACGAGATGTATATATTTTCTTTCTGTAGTGTCATGAACATTCAGAAAGACTGTTACGGTTTTCATACATTTTGTTGTGTGCGTTTCGTACTGCACTTAGTGATTTCATATAAACTTTAATCAAGAATCGTTTCAAATGTAAAACAACTCATCGAAAAGTGAAAAATATGGTACATACAATTTCACCGAACGTGGATTTGGATTGAAAATGTAATAACTACATTCATCTAAAAAAATGCACGGTACCAGACTCATCATCAGAATCATTTTGCATGAACTCGCCTGCAGTCGTGTTTTTTACTTACAAGTACGAAAGTCGATGTCAAGGTCTAAGTGGTGGTCATATTGAGGCTTGGGAAGTTTTGCTCCAAATGGATCCTCCTACACAGTTAATTTACTTTATCACGAAATCTAGCAATAATTCCTAAAATATGCAATGTAATTTGATCAACTCATCAACGTTTATTCTTGACGACTTCTAAAAGCACAGAATTAAAGACTTTCTGTTAAAAAAATACAGTCTCTCTTTATTAATTATCAGTTTAAGATCAAATTATTTAGAGATATTAGATTAGTGTCCAAAATGTTATACAAATTCCTTCCAAAGAAAAGACTTTAAAATCAAAATTTCATTTGTTCTGTTTCGATTCTGATTTTCTCAGAAGCCAATTCACTATCACCAAGAAATTCACAAAGACATTTTCATTGCTTTACTTACTGTTCAGACATGATTCTGTTTTCTTTTCAATTGGTCTTATTTAATCAAAGCTACATAGAAAAAAAAACCCAAAATAATCTGTTCGGTTCTTCACTTATCAACCAAATTTTCTGAGATTTAGTTTTTTTTCCTTGGCGTGATAAGGACTTAAGAAATAGTAACAAAAACCAACGCATCTCTGACCTTCTCAGAACACTAGACATGATGAGGCGCGTAAAATAACCCTCCAATTTTTTTTGTAAACCAAAACTCAACTCACATCTGTTTTGAGATTAGGG
>JAFIDM010012231.1:147557530-147568906 GCA_023159025.1 Thereuonema tuberculata
AGATAGGTCTGTTTGTTGACCTTATCAACAAGTGTGATGTCTGGTCTGTTGTGATGTATGGTTTTGTCTGTGTGAATGGGGCGGTCCCAGTATAGTTTATATGAGGGTGACTCTAATACGCTTTGTGGTATGTACTTGTAGTACGGGACCGTGCTCTTAATAAGTGAATGTTTGTGTGCTAGTTGTTGATGAACGATCGACGCTACCTGATTGTGTCGGTGGAGGTAGTCTGTTTGAGAGAGAAGGGGACAGCCTGATATTACGTGGTCGATCGTCTCATGCGTAGTGTGGCATTTCCTGCATTTGTCGTCATGTGTGTTTGCATCGTGTAGAATGTGTTTCTTGTAGTTGCGTGTGGAGATGACTTGACAAAATTTAGAATTTGTAGGAACCTTCCAAAAACAAATATATAAATTTTAAACTTTTATTAATATACAGTATTTATAAAAAAAAGCGAATTATGAGATATATTAATTCTAATATATATTGTAATGTAATATATGTGCAATGATAGTAGTAATTACAGATTTTTAGAATACCGAAACATTTTTCTAAAATATATCTTGATAAATTCATGAATAATTTAAAGGTAATGAAGCTTAAACTACATATTAAAAAAAAAAAAAAAAAAACTTTCAAAGCAAATTGAAATTAAAAAGAAAGAAATAAAGACAATTCTTTTTGAATAAATAAGCCGTTTAGCAGTCGGCCTGTGAGTTTAATTTGATGCATTGAGAGTTCAGTGAGAGAAATGCTAATGCTATTCAGTTGTTGATCGTGGTAATAATTGTTGAGAATTATATTCGTTATCATTAACCCTTTCGAACACACAACAGTATCTGTTATTTTATATTTATAATTACTTCCGGCTTAGGTAATTACTTAACTTCTTCGTTTGGATTGTTCTATATTAGTTGAAAAATTTTGGAGACCGTTCCGTTTGCTACTCTAATGTTATGAATTATGAGAATGTAATCGTGAATGTAGTGGAAAGTAGTTTTATTCTATGAAAGTTTTTAGCAGAAAACTAATTAAACATTAAATATTTTGATTATACTTTGTAAATAATTATATGCTGTTGTTGCAGTTAACTTTCATTTCGGAGCTTCGGTCTTTCGTGTAAGTATTGTAATACAAACGGCTCTGAATTGACAGAATATTGTCTCAAACTACGATTTTGTATAGTTCAACCTCTTTCAGCATTCAGTTTTAGAAGAATTTCTTTGCTTGTCTAGTACAGGTGAGGATTTATCAAAGAATATTAACTATAATGTAAGGTATGTACTTAGCTATCCAAGCCGCAGAGATTAACAATGCATTGGGGAGATCATTTATGGAATGAGGGGAGAAAACCAAATAAGTTATATGTAAGTTGGATCAAATTGAGTTTTATACCTCAAATTTTAAGGAAAGTTTTAGTTGAAAACCAATCAAACGTTATATATTTTGATTATACTTTGTAAATATAAGCTGTTAAACTTTGTGTTGCAGTTATTTTCACAATATACAATCTTGAAGATGTAGTACAACATATGCAAGGATCTGCGTCAACCTACGTACAATTGATAGAGTAGGTATTGTAAGAACATCGTGTTCTGTAAGGAGTACGAGGAATACTTCAGCTTTCTACAAAGTACGTCTATTTAGCCTTTCCTTGGTGCTAAATTGTCTTTTATCCATTTAAAGTTCATTTTTCCAGAAGAGGTGAAATAATGAAGCCTGTAAATCATAAAAGAGCTGGAGATCACATTTTACAGACATCACATACGTAGCGTTAGCCTACAGACCGTCTCGTTGAAACTTTCGCACAAAGACTTGGTTATCTTTTAAAAAAGACAAAGTAATCTCGTGTTCCATGAAGGCCTTTTGAAGGAAAAATATATTTCAAATAATGTAGTTTGCAGAGGATGCGAAGTCTTACTATTGCGCTGTGGACTATTTTTCTTATTTGTTTGCATTACGCTGAAACGGCTTTACTGATTTTCTTAATTTTTGATAGAAAAATCATTATGGTCCAACTCAATATCTATTGTTTTTCTCTCCTCATTCCATAAATGACCTCCCCAATGGCTGCATGTTAAGTCTATGCGGCTTGGATATCTCACATTATAGATAATATTCTTAAAAATTCTCACCTGCACTAGACGAGCAAAGAAATTCTTCTAAAACTGAATACTGAAAGGCTTTATATATATGAAGTCGTATCATATTCTCATAATTATTCTTACCATATATAGAAAATAGACTCAATAAATCTTACAACTCCTTTTACTAAACATTCTATATTTCGTCCTTATGATAGGATTTCTTCAGGAATCTCAAATGATACAAAATACAAAATAAAGATGAAAATAAGAAAGAGAAAACTTTCCTCTTCTTATTAAACATAAAAGATAACAACAAAGTATATCGTAACAATTCTTTGAACAAACCCATCATTTCTTATTTTCATCTTTATTTTATATTTTGTATCATTTGGAGATTCCTGAAGAAGTCCTATCATAAGGACGAAATATAGAATGTCGAGTAAAAGGAGTTGTAAGATTTATTGAGTCTATTTTCTATATGAAGTCGTGTTTTGAGACAATATTCTGTCAGTACAGCGCCGTTAGTATTCCATCACTCACACGAAAGATCGAAGCTGTGAATGTTTTATTGTTTAGGGAGAACTCGAGACCAGTATAGCAAACCACATTGAGCAAGTTGAAATACAAACTCCTTGAGAAAAATGAAAATAAATTATCTATAAAAATTTTTTTATTTTTAATCAGAACTTTTCTTTATTATGATTATTATATTTCTGACTAAAGAAAGCATTTTTTTAAGCATAAGCTTGTCTATTTTCTGAATGTGGAACAACTGTAGCTTGGCGCTATTTTGCTGGACTCATTCAACTGATCTTGGTCTTCCTCAGATACAACAGATTCCGTTTTCCCTTAAATTTACAATCATTGTTCAAAATGAATCAGAATATTGTTATTACTCATTAATATTTCAATTAGTTTCAAGTTTTATACATTTACTAACTGTACCCGGCATGCGTTGCAATGTCATTCAAAGAAAGAAAGTATTTATGTTTTAATTATGTTTATTCAAATGCTTTTGGATACACAATATTTTTTGTTTTCCCGTCTCGTGCATACACGAATAAATCAGGTTTTCCGACGGTGAGCAGGCCACATACAGCTGTCCATGTGTTGTCCGTGTGCTTTGTTGATCGTCATTGGAAATGCGAGTCGCACCAGAAACTGCAAATGTTGAAACCGGAAATACACTCATTTGTTGAAAAACAACTCGCGCACCAGATATTGTAAAATGGTTCAACTAATTGAGAGATCTTCGCGGGCGTGCGCACAGCAATTCACCAAAGTTTCAATGCAATCTGATGAATCGGTATAGAAACGCGTTCGGGACAAACAAACAAACAAACATTCATTTTCATATATTAAAATAATCGTACAATAAAAGTTGTCGATTTGCTTAGAAATGTAAATTGATGACTATTTAGTCAGCCCTTCAATAAATTTATTGTAAAAGACTTACATCTCAAAGGTTTCGTGCGTAGCAATTCATTGTTTTGTTCATTGTTTTGTTTATTAAAAACCAAGATTTATTTTTTTTGTGAGATTGTGATATTGAACTACATCTGGTGCAGTCTTGAACTTTACTGTCAATTTGTTGATGTGGATCCAACTGTAATAAAAAAGCGTGAGACAAAATTCCACTAATTTTGATTTATGAAACTAAATCATAGTTGCCCCCTCTCTCTCCCTCGTTATGATGAGATGTTTTTGTCGGAAATTGTAGCGTCACAACCTACTTCACAGAGTTCGCATTATCTCACAACTATAAACTTTATCGTAATAAAACTTTGCCCCTTTCTTTATTTCTATTTGCTTTGATGATTTTACAAATATAATACCGTTAAAAAAAAGTTTATTATTATCTCCTAATCCAAGAAATTGAGGTCATTAAAGCCCTGAGTTTACAAACGAAACCAAGTTTATAGTGAAAAGAAAAAAACGATTGTAATTGAGTCGGGTGCCAATGTGGCAAACAAATAGACTATCTTATTAGGGAGCACATGATGTGTTTTATAATTACTAGAAATTTACGGAGCGTAAACAGTATTGTCATACCCGAACTTACATAATTGTTTATTACTTTTGTTTTATAGGTTACAGTTTTATTGTTATTTTTTGCTGTTACATCATCTTCGTAAAACTTAATTATATCGGATTAATTAAATGTTTAGTTTCAAACATTGGTCTCTAGCATTTCTTTGAAACCACCTGTATTTATTAATGGTGTTTTGTTATTAAGATTGCATAGCCGGATTAAGGTATCAAAAAATTGTTTTAAGTTTAAAGGTTCATTAAATTTTTAAGTGTCAACAGCTTTTTTAAATTTTGACACTTATAAAAAAAAGATGATCTATTAAAAAAATTATTATTTTTTTTATAATAGATTGTGCTCTGTATAAATTGTTTTAATTCGATCTAAAAGTATTTGATTGATAAGATGTAAAAATTAAAAGAAAAAAAAAAGAATTTAAAGCAAGCATCCTATTAAAGCATTGATTCACTCAAACAGATAGATAACTGCAGTCACCCTAATAAAAATGTTCTCAATTTAATGCAAGATTGGCATCGCCACATCCGCGGGGAAGAGTCCAACCGCCATTTTCAACCCACGTGATATGATATCCTTTCACCGATCACACATGGTGATTCGGTTCCAATCTTGAGCAATCACTTGATCAATAAGGATCAAGGAAACCATATTGAGAATTTTTTGTTGTTGCTAAATTTGAGAAGCATTTCTGGAAAAATTACAGCAATCATTCTTAGTTATTTTCCGACTTTTTTTATTCTATTTTGATATTTCGATATTAAATCTTGATCTCAGGCTATCGAGAAGGAAAGCGTAAATATAGGAAATATACAAAGATAACAATGACTAAAAAGAAAAAAAAGTTTCTAAAAGAAATTGAAGCCTGCATATCTTGCAGGGCCACAGAAGGATTTACAATGAGTTTTTAGACTGCTTTTACACTGAGCTATTGTGTTAATAAACCAATCATATCATTTCTCGTCTGCCATCAGTCATTTCAACCACCACTTAGTTGCTGTATTAAATATATCGAAAGCAGAGGTTCTTAACTTATATAAATATTTATAAAATACTTGCGATTTTGAAGAAGATTCGTGAACTCACTAGTTCACAAGCTTTCGGAGAGAAAGACAACACTGGCAGGGTTGTCCTGTAACCTTGTGAGAAGGTTTAGAGAAAAAACAGTTTACTTACAACTCTTTTATTAGCACTTTCCGTTTAAGTTTCCTTCATAAATTATGGATTGATTATAAATACTATATATATAATTATTACATAATAATGGAATTAATGTTCATGGAAAAGGAACAGAAATTCTTTGAAAACAGAATATAATCGACAATCCCTTTAGAAACAATAATTTAATAATTAATCGAAAATTATTGTTTACATCTCACTTTTATGTACATAATAACTTACGATATTGATATTTAAATAATTAAGAGCTATGCTATTTATTTATTTATTGAATCTGATTCTTTAAATTATTTTATGCTTAATATTATTTTGTTATTCAACGTGAGTTGGTTTAGGAAACTATTATGACAAACTTTTTATTATCATTATTTAACCAGCTATGCAACTAAAATAATAATACATGTTTATTTACCTTTTTAATGAACCCGTTTCATTGTTATGAAGAGTCTTGCTAGAGATTAGACACGAAGGCATAACAAGTTAGTATTAGACAAACTCGTTCGTCAAAAATGACGGGATAATGTTGCGGAGACATTTAAAGCGATAACGTCACAGAGTTTTGCATAATAATCGGGAATCGACTTTTTTTATTTTTTTATTTTTAAATAGAATTTTTGATGCAAAATGCGCGATCCCACAGTGGAATCAATTAGTTTTCCGTTTTTGCTAAGGTTCTGCTTCAGAATTCTGTTTGCTTAATTAGAATTATGAAATAAGACGATCGTCGTCAAGCTTTTTGCTTCAGCAAAGTAGACAGTTATTAAGTGGATGCTGGATGTGACAGATGAACCTGTTGAAATTAATAGATTAAATGGTTAGTTATTATTATTAAAATACCATTTAAATTACTATTACTAGTTTAGCAGAGGTGTATAAAATTTACTGAACGTGGTTGAGCATTAAAGTGAGAGAAATGATGAGAGTGGAAACGTAATTTTTTTTTTTATATAAATATATTATAACACATATAATACAAATCTTTCTTTACATGAATTTCTAATTCAATCTTCTAAAGTTCATAGATTAATAGTTCATGCTTTCACTCTTGATTATCAGGTCTAATCATCCACGTTGATCTTCTAATCTTCTTACGTTGGATCTTTAGGCCCGCGCTGATAATCGTCTCTATTTGACTTTCACCTAATGTGATTCAATCGTAACCTTTTCTATTCTTACAGATTACGTAACTATTCAATCTAGTATGAATATTAAATTTGGATTTTATCTATCCTAACATTATTTAAATGGTTTTCTCACTTGTATGGTTTTACTGGCTAAATTCACCTAGTATGAATTAGAACTCATTTGGTTTCGATATTGAATTATTCCATATCAATAATTCGATAAACTGACGATTGACAATTTATTTACACTTATTCGACTTTCTTAAATTTCACTTAAGTTGAATGTTGCCTAACAGCTAATATTTCCTATATTTATTTTAACACTTTTATTTTAGGATCGCTGTTTACTATGGTTCAAATGTTATTTATTTCTATCAATAAATCTATCCTAATCGCCGTATCAATAAGTTTATTTCACAACCTATCATTGCTGCATTCCAATTAACTAGACGAATAATTATTTTATTATTTACTTCTATCTAATTAATCTTTTAAGAGTTCTAGCCTATAAAGATAATATCTCTATCTTTAACTAAAATGTCCCCGTCGTCTTCTAATTGGACTTCTACTATGGTGAGCCATTTTTCAATGCCGAACGAATCTAGGCTTCTTCATCTGTCTTCCGATATATCCCCGGAACAGTTTAAAATAAGTTTCTACTTACAAAATCATTGAGTTCGTTGTAATTATTTACCAGCCTTTTGGTAAATGTCACACTGCGATGTTCCTTTGGTAATCACTGCTAGATTTATCGCTTGCCTCCGATATGGTATTCATTGCTCCTGCATGAATCTATCTCCGTCAGTTTCCGTACTGATCGGAACGCCATTTTCATCGGATATTAAAACTTTTAAAATGAACTCAATAAATTAATGTTTACTTATTTACATATATCTACTTGGAGTTTGGTGCTATCTCAAAGCTTTACTTAGCTTCACTCACATTTTAGATCTGATAATTTCTATTTAACTGCCAAGGCATCCTAGCATCGTATTAATCCAACCGTCTTCTCGGTCGTCTCCAAATGTACTGCATTGTTTCGGCTTTGCCGTTCCTATAGCAACCTAATTTTAATCAAGCTCATTTCCTGTAACTCCGCAGATAGTTTTGTTAATTAAAACTAACTTCGATTACCAACACTTTAATTTCACTTTAAAAAATATATTTGAAGCCATTTAATTTATTACATTTATTTTATTAAAATAAAATAAATTTTCCCACAGAACCTATTAAGTTAAGCTATTTACCATTGAAATTTTCAGAGACATTAAGGCAGAGAAACGTAGAAAGTTTCTGAATGTTTTCGTTTTGAAGGGTTGCAGTTTCTTTTCCCTGATTTCTGTCAGAGAAGAAATTGGCGCCCATTTCCCTTCCTCTGTGTGGACAGATCACCTCATGTGTAACAATTTATTTTAAAAGAATAGAAAACAACAAGGGAATGTATAAAAAGTAAATAGATTAGTAGCGTTGTTGAGGTGCTTCCAAATAAATTTAAATGCATAGAGAAGGATAATATTTATGTGAAATAATTTTCAAATGTATATTTTATTTCAAATAGATTGGTGAGCAAAGTAATAACTGTTTTCTGATTTCATCTTGAAAATCTGGAAGATTTATGTAACATCTAATTCCTAATTGCTACCTGTGGAGATAGTATTTACAATTATGAAGTGTCTTACTAAACTCTAATTTTGAATTTTAAGATAATGCCACTGAAGGCTTTACTTTGTCTTTTGATATTTCACAGTGATGTCCATTACTTTGATACAAATATATTTCTAATAAATTTCAAACAGCGATCTATTTTTTTTTTCTATTTTAATCGTAAATACTTTAAAAGAAAGTTGTCATCTGAACTACCATCAAGTTTTTTCCCCAAACCTTTACCTTTTAAAAGTGCTAGATTATTCAAAATTTCTCGTCTGTAATAGTAGGGGAGAAGTGGTAATATGGAACAGGGTTGAAATATGAAACAGCAATTTTTGTGCAAGTAGCTGCTGCTATCCGGAAACCGCTCTAATTTCTATCGCTGGTGTTCCTTTTAGCCATCTAGAGGTAGGTAACTTCAGTATTTCGTTGTATATGGTTATGAGAAGAAGGAATGTGTTCTCGCAAGCGTGAAAGGTTTTACAGGGTAAGATTCAACACAATTTCTGATACTATTATTAATACGAATGAGGTTTTGCTTATATTGTATATCATTATTAATTAACTGAACTACAAAATGATGTATTCAGTACTTAAGAATTCATATTTTATTACTGAGAATGGATCAGTCAATTTCCATATGGCGACTGGTGGTAATATGAAACAGATGTTCCATAATACAACCTCACGATGCCAAGAAGCAAATTAGGACCTGAAAAGAGGGGACTAAGGCAGAAATGGCGTCAAGAAGATATGGTAAATGCAAGAAAGCACCATATCAGCAGATTTTTGCTCATGAAAGACTTGCAATTTTTAATTGAGCGTTTTCTTTCAATTATAAAGTGTTCAGCATTAATTTTTACTTTTTCTCTGTAGTTTGTATATTTTCTATTGATGTGAAGCAAAACAATGCATTAAAGTATCAACAATAAATGATTTTTTTACTATAATAGCAATAATAAAGAAGTATTGTTGCATTTTAACATCTGTTTCATATTACAACCCCAGTTCAGCAATTCACTTTTTTATAGAATGTTCTAAATAATTGTATCTATTCAAGAGTTTTAAATATTTATTTAAAAATGTGTGATATTTATCTTACACGATATTTATACTAATGCTACTGACGATTTTCATACATTAGAGCCACTTGAAATTCAAGATTTTGTCAAAAATAAAAAAGTGGTCCATATTACCACCACCTTCCCTAACCTTTGAAGGTTATTGGGCAAAAATGAAGGCACGATGCAAACAAGAGAGGAAAGGATTCGCACCCTGAGTCTGTCATCGGGAAGAGACTGGGATGGGCCGTTTCGTCCTCTTTAGGACTCATCAGCCAGCCAAACTTCCCCGGTGACAGACTCAGAAAGGTGCATTGAGGCCAGGGGAAGTTTGGCTAGCTGATGAGTCCTAAAGAGGACGAAACGTCCCGCACTGTCTCTTCTTGATGACAGACTCAAGGTGCGAAACCTTTCCTCTCTTGTTATTTGCATTGTGCCTTCAGTTTTGCTCTTTTCATTGAATCATCAGGCACGTAAAATCTCTTTTTCTTTAAGGTTATTGATGGTTGACTAAAACTGCAATATAGACATATGTTCAGACACCCGAAATGAAGTGAATGGATTGTCAGAAAAGTTGAACACAAGTGTTTAAAGACAAATTTCAAGTAATATATTAAAATTAAAAAAAGATAAGGCTGAAAAAAAAAAAAAACTTTCTTTGAATGAATGTAGGGAAGACGCCTATTTTCTTCTAAAGGGGATAGGACATTTATAATGTATGTGGCGTTCGGTCTTATAAACAGGCTGGCAATTTCTCGACATAACAGCAAGTTTTCACTGCATAATTCCTACAGTGTTTCATTTTCAGTGATGATATTGATTAGATATTGATTACAATTGAAACAGAATGGTGGAAATTTGATATTTTAATCGTAGTTTATAAATTCTAAGATATTTCACGATAATCCAGGAATTTGCAATCTTTGGTAATGGTGCAAAGAAAATAGTTTCATTTCAAAATTGACAGCAGTCATCCGTGGATGTGAATATTTGTTTTGCACTTTACATGAAGACCAAATTTTTTTATCTTTAATTACATAATTAAATTTTGAATTGGTTTAATCACAGAACAAAGAATTTTCACAAAATTTGGTTCAGAAGATTACACACGCGATTTATGTAACTCGTTTGCAAATAATAAAGAACGTAATGCCAGTAGAAAGCCATACAATAGCGATATCCATCAAATACATAATCACATTCTCTGCCGCCAATATGATCGTTTGAAATGAAGTTATTTTAAGGTCAGTCAGCTTCCATTGAAGATAGTTTTACGTCATGATGACAGATATTGGGATTCTTATTCATATTTCAATAGGAAATTATTTTATCCAAAATATTTTTTGTTGTTTATAGTTTCTTAATTTCTATTTTTCTAATAATACCTTTTAACTTTTAATCAATAACTAGACGGCTGCCCGTCTCTTTGCTCTTGAAGCCTCGTAAATGTAACGGAAGATAACAATTTATTTATTCAAAAACACAAATTACATCAAGTAAACGAAAAATAAATTAAATTTTTAAATTCTAAAGAATACATGCAATACAATAGTCTGTGATTATTTGTAATAGTCGGAAATTTGCGCAGTTATATTGACAATGGCAACAGTATTCTTGCTGCCTGGCAACGCTCCTGCCAACTTCAATTGTTGCGTATTGTTGCGGACGTGCGCACACAAACTTTTTTATTTAGTAATGTTGATTCAGTTACTGATCTGTTAGTTCCAATTTATTTTCTTTATACATAGATGTGAATAGTGTATGAAATCGGTTCGAATTTTGGATATTTTTCTTTAGTTGTCTGTACAAGTTTTAACATGTTTACTGTGATTAAAAGATAACCTAGATTTAAAATTTCGCTAAAAACAATTGTTTTAATAGAACGGGTAGATTGTTTTGATAATAATTTCTTTTGTTATTTGTGACTATAATACTTTCGAAACTGTAACATTAATTCTTTATAAAACGGATTTTTATTACGCTTTAGAGTTGAGGTTATTTTTAGAAAAAAAAAAAAAGAATTGGAATAGACCAAATATACATCAGTTCTGGGTTAGGTTTTGCATTTTTTTTACTTTTGCTTAAAAGCAGGGCCCAAGGGAGTTTCTATTTCAGGTTACCGTTGAAATGGGTTTGAGGCTGAGGCGGTTCGCGGCGTTTTCCCACTCCGGGATGACGCCGGCGTAGTTCAATCAATTTCAATTGGAGTGTTTTTGTTAAGCGGTGCGTCCTTC
>JAFIDM010012231.1:147589064-147622601 GCA_023159025.1 Thereuonema tuberculata
TCTGTGTCAGAGCAGGCGACCACCAAGACTGGGAAACCACGCCAGCGATCCGATGGTCATCACAGATGAACCAGGATCTTATGCGCGACTTCTACACTGTTACACAGTTAGGGACTCAACTCACAGGATACAGACAGTCACTACACCATGCATTCACCACACGTTATCCATCGTTAGGGCTTAGCGAACAGCGGGTAGCGGATCAGCGACGTTCTATAGTAGTAAACAATCTTATTCTCCCATGCATACTGGCACAAATTAGGGAAGAGCTCGCTGAATCCAACCACAGGACACCACACCCTACCCCACCAGAAGACATTACCTTTATGGCAAACACAGAAGCCTCAGAAGCCTCTACCCCTCAGTCCACATTCCCCAACAATACAACTAATGACGTACAACAAGCAGCACATGATAATTTCTACACGCCACTAGCACAATATACAGGCACAGACCCCACACTCAGACCTGCACTCCCCAAAGTAAACACATCAAAACAACTCGCCACAGTCATATACCATCTCAACACACATACTATCCCACAACACCTTGATAATATCCAAACATTAGAAGACATACATACAACACTCTATTGCGCTGCACAGGGAACCATTCGGGCACTTGGAATCAAACAATACCACATACCTACCACTGCACGGTCACAAGAATACATCCCCCCTTGGAGACGTCGCCTTGAAGGCCGCATCAGCGACCTTAGAGGAGACATAGCCAGGCTCACACAATACTGTGCAGGAAACAAAACAAAGAAACTTATGTCCCAGGTCAGGAAGATATTCAAGCACATAAACACTCGCCCTTCGCACTCAAACCATCATAACCAGGTTCAGGAACATCTCGACACACTAAAACAAAAACTCAGTGCACTTGCAAAAAGAATACAAAGATACAAACAGTGCACTCTACGCAAACAATACAATGAGAAAAAATTCTACAGATCCCTTTCATCTCCCTCCACTGCACCCAACACAAACACACCCACCAGCGAGGCATTACATGAATATTGGTCGTCTCTGTGGTCCAACCCCATCCCCCACAATGACAAAGCACCATGGATCACAGAGGAAGAACAACTCGCTGAACACTTACCCTTCATGCCTTCCATGATATAAATCTCGCAGATATACAGACAGCACTAAAACATGCACACAACTGGAAGGCTCCTGGTGCAGACGGCGTTCAGAACTTCTGGATCAAGAGGTTCACGTCCCTGCACGGGAAGCTAGCTGTTGCACTCACTGACATAATCCAACACCCAGGACGTATGCCTCTTTTCCTCACACAGGGTATCACTTACCTACAGAGCAAGAACACTGAAACAGCACATCCTGCAAATTACCGTCCAATCACTTGCCTCCCCACACTTTACAAACTCCTCACCTCCTGCCTTACAGATAAAATTTACACACACATCGAGACACATAACATTCTTTCCGAACAGCAGAAGGGCTGTCGCAGGAATTCCCAGGGTTGTAAGGAGCAACTCCTTATTGACTCTGTAATCCTGCGCCAGGCGCGCGCGATGAATAGAAACCTACACATCGCATACATCGACTACAAGAAGGCATTTGACTCAGTCCCCCATTCCTGGCTTTTGCACACTCTTCAACTCTACAAAGTACACCCCAAGATCACGGCATTCTTGGATGCCACGATGAAGAGTTGGAACACAAGACTACACCTACGCACCTCCAACACCTCCATCACTACAGTCCCCATTCCCATAAGGAGAGGTATTTTCCAGGGAGATTCCTTGAGTCCTCTTTGGTTCTGCCTCGCCTTGAATCCATTAAGCCACACGCTAGACAACACAAAACACGGTTATAAGCTTACCTCAGGCACTCTGACACCATACAAAATCACACACTTACTCTACATGGATGATATTAAACTCTACGCCACAAACAGTGCACAACTTACTAATTTACTACAAGTCACAACACAGTTCACCATTGGGATGGAATTTGGAATCGACAAATGCCGCAAGTTACATATAACACGCGGGAAGACTACGAATTTGGAGGGTTTTGAACTGGACCATGGGTTGGCCATCCAATCCATGGAAGAGGGAGAGACCTACAGGTACCTGGGCTTCAAGCAAGCGAGCGTCATTGACAACGCAAATATCAGAAACGCACTCAAGAAAACATACTGTGCTCGCGTTCACAACATCCTCAAAACACAACTCAATGCCAGAAATAAAATTAAAGCCATTAACACTTTTGCCGTCCCCACACTAACATATTCGTTCGGCATAATTTCATGGACAAACACTGAACTCGAAGCACTACAACGCACAACACGCACTACATTCACGAAACACAACATGCACCACCCCAAGTCCGCTACGGAAAGAATGACTCATCCCCGCAAGGATGGAGGCCGAGGACTCATCAATCTCATCACCCTACACGAAAAACAAGTAGACACACTTAGGGAACACTTCCACCAAAGAGCACAACACTCCTCACTCCACTCAGCCATTGTCAAGGCTGACACACACTTCACACCCCTGGACCTTGCAAACCCTTCTCTAACACTCACCACCCCTGACACCCACACACAGCAGCTGCGTGAATCATGGGCTCGTAAGGAACTCCATGGCAGACATCGCCACGAACTCAGCCAACCTCATGTCGACATGGAAGCGTCGAACAGATGGCTGATGAGTGGTGAGCTGTTTGGGGAGACCGAAGAGTTCATGATCGCGATACAGGACCGAGTCATTCCCACACTCAACTACAAGAAACACATTCTACACGACGCAAACACACACGACGACAGATGCATGAAATGCCACACTACACATGAGACGATCGACCGCATAATATCTGGCTGTCCCCTTCTGTCCCAAACAGACTACCTCCACTGACACAATCAGGTAGCGTCGATCGTTCATCAACAGCTAGCACACAAACACTCACTTATTAAGAACACGGTTCCATACTACAAGTACACACCACAAAGCGTACTAGAGTCACCCTCACATAAGCTGTACTGGGACCGTCCCATTCACACTGACAAAACTATACATCACAACAGACCTGACATTACACTTGTTGATAAGGTCAACAAACAGACCTATCTCATTGATATTGCAGTTCCCATCAGCAAGAACATGCAGAAAACTCACGCTGACAAGATAAGTAAATACACAGACCTAGCACATGAGCTCCAGAAGCAGTGGAGGCAGGACCGAGTACGTGTTGTACCCATCATCCTGTCCGCTACTGGTCTGGTGCCTCACACATTGCATCACAGCCTCAGCACACTAGGACTTCATAAAAGCACTTATGCACAACTCCAGAAGGCTGTAGTACTCAACACAACACGCATAGTTCGGAAATTTATGGATACAAGCACACATCCCTAACTATTCTTCCAATTTTTTTTTATTTTTTTTATAATACACTTGGCAATATGTGCTTTGGTCCTTGACCCGCCATATTGTCTTAGCTGGGGAATCCCATGGTTTGAAACTTTTTCGATATAATAATAATAATAATAACCTGATGTTTATTAATAAGTTTTTAATGATACAAAGATCAAACAAACTAAATTGAATTCCTGCAATTGTAAGATTTTATCTCGGCGGAAGGTGAAGCAGAAAGACCTGCTATCCAACCAACTCTTCAGAATTTTTGGGAGAGGGGGCGATATCCTGTCCTACGACCATCCATTCATCCATATTAAAACAAAAAAAAAATACCAACTACTTATATATTTCGAAATTTTGGATGCGGGACCAGAGCGCCATAGACACAAGGCTTCACTTTGTAATTTTCATATTGTTGAAACGAACGTTGAAAATAGATAAAGATATGTTTTTTGATAAATATTACCTTTCTGAAAATGAAGTTAAAGCAATAAAAATATTCTCACCCATTCTGAAATTGCAGTGACATAAAACAAAGACATACTAATTTAAAATAAAATGCATATTAATCAAACAAATTAACATCAAAGAGTTTAACAGAAATCTGTTCGCTCTTCTAAGATATTTTTTTAATACAGAAATTGATGCAGTCAACATGCAATGCTGTATGTTCATAATAGAAGCTAATTTAGCCAATGCAATCACAATGAAAAATCAACAAATATCCAAAACATTTCACATTATGATCAACATCACTAGGAAATGAAGTGCTTTCAACATATTCAAACAAATTTTCAAACCTTCATGTTACGAAACATCATCAAGGTAATTACAAAGCATCAATAAATACAAGATAGGATAAATTGAATATTTTAAACATTAGGGTTGGTCCTGAATTCATTCCTATTTGTCAACATAGTGAACGCCCTATTTGAAATGGTGAAAAACAGACACTCCCTGTAACATACTGATGCAGGAGTGGCCTCATACATTAGATTGGCCTGATTGCATCTAAAGAAGAAGAATTCGTGGTAGAGATACCTAATGAAGAATGGTTGAAAATTAATGATGGAAAATCAGAGATCACGCTAAAGAGGAAATGAAATATATTTTATGGTATGACAAATATATCGCGACAGAATAAAGGAAAGGAAGAAGAAATGGACTTTACTGCTTGCAATCCCTTTAAACAAAATAGTAAAAGGACATTATAATTTTTTAAAAATATAACTGCGAATTCTTAGAAGCATTGAAGATTTTCGATTGGTTTTCGAAGATCAGAGTGAACATGTGTAAGAAAGAAAAGAGAAACATCTAATGGTGAGGAAAGAACGGTAAGAGATTGACGAAGAAGAATTGGACAATACTGACACAACACACAAAAAAAAAAAAAAAAAAAAATGGCTGGCAATAAAGAAAGCGAGAGGGAAATGAAAGGTGATAGAAAATTAAATTAACAGATGAAGATAAAAGAAAAGAAAATATGCACTATTTGTTGTGTGGTCGTTCATAAAGATATTCACCAATTAACATTTCTTAATAGTAATAATACAATAAAAATAACAATAAAATGAAACTTGCGTAAATAAGCAAAAAATTAGTAGCAAAATATAGTCTTTAAGATATTAAAGGCCTTCATCTCAGACATGTAAGATAAAACATGATGTCTATACTATAATCTTTTTTTTTTCCATTATGATATTAAATAAATCAATTAAAACAGTAGATTCACTAATAGTTACATAAAGAAACAGTTTAGCCGATTAGAAAAGTAGGACAAATTTTTAACAGTGATTAAGAATTATCTGTGTAGCTTTCTGTTCATTTAGAATTTCTTATTTAATTCCAAACAGAAATCTTCCATTCTTGTATACGCTAGCAAGATTTTCTGTAATATATATTGTACGTTACATCTCATTAGTAAATGAGAAATGAATACGGTACTTCCGTGGTTAATTTTTATTTTTATTTTCTGACAGTTGCATAGCTGCTATGGCTCAAAAGAAAACTCACAACAGACTTTCTGGGATCCTTAAAAGTAATATTCACAAATTATTGTCTAAGTTTACAAGTTATTTTGTAAGACACCCCTTATACGAATAATGGAACGTAATTCTACTTTTAACTTCTAAGTAAAAGTAAAACACCCCCTGAAGATGTATAGCAAACTACAATGGTAATAACAGAATGTGAAACGCTTTTCGTGATAAAAATAGGAAGTAAAATGACCATGATAACAATATGAGGTTAGTGTTAATTTAAGTTGCAATTGCTCATAAAAAGGGGCTGACTTTTAATTCCGATAAAACATGTTTGAATACAAATATATACTACTGAAATATGGGATTTTTTTTTTCAAGATTACGGCTTTGGAAAAAAGAAGAATTAAAATGCTATTCACAAGAAATATCGATCATAGAGAGGGAGAAAAGATTATTGGACTTGTTAGAAATTGATTTCATTTACAGAAAGTCAGTATTATACTATACTAATAATTACTGTAGTATTAATAATGTTCGTATAGTGTTATTTGATTTCATTTACAGAAAGTCAGTATTATACTATACTAATAATTACTGTAGTATTAATAATGTTCGTATAGTGTTATTTGAAGACGTCTTTATTTACTGTACAGTATACAGAAAGTTGTATCAAACGAAGATGAAAGCAGAAGTTGAAGAACTATATTAGGAAGAAATTCTGACGCCAATTAGCAACATGAATAGCAATATTTTAACAGGCAGAGCTATTATATTCTGAGAAAACAATAATTCAGCTTTGCTCTGATTTACAACTTGTAGGCATAAACGTATTTCTCATTAAATATTATATCATGATAAAGAAAATGTAGAATAAATGAAAAGACGTGAAATTGTGTGTTCTATTTATAGTCAACGATCAGAAAAGACGATGCAATTGCTTTAAGGAACTGTGTAGGATTAGAAAAGCTAAAAGAGACAGCTTGGGTCCACATCTAACAAGGTCCGATCACGCACATTGCTATTTGATTCAAATTTGACAGGTACATAGAATGTGACACAATATAGGTCAGTCATAGGTGGTGACTGGTCAAGCGCGACAGTTAACCAAACGTTTGAAATTAAACATAAATAAAAATCACGAACTACAATGCATATAAGAACCTCAGTGGTCTAAGACGTGCGAACGTAATCCATTGGCTCCGGCTCGATTCCAGATGCAGGCACAGATTGCAATTTTTTTTTTCTGTATTTCATTAATTGCTTCTTGATTAGTTTAGAGCTTACTGAAGTAATTGAAATATTTTTTAATATGCGTTTCTTTAATATTTTTAATGTCTCGTCAATCATGTTTTATTTCAATGTAAATGAAACACAGCGTCTTCAAAGATATGATTAAAACAGTAAAATTCACGACAATGACTACATTTAAAGATAGCTTTGTTTGAGCAACTGATGTGATTACACTGTTGGCCTATTACAGCTTCAAAACAAACTTTTTGATGATAGCAAATAAAATGACACTCTGTTTAGGGAGAGTATTTATTTCATTTCTGTAGCTAGCATGCCCAAAATGAATAATTAAATGTTTTATAAAGAAGTATGTCATGCGTAGACTTCTGTAGCACCAAAATAAATTAAAAACACATTATAATTGATTAACAACACTTTAAAAAAAAAATCTGCAACCTGTGCCTGCAATTGGAATCGAACCGGAGCCAATGGATTTCGTTCGCACACCTTAGAGCACTGGGTCAGTGCGGTTCTTATATTTATTATAGTTCCTATTTTTATTTATGTTTCATTTCAAACCAATGACCAGTCAGCACCTATGGCCAGTAAGTTATATTGTGCAATGGTAGGTCACATTCTATGTACCTACCAACTATGAATGAAATCGCGATATACGCGATAGGGGCCTTCCCTTATAAGTTATTTATTAATCTTCCTAATCTACTTTCATGTAAATCGATTCACAGAAAATAGTTAGAATTTAGTTTAACCAATTTCTTTCCCTTCACTTTAACTTAAAATAATAAATTTATGGAAGTTGTAGAAAAAAAACGAATGGGGTGGAAAAATTCTTTATATATTACATAAAGTAAACGTATAGAAAGCTCAACATTAGCAATAAAACTAATTGTTTACCTAACGTATTTTTCTTAGCTGAAAAACGCCATGTTATACTGCGATTTCTTAATTCATAACTGCGTGAAAATAGTTCAAGATGTAGAAGCTTTGGACTCAACTTCGTAATAGTATGTTATTTCGCGTTAGGATTTATAAATGTGACCAAATACAATAACTGCAACAGCGAATTAGATTAGCAATTTGTGAGAACGGATACAGTAATGTAACCAGCAATCTAACCAGTATATATTTCGTTGTTGCGTAGCGGCACAACATTTATTATTGTTGTTTCTTTAAATTCGGGGGTCACTGTCAGATGTAACGGTGACTTCCACTTAAGTTTTTGCCTTTCTGGATTTTTTATCGGGGAGGGCGGATTGGGCCGACGAGTCCCTTGCAGGCGAAACGGCCGCTCCCAATTCCCTCCCATAATTAACCCAGAATGGCAAATTTTCTTTATTCTTGGTGCTGCTTTTGTTACTTTCTTGTTTTCCAGTATCTACTTCTGTTTGAGACAACGTTTATTTCGTCCGATCATCGAAGCAAACTTAAAATTTTTTAGCTACTTCTGTGAAATTTCTTCCTTTAAGGAGTTAGCGGTTCTTAAATTTCCTAAATTAAAATCAAATAGCAAAAATAAACATCGTTATTTAAATTTTACTGAAGCTTCAGAAGAAAATTTATTTCAATTAATAAGACACTATCTAACATGAATAGTAGTGAAGTGTTAATAGCGAAGAGGAGGAAAAGCAGCAAATTTCTTTCTAATTTCCTATCTTTAATATCACAAACTTTTATCCTTGAATCTCTTATCCAAACGGGGACGGAATAATTTCTCAGATTCGCTAAAACTCTGGAAGATCTCATGAATTACTCTTATACTTGGTGTAAAATAACATGAGCGACAATTAATGCATTGGACAAAATGTTCTCTTCTATTAACTATTAACTATAATGATGAACAGTGATTATAATGTAATATTTATTACTTAACCCAAATGGCCACAAACAGTAGTGATCGTAAACTTCGAACAACGTGCCATTAATGTCTTACTAACGTCCCTACGTAACTAGAGCTCGCATTTTCAGATCTAATTTCATATTTCCACCATCTTCTTTAATAACCACTATTCTTTGATTTATCTCCTGCGATAGAAAGTGTTGTTCATTTACAATCCTAAATTCCTGGAGAAATAAGAATATGTAAATAAAAAATTATTGAAATGGAGAAGCTGTCCATATCAAGTTTTTTTTTTAAGAAATAGGCTTAATATATAAAACAAAACCATAGGCGTATACAGATATGTGAAATGGGAGGGGCTTAGAAAAGTTTAACGAAAAAAAAAAGTTCTGACCTTTTTCCTGGCCGTGCTGGCGTGGTCGTGCGGTCTCGGCGGCGGCCAGCCTGGCGACCAGTGAGCCAGTACCTGGGTTCGAATCCCGGCAGTGGCATGGCTGTTTCAATTTCCTTTCCTGTGTTGTCCAGCCTCTTCTTCACTTTCTCTTCGGTCTGACGTCATTCCTTAATAGCGTCCTGGGGGCAGGCAACGGGAAACCACCCCAGTATCTTTCCTCAGGTGTTTCTAGGAGATCCATGTGAGACCTCCATAGAACTGGACCTGTCTTCGGACAGAAAACTATGGATGGATGGATGGACCTTTTTCCTATGGGAAGGGTTTACAAACAAACCAATAGGTCCAAAATGCTATATTTCTTTCATTTTTGATGCGATCGGTAGGATGGGTGGGATGTTTACAACCCCTACCAACTCCCCCTTCGCCTCAGTATGTCAATGAGTAAAATTCTTGAGCAATATTTCTAAAACCAAAACAATCTGATTCAATTGGAGATAGCGCTGGGAATTCAGTTGAACCGAAGCTCAGCTGGAGAAGTACAACAAAACCCCAAAGAGACATCATTGCACTAAATACAAGTATCACAGTAAAGAATTTTTATTAAAATTACGGGTATTTTTTTTTTTACTTATTTCCCAATAAATATAAATACGAAATAGAGGAATCTGAATAAGTTTTTCGATTCATGGTTGAAATATGAATAACTTATTTGAATAAGTCAAATAAGTTTAACTAAAAACCAAGCCTGCAACATACATGAAAATGACTAGCAAATGGATTACAAAATGTGAATCCCTAATACTGGCATGGCAGCAGTTATTTTAAAATAACGCAAAAAATATTTAAAAAAAATGGAGTAAAAAAAATTAAAGCTAAGTTGTAAGAGCAGTCCATAGGAGATTGGAAGGCTTGATCAAAATTTTGTTCACTGTTGTTACCGTAGACTGAAATTCAAGAGTTTTGAAAAAGAAATACCTACGATAAGAAGTCTTGACACATTAGTAACCTCTTACTGTACTGCATAACGATTTTTTGATATAATCGTACTTTCCGGAATGACTAAAACTGTCCACAGATCTACATCTCATAGATGCGTTAAGGAAACGAATTGCGAGTCGTCAGTCTTATGAATCTCGAGAATAATATGAAGCCTTATTGAAGGAGATATTATATTATCCTACACAGTCTTTAAATGGGATTTTGTTGAGTAATCTATTAACATTACTTTTTAAAATATCTCATTTTGTTTACTTTAAAAAAGAAAAAAAACAACAACAACTTACCATTAGAAAAAGCTTTTTAGATGCTATAAAATTGACACGAAAGATTTTATCCAACTCTCACAGAAACATAGATTTTATTAAGTAGTGATTTCTATTAATTCTCATCAATATTTAGTTAATGAAGTACCAATTTCAGAAGAGCTTTGTTGTAAGTTACGAAATATCGCCATTGAAATTATCTAGCTAAACATACGAAAGAAAAGAAAATCGTTTCTTTTGATAGAATATAAATTTATGGAATTCGTCAATATTGATATAATAATTCTTTGAGTTTTTTTTTTTAAACCAATAACTGATAGTTCAATTTACAGGAAATAAGAGGAAAAATTAAATTTAATCTTTGTAATTTTAGAATCATTTCTAAATTATGTCTGAATTTGGAAGTAATAGAGGAAAGCATTTGGATAGGAAATAAAAGATTCAGTGTATCGGCAAAATTCTCAGCTCTTCATTTGTTCCTTTTTAACGACAATAAACAAATTCCGAATTTTTTTTTTAATTATTCCTTATTTTTTTTTTTAAATTCAAATAGTAGTAAAAGTAGATTAGAATATATGTATAGTCTTCCTTGCAAATCACTAAATTGAGGTAAACCTTAAGACTGAAGTTCCAATTTTGACCGTATGATGGCACTACTCAACTTTAAACTTCGCTATTGAAATTTCAGATCAGTTTCTACGACTGGAAGATTTCTGTCTTTTCCAGAAACACTAACACAGAAGATTTGTGTTTTCCAGATTAATGCAGATTAAGCACCGTTTGTGTTCTTCAGGATTGCCTTTTTCTATAATAAATACAAGGTTTTCGAAGTTATCTGCCCCCCCCCCCCCCCTTTTTTTGCAATTTAAAATTAATTACTGCTTTAATCTTATTGTATGACTTGCAGTTGTCTTTTTTTTGGGGGATAGGAGACGATTGGGTTTGACTCTTGCCTCGAAAAACTTTAAAATGACATAAAGAATTGTAGACATGTGAATCTTGTTCCAAGAAAAAAAAAAACAATATTTATGTAACTTGCATAAATGTAATAGGTTGTTCTCGTATCAGAATCTGCCAAAAATCCAATTCAACCCCAATCTTTTCGTAATATCCAGATATTTAATCTAAATAAAAACAATTGTTAAGTCCAATATTTTACTGCTATTAATTTCTTTCTATTGCCTTTGTTGTTGTTTTATTTTAAATTTTGAGAGAGATAACCCTTTGAATTTAAAGACGTTTTAACATTTGTTTTGTCTTCATCAGATGATTTAGGACAATGTTGCTTCTGTATGTGTTTGGTCTGCGTTTTTTTTTTTTTTTTTTGGTCTAATAATTGTGTGCGAGCTTATTGCTGTTGTGATCAAGAATCACCTAAAATAGGCAAAGGAGTTCCATTTAGTTAGAAAAGAACATTTGAGACCAAGAATTAACTGCGCTTCAGTCTGGAATGGATCCAAGTTCACAAGAAAAATGGATCTCACATTTTTCACAGAAATATTGATTTGCTTATTAGTTGCTTCGCAAAGATTTGAATCGTAGCACTGTAATGGTTTTAAATTGAGGATTTAAGCACATTTTAAAATAACAATGTTAATCTTACAAATTTAATATTATTCGCGTTTGAAATCGGCTAAATATTGACAAAAAACAACAACATTGTTTAAGTTACATCCGTAAATTATATTCAGTAAAAATAAGATAACCCTACATTTCCGATGTTTAATCTTATACAGAATTTGATCAGACTTTTCAGAATAATTCTCATAAGTGCATGATTCTTTCGTGAGTCGTTTGATACAATTAACAATAAGATTAAGCAAAGTTAGTTCTGATTCCTTTCTTAAGATGCCCATACTAATGCCCATATACCTGACAGCTAGAACAGAAAAGCTATCATGTTGGTACAAATTACATTCTGTAGATTATAAATGGACATCTTGTTATTACTAATTTGACTTTTTACAAAGGCTGTTTAAAAGTGAATTTTTGGCCGAGCAGTAATAAATTACCGAATTTTTATCTCTGAATACAATGCTGAAATCTCAAAATCTTGGTGACTTTTCAAAAAAATTCTAACAAGGAAGAAAACGAAACTAGAAAAGTTTTGAAAGTAAATCTGTTTGCTTCCTTATTTAAGATTCACGCTACATTTTTTTGTTAGTTTTTTAGGAGCATTACCATAGTTCTTGCCAGATGGCCAACTGAAATACAAAAAAAAGCCGTTGTATTTATATTATAGATTTCATAAAAAAATTGGAAAGGAACGTTGGTGGTGAGGTATTCGATATTTTCATGATTATTATAAAAGTACACATTTTAATGGTAGGGGAGGGACGAGATGAAACATTTATTTCCCATCTGTATCTCCATTTTTAGGGGTTGGCTCTGTTTCCTCCCCTCCTCCTACCAAAAAAAATCTAGTCGGGGACCAAAAGTTTACTGACCTCGAATTCGAATATTACAAATACACAGCTGTTCTGAAATCTACTGAATCATGGTTTTCTAGTGTTATTATGGTCAGTTTATAGCAACTTAAAATCAAAATATACAATATTAAAGATAATTTATTACACAGGTAAGATTTTTGTTTTCAAGCACTTTTAAAAAATATTAAAAAATGATGAGAACATAATCATAATTATAATATTTATAATTATAATATTATAATTATTTTTTATTAATCATAATTAGAATATAAAGATACAGATTTTCCTAAGCCTAAATAATTGAATCCCAAACACAAATTATGTCTAAAAAAAATCAAAATGGAGTAAAGTTTTCAAAAAAGAGCAAATAAGAACAATAATCAAAATAGCAAACAAATTAGTTTCAAAAACATTCCCAACTTACATAAATAAGAATAGAACAGTAATTTAAAGCCATTGTGGAGTGTATAATATATACATAAATATATTTATCAGAAAGTTCAGCACTATACAACATATATAACGAACGTATATCAAAATCTAATCCCACACTATACCAAAACTGTTGATAAGATTCATGTTTGTTGGTTGAACTATCAATTATCAAATTCTTGAAAATAGGCGTTAATAACAATGGGTGAGACCAAATTATTTACAAGTGACATCCTGGAACAGCTGTTTCACGCTCGTTGGCGATCATCAGCCACGAGAAGTCACAGCTAATAACAAGGTCTCCGTACTGAGGCTAGTATGAACAATACATCGGAAGTGCAGTGGTGCCTCAAAGGAAAAATACATAATGAAAAACTCACCAATGAAAAATTAGTAAGAAAATTAATGTGCCAGCAGTGCGCAGGTATCAATGAATTTTTTTAAAGCACAAAAATTCATTGAGGTGTTGATAGATGTTAATAAAATCTAATTAGAGTTGCATAGTAACACTGCATTCTTAACATGTTATGTTTGGGTGTAAATCACTTAGTTATGTTTTGAATTATCGTGCCACACAGGTTATTTTCTGAGTTAACGTATCGAAGAGATAATCTAGAAGTATAGATGTACAAAGATGCACAGACGTCAATCGGAAAACAATTTCAATATGTTCTAGGACTCGGAAAACGTGAATTTCTATTAAAATCAGGTGTGATTATTATAATATTTGTGTGATTATTTTAACATCTTAAACAGCTTTTAGCTTTGAGAAATTAAAATGATTAGAAATAATGTTTATTTAATAATTTTGTGTGTTTTATCTGCACTATTAGTCTCTTCCATTAATTGATAAGAGAAAAACCATTTGGAATATTTGTAGTCTAATACAGTAGAGTCCCGAAAACTCGGCACTCGATAACCCGGCAGTCCGGATAACTCGGCCACCCCCTGGCAGGGCGGAAAAATCCCGTGCGCAGACCTGTTACAAGTTACATTTATTAATATATACAGTTCATGTATTAGGTATTTTCTTAAGTTTATTTGGACAGTTTAAGTTTGAGTTATAGCATTCTTTGTAAACTGTTGTATTCTCAAGCAACAAATAAAAGTATTTTATGACGGAAAAAAATCGTACTTATTCTTTTTTTAACACCTTTCCCGATAACCCGGCAGTTTCACAAACTCGGCCACCCTTCGGTCCACATTAGGGCGAGTTTTCGGGATTCTACTGTAAAAAGATATGTACATACAAAACATGTAAATCCGTAGTAAAAACCACATAAACTTATATTAGGATATTTTTTTTCATTTTGGTTAAGATAATTACATTAATATATTTCTAAATGGTTTTTGTGATTTCCGAGTAGTCTCGAGATTTTGTAGGGATATTTAATAATTATATGATTAGTAAAAATATGTTAGTTTGGAAGTGTTCTTAAGTATAGATCGTATCCAAACAAATTTTCTTCCATTTTATACATTAATATACACCGAGTTGCCGTTTATTGAAGTTAAAATTGAAGTAAATGATAAGTTAACCTAATGATTGGTAAATCAATGTAATTCTTAAGGGAAAAAAAAAAAAGTTGCTTATCAAAATATTTTATAAATTTTATAAATAATTATATAATTAAAAGTTTTGATAATTTTTATAGTTTAACCATTTTTATTATGTTAAACTTTACTAAGCTTTGAATCTTACTTTTTATTTGACAGAATTTACGGAACATAGTCTTGCGTGCTTTTTAAAATGGCTCTTTTTTTTGTTTTTCCTTTTCTAATTTTTTTTTTAGCTTGTTTTATCTCATATGTTTTGATGAAAGTATTTTTTTTTAACTGTTTATAGTAATATTTTACACTTCATTATGCAGTTACGGATATTGACTCAGGAAGTGATTCAGCTCTTAGAAAAAAAAGTGTGGAAGATTGAAGATAGGAATTGCAATGACATCATAAAAATGAACTGTTTTGGTAAGACAACAGAGCAGATACTACCAATTGGAATGGAAAAGAATAAGTAGACATTACAAATTGTAAAAAGAATGAAGAAGGCTAAGAAAAAGTCCAAAAGGTGTAAATAGATTGGTGAAGAGTAAGGATGTGCTTGGATTCGAATGGAAAAAGAACGCTTTCCACCGAAAAAACTGGAAGTTGTTCTTTCAAGTCTTGCAATCTGATATATTTAGTAAGATTGCATTAAAAAAAAAAAAAGAGAAAATGTTAAAAATTGCAATTGAATCTGGAAGATCATATTATTTTTCTCCAAGATAAAAGAATAATATGTTAAAAATATGTGTTATTCTCCTAATTGATTTGAGAACAGGTATATATATATATGGTTTTTTTTTAAACATCTGTAACGCATGTTAACTTTTTTAATGTTTCCATTACACTATGATATAATTTTACTGCATTTCTATTTACTTATTTGCTACTATTAGAAATAATAGTTTTGATACTATTACTATATTATATTTGTACTGTAGTATTTTAATGTAAGCTATATTTCCCATATTTGAATAGTTTCCTACAGAGATGAGTCACTTCACCTTTTTTCTCTTAACGAGAATAAGAGGGGGTTGAAAGGTTTCTGACTAATCCAACATTTACTAGCCAATGAAATCCAAATCCAACTCAAGGATGTAAGCAATTCTTGATTTCCTGAAGACAGAATCATTTCATTTAGGCCAGCCTGTCTAATGAGTAAGCAATAGCTATTAATTACTCAGTCAATAGTTGATAGTTCTTAAAGAAGAAAAAAATGACTGAAGAGTCATTTAAATAAATTACTGTGTTCCATCATATAAACATTTGTTAACCATTTCGTTTAGAACTTTTAGTTAATATAACATTTTGCATGCGGTGGTGAAAGTGGCGGGATGGCGGGGAATTCGTAAGAAAAATTCTTTAATAGCATTTTTTTTTAATTGGTTGATTTGTTAGTTCACGATAAAACTAGAATGCCGGAAGGAGTTTATAACAAATATTTGGGAAACCCTCAGTTAATATACATAAATAAAAAAAATAAAAAAAAAATAATTAGAAAAATACTAAAACACAACTTGAGATAATTTGTAGCCGTTAAAGGAAAAAAAAAAAAGATTTAAGAAGTAACAAATGGAGCTCAAGAGTCAAGAAAACTAACCATATCCTACGTCTCATAATCAATAACATAATCAACCGTCAAGAAAAAAACTTTATTAAACTTTGAAAAAACTAAACAAAACCGAAATGAACATCCGAGGATTTGAAGATCATTAAACGTATTAATTCAATCCATGTAAAATAAAACATTACACTTTCATAACAACGTAATTAAAGAAAAATAGGTTTGAAATTAACGATTCAGCAAAATCAGAAATCGAAAAACTCATTGAAGCAACGAGTTGCTTTACTTCATTCAACATAAAGTGCTTGATACAGAAAGACATATCAATGGAATTAATTTTTTAAGCAGTCTCAATAATAATCTCAAAGACTATTTAATTGTTATACAGAAAATAAGTTTATCGATAATTCTAAGTCACTGATAATAATGCGCATTGTTATTACTGATTATGCTTTTAAATAATTCTTCTTTCCGAACAGTTTTATATTTTGATTTGAATATTTAATATTTAGTAGGTTATGGATTGTTAATAAATTAACGATTTAAACAGTTATTTGATTCACTTTACCGCCTTTAATTTATTATTCCTTTGTTATTTGTTGTCTGTTTGGTTTTTTTTTTTGCTTTTTTGTATTCTTTTTTTTAATGAAACAAGATTGCTAAGAGTTTTCTTTTAAGTTTCTTATAAATCTTTAATTGGGTTAATTGGATTCGTACTTTTTAATTACTGTGATTTCACTTAATCTTTTTTAATGTTGTTTTGTTTTAGGCTGAAAACTGTTTAAGTATTATTGATCAATTGAACATTTACAATCTATAACATCAAATGGACGACATGTTCATGGTGAACGTAAAGGTCCTAGCTATTTCAATAACCTTACGCCATCTATCGGACCAGATCTAAAATAAAACCAGTCCCATATAACTTTTTTTTTTCCCATCATTCCATATCGTGTGTAGAACCCCGTTTTTAAACTACTGAAAGTTGTGCTGCCAATTATTTGAATGTTAACAAAAAAAAATAAATAATAATAATAAAAAATAATCAGAAAATGCTAATGAAAAATTCATATTCAAATAGTTCATAATTAAAATATATATACAGATTTTATTCATATTATTTAGAAGCCTTTTAGTTTATTTTTGTATTTGAAAAAAAATTAAGGAAATAAAAATGAGAGGAATGAATGAAGTTCATTACAACCGGACAATTCCTTACATAGAACGTATTTAAGTAAAACAATTACAACAGGAGATTTTGATTTTTTTGCTAATAATTGTAATAAAGCATAAGATGTTTTCAAATTTAAATGTTTTCAATGAAAATTACATCTGAATTTAACGATAGCATCCATTGACGACGTAAGATTCTCTGAATTCTAATATAAATTCATTCTTATTTTATTTTATTTTGTTTTTCCTTCGTATTACTTTAAATATTTACAATTTACACTTTATCTGTAAAAATTGTTGTCTACAGTTTTCGATCTTAAAAAAAAAAAAAAAAATTAAAAACACGCCAGAAATCAGAATTTTTTTAATGGAGTCCCCTCTAAGACGCATTTGAAAATAATATCGTACAAAACAATCAGTATACAGTTATTTTCTGGAAAATAAATAAATAAGGATAGAAACAGCGCTGAAAAAGACGTATATTCGGAGAAAAAAACACAGCTTATTTTCTGTTTCACGTTTGTGAAATGTCCGAAACGAACAAATACGACGTTACCTGTATTGTTCCTTAAGCCTATCGTTCAGCGAAAGATCGATTACAAGCAATTCGAATAAGAAAATAAAAGGGTAGTAATAAAAGTCTTACTGCATTTGTGGAATGATTCCTAGTATGATTTCGATGCCTCATTAGTATTATTATTGTTGTTTTTTGTTTTCTTTTTTTTTTTTTTTAATTTTGATTTCAAACGAACTTGGCTTCCTCGTGACCAGGTAACTTACCACTCGAAAAGTGGGGGAATAAAGTTGACAAAAGGCCCCTACTTCGGCCCCTCAGACTATTGTCACTCAGGGAGCAGGTAAAACGCTTTTTAGGTAGAAACGACTTAAACGGAAACCAACCAATAATTTCAGAAAAAACGGCAATTTCTTAATTATTTTTTTTTTCTAAAAGGAGATATTTACGTTTTATAATTTATTAACTTAAGAAAAAAAAAAGGATGAAAATGAATTAACAGTTAAATAATAATTAAATCGAAAAGTTAAATTTTTCATCCATTACTTATAATAAAGAAACGAAACAAAGTGAGAGACACTACGCATAATGAATTAGAATTGTTTTAATGATTGTTTTAAATTTTATCTAAGAACAATAAGAATTCTTCTTGTTTAAAAATTACTTTTATTTAAAATAATTAGTTATTGCAGAATTAGGATAAGCTTAGATCTACAAGTTTAGTTGCTCTGAATAATAATTTTTTTCGGTATCATTCTCATTGGTTCTGGAAAAATATTAATTAATAAAGCTAAAGTTTAACACAACGAAAAACAAAGGTCTCTTTGTTGTTGGTAAATAACTCGGAAGTATTATTAAATTTTGCTGTATGCAGAACATTTCTAAAAATAAATTCTATTCACACAAATTGAAATGGAAAGCATGTTTTTAGTATTTCATAAAAAAATAAATTTAGCAATGAAATGAGAATCACTGTAGTATGGCGCCACCTAGTGACAATATAGAAAACTATTTTAAGTTATTAGTAATGAAGGAAACAGAAATGTTTTCTTTGCAGTCATACTTCGGAATCCATGGGGAAAGGAGGAAAACGGCCTTCATATTTTATAATTTAATTTTATGAGGCAATTATAGATAAATAAAGTGAATAAGTGAATTTAATATATATTTTAAATAGGAGAAAGGGGGAGAAAAAGTTTCGAATTTGGATTCTACACCTTGAATTTTCTTTTCTAAGTTACGCCAAGAGAAACAACAACAGTCAACTTCTCTTCTTTTATTTACTGTTACTTACTCAGTGTTATTTTCCAATAAATACGGAAAACTATTGTAATACTTAACTAATTTGATGAAGGCAGCATTTAATGATGTAGGTGTTTCGAACTCTTTGATTTGTCTATTTATATTTTTATTTGATTTTTCTTTAAATAATCCAGAGTATTTGAGTCAACTCTAAATTTTGGTTTGGGAGGATACATCTCATTTCATATTGATTATCCACAAATAAAATCACAACTCCTTCATTTTGTATGTAGTAGATATTTAATGAATAGCATACTGTTAACTATAAGGATACTATTCAATAAATAGTGAACAAAGTCGATGGATTTTCGTCAACGTATTTACATGTGCATTAGTAGATCATTTATAGTTTTACTATTAACAAATATAATTTACTATGAAGAAAACGTTTATAATTAGATATTAATGTAGGCATAATTGTATGTAAAAGTTTTGTTTTTGATTTAAGAGAAATCTATGAAGTTCACTTACCATAATAATTTACGAGTCTTGATGTCAATATTTCAACTTGACTACACCTTAGAATTCTTTGAAAGTCAGCCATGTTGTTTAGCTAGATCCTGTGACTGTTTTTCGCTGAATTTCTTTTTTTAAGCGAAGCGTCATCAATCAAGAAAGGCGGTTCTTCCAAACTTTCATTAATAGAGTAAAACCTATTGATGTAAAGCATATTTCTCCTTTAGTAAACGTTTTTCTAGTCTATTCTTTATAAACTTTATTTCAGTATTCTCTGAAACAACATCCATTGCAAAAATAAGTAAACATTTATTTATTTATTTTATAATTCAAGCTGAATGAACAAAAGTTCCTTGAAGTTCAACATGTGTTGGTGTTCTTCTGCATCCGATGACTGAGGCTTCCCTTTTCTCAAGGATTCCTGTATTAAAATTTTCACATGAATTAATACCTTTTGTAAGCAGTTCTCAAAATATTATTGTCCCACTCAAAGATTCAGGCAAATTACTCATGTAAACAATTGTTCAGTAATTTCTTTCTTTTAACGAAATACCGGTATCTTTAGGAACTTCTTTAGTAACATTCTTAAACAAGAAGTACATACATAGTAAACCGTAACATTTAATAAGAGCGTTCGCTTTTCGTTTTTATATGTTTGTTTGTTATCGGGGGCTTGAAAGGAAATTCACCATCTATTTAATCACCGAATAAAGCAAATTTTCCAAAGTAGTCACTAGATGTAGCTACGTTCTATGTGGTCGCAGCAATAGCTGAAAAAAGTTTATGAAAAAATATTTTTAAGGACCTTAATTTTCATCCAATCTCGATGAAATTTAAGAGTATATCGATAAAATTAATTGTTCTACTATTTTTTTTTTAAGTTTATACAAAAGTTGTTTAATGGATGGACAATCCAATAACATTCCAATTTTCGAATTTCAGTGATGACAGTCTAATAACAGCTCTTTTTGGCAGAATTGGAATCGGCGGCCTCTCTTTAAAATAATCTCCTTTATAATATTAAGCTTCCAGGAAGTGTGCAGTACAAAGGATGCAGGACATAAAGCAGTAATAAAATAATGTTATCCTTTGAATATGGTTAATCTTTTAATTTCACAAGCTTATGTAAAAAGATTAGGGAAAAAATTAAAATACTCAAAGTAATAAGGATAATCTTTTTTTTTAACTAAAGAATCTTAGAATGTTCTTCCTTTTACATTGAAATAAAAAAACTTGTGAATGTTGAAAGAAATATATCATAGCCAGACGGAGCTATATTTATTTTAAGAAAATTGTTATATTGATGTTTGAAAATAACTGAAATACAAGAGAAAAGTATTTCAGATTGCAGAAAGCACAGCAGATTCGAAATGCCCAGCCAGAACCTTTTTATATAATAATGCTTTCCACTACGTCAAAAAATTATTCACGATAAATAAACTAAATATTGAGTCTTTTTTTTTTTAATATGTCATTGAATTGTTAGTAGTAGTTATAAAGTTTCTCATATCTTTTATTATTAAAAATAAATTAGAAACTTTCAAAACTATTAAATCGAAATGACGTAATAAATAATGATGTTAATGATTTTGTAATTTATACTCTTTAACTATGACTATTCAAAATCCTTGGTGGCTTTTCCTTCCTTCTGTCGTAGCATTTAGTGCTGAGTAAGTTTTCCCGCTTAGTTAAACCACGTTTCTATAATACAAAACTCACATTGACGTAATTAAATCAAATATAATCAAATAAAACTCCTTTATTCCACTCCTATGTCTTCTATACAATATTTCTTCTACATCTTCTAGGAATATTTCAGAGGCCTAATCGGCTTTCCTTCCTCAGCCTACTCTTTCTCACAAACAACTAAAAATTAAACAACTCAAAGTAAACAAACAAATCGTGTTTCGTCATCATCAAAATGAAACAAATCTCCAAATAAAAATAGTCCAAATAAAATATCTTCTAAGTAAAATATCTTGTAAGTAATTTTTCTTCTTCGAAGTAATTTTATCTTGGAAGTTCTAAAAATCCTTCTTTTTGAACTTATCATTGAAGAAAATAAAATGTTTTTTAAAAATCTACTCACCAAAGAATGTTCTTGGAAGATATTTTATTTGGACAATTTTTATTCGGACAATGTGTATTCGGACATTTGTTTTATTTTGATGATAATGCTTCCTACATTGGGTGATGTAAGAAGCACGATTTGTTTGTTTAATTTTAGTTGTTTCATTTTTAGTTGTTTGTGAGAAAGAGTAGGCTGAGGAAGGAGAGCCGATTAGGCCTCGGAAATATTCCTAGAAGATGTAGAAGAAATATTGTGTAGAAGACGTAGGAGTGGAATAAAGGAGTTTTATTTGATTAGATTTGATCAGGTTTCTATAACTTTACAATGGCTTACATTAATAAATTTCGCTTACGAATTTTGTTTTTAATTATTTCATAATGCTGTATTTTTCAGTTCTGTTCATTGAATTTGTCGGATTATTTGTCCAAATTATTTGTAAAGTGGGAATAAGATTTGGGATACGGCCTTTAAAAAATCATCGCTTATTTATGGGAACATTTTTTATTTGGTTCTACAGAGGATGCTGAATCACCTACAGATGCTATCTAAAATATTATGTTGAGATTAAGGAGACAATGTCGGAAATAGCTATGCTGGGATAACGCAGAAAATCTCTCCTTTTAAGTTCAATGTTTGTAAATTAAAAATAAAGAGAAACAATGGAGTAAATTATGACACTCCCATCTTTTCATAGGCTTCAAACAAATTTATAGCTGATTTAGATAATAATAATATAAACATTATTTAGCTGAATTTGAATTTCATCTTTAATCAGAATGACCACCTCATGGATGTACTACAGTGATATGAATCCATATAGAGTTAACCTACCACAGAATTTGAGACGATGTTTGATATCCTCAACTTATTCATGTACGTAAAATGAATTGAAATATCGTAAACTTGAAAAGATGGCAAACGAAGTTATATCTCAAAACCAATAGATTTTCGGAAAGCCCTGGGATGTATTTGTATTTTATTCTAATGGATGATATCATCATCAAAGAAGCCAGAAAGGCTTAAGTAAAGATAAGTAAACAAAAGACTAGTTTCGATAAAAAACAAACACAATTAGAACATTTATGCATCATCTTACCTTAGAAAGTTTGGAACAGTATGGAGTTACAATAAGTGGGGGCACGAATGCAGCATAAGAGAATTCCCAAAAACCTCAGATGTAAGGAAAAACATGTTTAATTATATGGTTCTTAATCTTTAATACTCCCAACAACTTTTGTTTTTTAAAAGGCGTTTTCGCATCTGATGTTTTACTTTAAATCTAAGATGTCGAACTTTAGAATTCTAAAAGGCATTGTGTGATGATGAGATAGAAGAATTTCAACTCGAACTTACCATTTTTATTATTATTTAATTTATTTATTTTTTTATTTACTGGAATCCCTTAGTGATTCTTTTATCTCATCAGTTCCCTCATATAAAAAAGCAAGGTGAGCCGTTTAGGCTAAATCGAGCAGTCTAGGCTGTGACCTACAAATTTCGATAGATATGCTTGAATCCGGGTTCGATTGGATGTTTTGTTTCTTTCCTGTGTCTTTCTCTCCTTCCTGTGCTTATGATCATTTGTGTGTATTCTAAGGTTTATACAATAGGCCTAGGGTCGCAGTATAGTGTGATTTATCCACGGTCCTATAAACTAAAAGCATGGGAAAGTTCCTTGAAAAGCTTCATAAGATTACAATTTATAATTGAAATACAAACTCTAGACTCGAATAGTTCTATGTAAAAAAAAGAATAAGTTACTTACTTTTGAAAGATGAATTCAATTATTAAATTTTAAGGTAGCTTTTCAAGGTTTAAAATTAAATCTTGCTCAATTAATTTTAAAGTTTCCAATTTATTTTAAAAAGCTTATAAAGTAGGCTGCCCAAATAACGCCACCTTAACATTTAAATTATTGTAAGTCTGGAAATAAGGTGTATCGAAACACGAAAATTATGACCAAGAAAGGTTAATCTTCTGTTTGAAGCATTCAAGCATACCATAATGAAACATATGATAATTTTTATTGGAGAAGTATGAGAACTCAAATAAGAAAACTTGGCAAACTGGCGTTATTAGGAACACCTGTTCCAATTAACGCCACCTACTTTCTAGTAACTTATTTAAAATTAAGAATTATTCCATCATTATAAACATTATTTGTACAAAATTACAGTAAAAAGCAACTAAATTTGACTTTCTGTAAAAAATAATAAAAAATCACTTGAAATTAACACAGTCTTTCTAATCTGTAGCTAAACCAAAAGAGGAAATGTAAAAATTAATTTGAATATCCCCTCCTTCTAAATGAAATGAGAAACAATATTTTTCAGTTAACTCAAAAAGCTTTAGAGAAGTAAGCTTACAAAAAATAAAAAGTTTATTAGTGGCCTTAAAGTGGCGTTAAAGCGGTTCTGAGCACATGAATCACATGATACACTTGTTTGTCTACAATTTCTGAATTTTAAAAATAACTTTATCTTATCTACATAGAAGAATCTTCAAGAATCAAGAAAATATATAGTTTTATACATATCTACATAGAAGAATCTTCAAGAATCAAGAAAATATATAGTTTTATATAGTTAATTTTTGCTGAACATTAAAAAATCTATATTTTTATCTTACCTTGATGTAGTAGCAGCCTCTCAGAACCAGTCCTCGACACGTAATAGTCGAAATGTAATTTCACTCGAAAATGTTGGCGGTCTGCTAGTAACTCACTTCAACACTAGATGGCATGTCAATGCAAACTACTTTAGTGCAGTACCGACATCTCTTATGTTTATGAAGAATTAGGTAGGTGGCGTTAAAGGTATACATGGCGTTATATGGCTCAGGTACCTTAGTAATTTAAAATCAAATAGAATCAAATAGAATATACTGTTGAGGATTAAAATTTAACGTGTGTGAATGTGGTTACAGATGAATTTAAAAAAGCTAACATACTTACTTAAAATATATATATATTTTTTTAAAGTTTTTTTTTTAAAAAAAAAGTTTTAAGTAAGTGTCTTAGCTTTTTTAAATTCATCGGTAGAATATACTGTTTAAAAGTTACAAATTTCTAAAAATTTCATTTGATTTTAAATTTGTGTTTTTTAAACAGTTTATTCTACTTAAATTAAGAAACGTATATCTTGTATAACATAGTTTTATAATGGGAAAATTTTACGTGCGTGGAACAATTACTACGGTATAAAAAGGAATAAAAACGTACACAAGTAAAAATCACTGAGCTGCTTTTGGAATTTTGGATACCAGGAATTCAATACAGACTGTTTCTGGCTTATTAGTCATCATCAGTTTTTTTCATATTTTGAATTTTTTTTCATATTTTTCACTGAGCTGGGTAACTGATGATGGCTAATAAGCCAGAAACAGTCTGTGTATCCAAAATTCCAAAAGCAGCTCAGTGATTTTTACTTGTGTGCGTTTTTATTCCTTTTTATACCGTAGTAATTGTTCCACGCACGTAAACCCATTATGTACATGCTGGGGCGTATATAAGGGGGGGGCCGAGGGGGCCCGGGCCCCTCCCGAAATAATGAAGGTATGTCCTCCAACGTTTTTTTTTTGGTTGAAGAGATAGGTTTTTATGGTTTTTTTTTTTTTTGTTTTTTTGGTTGAACAGATAGGTTTCCATGGGGTGTCTACTTAAAATTTCTTAACTTAACCTTACATTAATCTTAGGCCCACCCCCGAAAATATATTCTATATACGCCACTGTGTACATGTACATTAATCCAGGGACGGATAGGTTCACCGGTATACCAGGAAACTTCTCAGTGGGCCGGAACAATTTGGGCCGTTCGAGAGGTCCGAACGAATTATGTAAAGTCCATGTAAATATTGCCAAACACCTTGTTTACATTTATCCTGTGCATTTTCTACTTCGAAATGCATTCCAGATTATTTTCATTACTTTCGCAACGATTTACAATACACTGGATTGTATTGACAATTATTCAAAAACTGTTGACCTGGCTACATTGATACAGTGATTTAACTCCATCTATGTTGCGGCCTTACAACTTTCATCCGCAACTGCAAGATTCCTCCAAGTACAACTGACGCCTGCAAAATCTGTAGCCAACAGGAAATTGGCATCTGGTGGAGGTGACCAATGGCAGAAAGACATATTAAGCAATAGCGAGTTTAGGCTCCAAAATAGGCCTACTTGGAATTTACGGTTGTTGTGTAGAACACAGAACCAGGGGAATTACAAGGAATTTCATTATTTTAGAACCAAAAAAATTCATAAGTACATACATTCTATTACAATCGATGGAAAATTCTTTTTTTTAGTTTTTCTTTTTTTGGTTTCCTTTTTTAAAGTTTTTAAGCAAATTCAAGATTTACTTGGAACTCTTTCGCGGGCAGCTGGTGTACATTTGGACGACAAGCACTTGTAGTGTTGAAGGAATGTTTTGTAGCGTTGTTAGAATGCAAACGAGAGGCCCACCTAGAGGTAAATTTGAAATTGCAAATATTATCTGTAAATGAGAAAAGAACTCTTACTAAGGCAGAAAATGTTAGTAAAAACACCGAAAACAATGAAACTCTTGTCAAATAGGCTATAATAAAGAAATGAAGAGAAAGTAAAAATTATGGAAAACCTGTAATTTATGTGAAAATTAAGAAGGAAATGGAGGGAAAGTATGCTGCAATAAATAAGGGGGGGGGGGAAATAATTAACTTAGCATGAGTATGTTTCGTGACTGTTAATTTCGGTAGCACAGCTGGCTTTTTTTGACAAGATGATTTTCTTTCTTTACAGATAAATATGTATCTGTAAACATGTTTGCATGGAATGCCAACGAAGAAGCAAAGGAGGAGCAAAAAAGGAAAGAATGAAGAGGCAAAAACAAATGAGAAAGGATGACAAACATTACTTCAAGATAATGTACTTGTTTGGACTACCTACATCAGCTTCGCTACAAGAGAGGAGAACCAAACCCGGATCACCTGACACCGAATCTCAGAATGAACTGCAGACAAGTCAAGAATCTGCGTTTGTGGTAGACAGGCAGCAATCAGAAGCCAGTCCTTCTAAATCTGAATAACCTCTACAAGAAACACCAATAACAAGAGTGAACGGACTCCTCATCAGTGTTTCGAAGAAACGGTTTCAGAAGTGGATATTGCGAAAACTCTAACCCAGGGCCCGCTCTAGCGGTTACGTCGCCCCGGACAAAAAGACAAATTGACAAAAAGAAAATATATATATATTCTTTCTAAATATATGTTTTTATTAAAATTTAAGTAAAATGATTTGATTTTTATTAAAAATAAAAAATATGTACCTTTATTTAATATATATATATATACATATATATATGTATTTATTAAATAAAGGTACATATTTTTTATTTTCAATAAAAATCAAATCATTTTACTTAAATTTTAATAAAAGCACATATTTAGAAAGAAACATGTAACATAGCATAATATTGAGAATCAAGAAGTACAAAACAATAGATTCTACTTTTTATGTTAAATAAAAGTCAAATAGTTTTAAATTATAATCAACACTTACATATATATATATATATATTTAGAAAGAAACATGTAACATAACATAAAATTTAATTTCTTATTAATGCTTTTTATATGAAGGGCTTCCGATGATCATTCGTATTAGCCTCAGTGCGGAGACCTTGTTGCTTTACTGTTGCTCCTGGCTGATGATCGCCAAAGAGCGTGAAACAGCTGTTCTAGGATATCACTTGATAAACAATTTGGTCTCACCCATTGTTGTTTATCTGATATATCTCTCACCCCAATATCTTGCATCCCAAGGATAAATACAATTCGTTTCAAATATCACTGTTCTGAATGAAAAATGACTTAAGTGGCTGAATTAAAAGAGTGAAATTATAAATTCCAAAGTTGAAAGAAAGATAGGAATACAGAAATTAAAATTGAGTATGAGGCAAGAATCGTTCGGAGAAAGCGCCAAAATATCAGTTATTTTAATCAACAGCTTCCTTTTTTAATCAATAGGTGGCGCATGCAGTCTAACATCTGTCATTTCTGCAATGGAAAAGCGCTTGAACTGTCATTTCAAATCATATTAAAAAAAACAAACATGTTTTTTAAAAACTAATAATTCTGATGTATTTACTTATTAATCTATTTATTTCGTGTAATATTGTATTGTTTCAACCATGAAATTGCCGTAATCCCACGTAACTTAAGGATCGCATCTGTAACCACGGACACAATAATAATCAGAAAAGAAAACTGATTAAATCTATCGTAACATTTATTGACTTTGGTGTTAAAAATTACTGTTAGTTTGCAATTGTTTCTGCTATTTTACATCGTAGGTAGTAATTACGGGCCATTTGGAAAAACAAAATCAGACCAGTTTTTGGTTAGGAGATTCAAAAGAGTTATAACAGAGATTAATCTGGTGTGCGGATTTTTGGCTTAATTTTTAAATTTTGGAATACAAGATCTATAAATAATAATATTAAATAGTGTCAGTGATATCTTATTCTGGCGCTTTAATTAATAAGCAAATTCTTTAACTTTGTTCAATGTAGAAGTAGAGCTTCAGCTGCTATAATATATTTTCTTTCTTTCTTTCTTTCTTATTTTTTATTCAGTATATTCTCATAATCTACTTAATCTCATAATTAATAAATTATTTCTTTTATCAGAATATTGGTATGGTAATAATATTCTCATCTTTTTTAATTTTACTCAGTGATTTTGATGCATGTTTTGTTAAACTGAACCCTTTCTTATTTTTGTTAAGTCTTTAAATTCAGTTTTTGATAATAATTCTTTGAACTACACTTTTGAAATCTAACCTTAAGATGTTACTGTGTAATCCCATCCTTTATTAATAAGTCTCTCATTGTCAGAAGCTTTCTCTCGCTGTTATTGAAATACACTCACTTCCAAAAGTTAAGCACGGAGCGGTAAAATGCGGAAAAATGGACAAGTACTGCTTTGATTGACATGAAATGCTGCAAGTAAATAGCTATATGTTTATTCATGAAACAAAACAAAGAATTACATACAGAGATAAACAAAATATTGAATTTTCGTAAATTATAAGATGACATCATATTTGCATCATTAACAAAATGACGTTTAAATTTAAAACAAACAATAAAAACCGACATTAATAGGGTATGTGAGCACCCCTCCGCTGCATACAAAGTTTACAGCGTGTGATCATGCTTGTTATGAGGTGATCAACCACCGCAGAGTCCAGTAATCGCCATTCCTCCTGTAGGGCAGTTTCTAAAGCTCTGAGAGTGGCTGGAAGTGGGAAACGTCGACGTACAGCATGGCCGAGGGCATCCCAAAGATTTTCAATTGGATTAAGGTCCGGCGAGTAAGCCAGCCACTCCATGGGCGCAATCCCCTCACTCTCCAGAAAGTCGTCAACAATGGCAGCTCTATGGGGACGCGCATTATCGTCCATTAAAACGAAAGAAGGACCAACTGCTGCAGCGTACAGTTTCACAATGGGGTTAGGACTTCATCTCGATACCGTGCAGCCGTCACAGAACGTCGCCTGTAGATGTGCAGGTCGGTGCGATATCCCAATGAAATCCCTGCCCAGACCATGATGCTTCCACCGCGGAATGCGTGATGTTCGATGATGTTCTGGGGCCGATTGCATATGCCTTGTTCCCTTCAGAACCTTACACGCTTATAATCGGGTTGTAGGGCAAATCTGGACTCATCTGTGAACATAACATTACCCCAATCAGACATAGTCCAATTCACGTGCTGGCGGAACCACTGTAATCGGGCCCCTCTGGTTTGGACGGATAAACGAACACAAACTCGTGGTATCCGGGCATACAGACCATTCATGTGTATCCTTCGACAAACAGTAGTGGCAGATATCGTCTTACCAATGGCCGCTACAACCATAGATGTCACACGTGTGGAGGTCGATCTTTGATTCCACTTGGCCACAACAGCAACATATCGATCTTCCGCGGGGGTCCTAACCCTTGGACGACCGGCTACAGGTCTTGGACAACAGTTTGGCTGGTTTGGAATTGTTTCCATAATCGTGAAATGACGGAATGATGAACGCCGAAGAAACGAGAAACATCTGTTATATACTGTCCTGCTTCAATGCGTCCGACAGCCCGCCAGCGCTCAGAATCTTCCATTCGTCTTCTGGAAGCCATAGAAACACGTCTAGCTTGAAAACAAATCGTAAGAACGTTCTAAACACCTTTCATCAGCACTTACATGCAACTCCTGTAACTCTTCACAATGCCGGCTTCTTATACGACTGCCTGTTTTGCATATTACTCGACGCGAAACCGTGATTGGCTGTACCTACATAATTCGGACCACCCCAAATAATGTGAAAACTGCTAAAATTTCGCCCTTTTGTTAGGTTTCGCCAATTTTGACCGTGAAGGACCACTTTTTCAACAAAGACAACTCTATATATTTTAAAAGTACATAAAATTTGCTACAATTTAAGACCAAAATGGTTTGTATAAACCTAATGGTTGCCGAGATACAGCTTTTCAAAATTTGTCAAAATTTCCATCCATGCTATTGTTTAAGTATACACAGTGCAACTTGGATAATTCGAACGTCTTTAATTCGAAATCGTGGTTAATTCGAAGATTTCTCTTGGTCCCTTGAATTTCTTATTAAATCAATGTTAAAAATTCCGGGATAATTCGAAGTTCAACTTCCTTAATTCGAAGTTTTGTATAAAAATTTCGAACCATAACGACTTTTCGGCGTTTCATCGTTAAGAAATTCGACACGTGACAACTGAAATCCCCTTCCCGCCACTGTTCGACATGTGACGCTTCAGACGCCATTCGAGCTTCCTGCTGTCAGTGTCACCCTGTCTTTCAGTAAACCACGCGTGTTCAAGAATTTAACGTTCGCTGAAAAGGTCTCCGTCATTCGCGAGGTGGAAAAGGGTGTGAAGAAGAAATGCCAACTCGCCAACGAGTACAGGATAGTGCCGAAATTCGTCGGTACATTGATGGACAAACCAACGTATGTGAAGCTGTTTTCCGTTCACTAAACATGCTTGATGATTTTGCTAACTTTAAGCGACTGAATTCTACAAAACAATCAGACATTGCACGATTTTTTGAAAAACTATTATTTTCTGTATTGAATGTAATATCTACTATAGCTTACATAATATAAATCTTATTTTGTTTACATACATATAGTGTTTAAGTCTTTCATACCATGATCTTTTTGAATAAATATTTATTTATTGACAGAATAATCTTTTCAAGCATTCAGTGGACCTGAAATTAAAGTTAAAAGATGTAACTTGTTTAATTCGAAGTCTTGGATAATTCGAAGTTTTGTAGTGGTCCCTTCAGCTTCGAATTATCCAAGTTGCACTGTATTATACAATTGGCCTCAAACCTTTAATAATCCCGCGCAAATAGTTCAAAGGGTATCAATTATTTGTGAAACAAAGAAAAAAGAATTACAAGGACAGGTAAATAAAGTATAACTCGAAATTGGTGGGTGGTTTATTGCTAATTATGCGTTCTGAAACGGTCTGATGAAGAATTGAAGAACTTCTTCACGCACGAGCTTTCACCATTCCCTATGTCTATATTCACTCAAGATGGAATGAGGAAGGGCACAAAATCCTCTTTATATACATTATTCCAACCTGTTGACAATGTTGAAATACAAGAAAAAATTAAATTTGTGGTTGTAGATGATAGTCATCTCTTCCATAAAGTGGTGTGGCCGAAAAGCTTGTTGGTAATCCTTACTGGCCTCACGAGTCCCACACAAAATAACATCTACCTACAGAAGTGCGGAAGAGGCAAAACACCAGATGTCCTCTACTGAACCACCTCAATATCTTCAGACCGTCATCTCATCCTTATCACACACGCCTTCAGTGGATGTGATTCCACTGCATGCTTTTTCGGTCAGGGAAAACGCAAGTTGCTCGCAACAATTCAAAAGAATTTAGACCTTAAGGGGAAAGCAGCAGTTTTTTCCAACCCACATGCAACACCTAACGAAGTAGGTGAAGCAGGAGAGTAAATTCTCATTGCGCTGTATAGTGTAAAACACTCCATTCAAACCCTCAATGATCTGCGCTATCAGCTCTTTGCAAAGGCTGCTACCAAGACCAACTTCAACCCTGCCAGACTGCCTCCCAATTAAGACGCTGCCAGTTCCACTCACTTCGAACCTACCACCAGGTGCAGAGGTGGCTGGGTATGGAAATCAATCTGCTCGAATGGGGTGGGTTCTAACACCTCACGGCCTTTCCCCAAGGACTATGTCGAGGGATGTGGCCCTTCACACCTCCTGCAGATGATCTCCTGCAACTACAGGAAGGGTTGTGGCAATACATGTAGCTGCAGAAAAGCAGGCTTGAAGTGCTTTATTGTCTGCGGCCAATGCAGTGAACAGTGGTGCATGAATCTGCCAGAGATGACATGGAAACTGCCGAAATCGGTGACTAGCTGGATGGACTGCTCCTATATCCCGACAGCCCTCAGAGCAGGAATTTCATCAGGTGGAATAACTACAGGAGAACAAGGACACTGAGGCTGAAAAGCATCTTGAACCTGGATCTTCCAAGAGGTTTAAACATAATTGAAACGCATTTTCTCTCTCACTTTTTCAAATTTTACTTCAAAATCAGAGACCTTCCCCGATAGCTGTAGTGACGATCAGCCTGTCAGCATCTTCTTGAGCCTGAACAACCTCAATGTTTTGGTTTTCATCGTTGCTATCAGTAGCTGGATGAATCTCCACTTGTTTTTATCGCTAGAAACAACTTTTCTTGGGAAATCTGAGGTACCTTTATCTCTCAAATATTACCTCAGGAGAAGAATGTGCCCGAGTTTGGCAAATACGTTCAGCACTTTTTGTACTCTTTTTTTGAGCCTCGGTGGGATACCGTCAAACACTACTGTTATGAGCTGACCATACCATGTAAGGAGATATTGAATATATCTGGCAGCTATCAATTCATATGAGTAGCTTTTCGGCCACATCACTTTGTGGAGGAGATGACCACCATCTACAACCACAAATTTAGTTTTCCCTTGTGTTTCAACATTGTTAACTGGTTGGAATGTTGTATATAAAGAGGATTTTGTGCCCTTCCTCATTCTATCTTGAGAGAATATAGACATAGGGAATGGTGAAAGCTCGTGTGTGAAGACGTTCTTCAATTCTTCATCAGACCGTTTCAGAACGCATAATTAGCGATAAACCACCACAAAATTTGAGTTATACTTTGTTTACCTATCCTTAAAGTGAGAGCTTAACGTGTGTGAATAAATTGATAGTAGAAATAAAAAGCCAACACACATAATGAGACTTAAAAAACATTTAAACACATTAAAAATGTACAACATGTTTCGAGTAGCTCACTACTCGTTCACGAGTGAGATGATACGAAATACAAGTGGAATTTATACATTGGGCTTCAACGAAAGGAATATTGTCAGGTGATTTACCGGAAGGACCTCTTTTGGTGAAAGTTGGAAGCCGTAATAACTTGCACCGAGTTCCAATCCACACACCTAGAAGGCATCATCCCCATGTCTAATATACAGTGACTACAGAGTACAGTGCGGCCAACCACCAGCGTCCGCCATGTTGTTCCCAACTGCAGCACAAGTTTGTATAAGCCACAGAAGGGATTTTTCACATTTTAACTAAATTTTTTGATTCACAGTGGTTCTACTGGCTTAGATTGAATTTAATGTTAATTTGAGAAACACATAAACATTTTTCTTTCAATTTTGCACCCTAAAAACACAAAAATATATATATAAAAAATAAAACAAACCTTATATTTTGTGAGCAATGCCTCTAATTTTTTTTTTTTTTTTTTTGCAAAAATTAAATAAAAAATATGAGACATAAAATAAAAATCAATTTAAGAAAAAATAAAACAAACCTTATATTTTGTGA
>JAFIDM010012231.1:147665502-147681405 GCA_023159025.1 Thereuonema tuberculata
GCAGTGATCCATTTTTCTGTAGTATATTCTTTGTAGCATTTCAGGGATCAAAACCCATTAGAGGTTTGAATATAATAAAAGAACGCTGTTGGTATTTTATCATATTTATGTACTAACAAACTGAGAAATTCAAACTCTTATTATTATTACCACAAATTAACAACATCGTAATATTTAAAATAATCTTTAAAATAATCTTTATTTCTCCTTATGGTGTTATTTCGTCCTATTTAAAGGACTTTGACGAGCCATTTACATCTCTTCTTAAATTCTAAATAACACAACATCAAGAATCTACAAGCATGACTACTGCAACAAAAGAAACATGATATCAAACACGTTCAATTAATTAATTAATAAAACCAAATATTATATCCATAGTTTTAAATTTAAAATTCTTTTAAAATTTAATTTTAAAATTCTTTTAAAATTTTAATTTCTATTAATAATTTCCAACATCTTTATCTTTCAAAAGTCTTATTAATAATTTCTAAAATTTAAAAGTCCTATTAATAAAGTCTTCAAGATTAAATCCGATGCCTAAGTTGAAACTCTCTTCTTAACTTTCGATGAGATCTTAAATTCTTCATTCTCCCTTGCTTCCTCTATCTCTGCAAACGCCAAGATAATGTACCTGTGCAATACCTGTATTCGTAATTCCTTTTCTTAATCTTGAACAATTTATCAAACGTTGCCAAATTCTTGATTGCCTTAACATTCACCATAATCTCATATGATTAATAATTATCAACCTCTTATTATTATTATCACAAATTAACAACATCGTAATATTTAAAATAATCTTTAAAATAATCTTTACTTCTCCTTATGGCGATATTTCGTCCTATTTAAAGGACTTTGACGAGCCATTTACATCTCTTCTTAAATTCTAAATAACACAACATCAAGAATCTACAAGCATGACTACTGCAACAAAAGAAATGTGATGTCAAACACGTTCAATTAATTAATTAATAAAACCAAATTTTAAATATTATTTTAAATATTACGATGTTGTTAATTTGTGGTAATAATAATAAGAGTTTGAATTTCTCAGTTTGTTAGTACATAAATATGATAAAATACCAACAGCGTTCTTTTATTATATTCAAACCTCTAATGGGTTTTGATCCCTGAAATGCTACAAAGAATATACTACAGAAAAATGGATCACTGCGTTCTGGTATTCAGTGGTGAAAGCAATCTAGTCATGTTAATGTCACCCTAAATCATTGGATATGAGTGTATGATTAAATCTACAATCCTCATGATGAAATTTAGTATCACATACGCCAATATGGAATGTATCGTAATTGTAATAACATTCCAGATCATTATGACTCATCCTTGCATTAAAAAAGCCTGCCTATCTAACTAACTAAATAAATATTAGTTTAAATTTAAATTCATTAATCCATATTGAAATTGAATTGAATTGGGCCCATATTGAATTCAATAAAATATTTGAAAAGATTTCGCTTATTGCATTTTGAGGATTCTTCTATCTTGCAAAATTTGAGTGTTGTTTGAAGCTCATATTTATTACCGCTTAATGTCAGAATCCAAAATGGCACTTTAAAATGCAATCATGATCTTTTCTTGCCCTTTGTCCAACCACTTGATTTATATTACTATTAAAAATGTTCCTTTAATTCATCAGTTTGCTGTAGACTACCAGGAACCATCTGGTTTGCAAAAATCTCCTATTTATATTGTTACTAGTCTGCTAATGTCCCTTTGTTCTGGAAGCCTTACATATGAAATCATTTTATAGAAGTATCAGGTAACTCCTGAGTTAATTGTGGTCCACACCTGCAAACAATCTCCTTAAATGCACTTATTGTCAACTAAATTTAGCGCAATTTAAAACTGCACTCATCGACTAGTTTAGGAAGTTTTTTATTCAGATTTCGGGAGCCTATCCTCTGGGAAGTACTTGATCGAATGGAATGAAAAGTAGCCTATATCCTTCGCCATGTCGTAGACAACTTGCTTGCAATATTTCATTCAGATCCATTAATGTGTTGAGATGTGATTGAATGACAGACAAACAAACAAACTTATAGATTTTCCCTTTTATAATTATTATGGATATTATCCTCCAAGGTGTTTTTTTTTAATTTAATTTAATTTCACTTTAAATCTATAATCAAGAATTAATTTTATCGCATTTCAAAGAAATCGGAAAAATGTTTTCAGAAACTCTTAATCATTTTTTGCTTCTATCTCTGCCAAAAAAAGATCTTACAAAATCTTCTATAATATTTTCCAATAATTACAAACAATCAGGATTCTTGATTACGTAAAATACTCATTAAGAGACACTGTGTGACTTACTGGCATGGGTCTGCAATGCAATATGCCTTTTTGCATTGCACCATTACTGTCAATGATTTCTTCAATTTCTCACCCTTCACAGAAGAATCTTTCAACTTATAAGTAAATGCTAAAAAGCTGTTTACATCTCATGATTTAAGATGTCCTGAATAGTTGTTGGTAAATACTATACAAACAAATTGCAAAATTCATTTACTTTACGCATGGTGTGCATTGAAGAACATTGCCCATTTGGTAAGACTATGAGAATTGAATATTGAAATACCATATCCTCATTCCTGTTGTGATACTCTCTTAAGAATACTCAACTGGAAAAAAAAGTCACTTACCATTGTTTACTTGATATTTAGGCTTAACATGCGTTAATAAATAATGAAGGGTTGGCCTGTAGGGAAAATGCACACCCTACATGATGGTGAGGAAATGATCTGACAAAGTTTTGAAGGGCTAAGCTGAATTTCTAGGTACTTTAATCATGTGGATATTTTCTAATGGCACAATATTGGACCATTATTGGACCATATTTTTATACGTAGTGATCAGATTCTTTCATTTTTGTAAATTATTGTTAAGTTTGATGCAGCCTGTTATCTATATTATTGGCCAATAATTATACTTCACAGTACCTTTTGGATATTCAACTTTGCTTACCAACACTGTTTTCTAACATCAAATGTTGTGCTTTCAAAGTTTTTCTGTCACTGATAATAATGCATTTTTCCAATAAAAAAAACTGACTTAATCAAAAGTAATGGGAACAAAATAAAATACTCAGTTTTACATAATGATTGCTTTGAAAGGGCCAGACTTAACTAGAAACTTAAAGAATACAGGGCTAACGAACAAAACCATTATTTACTATGCACTTCATATTTGCACTTGTACTTTAGATTTTGCATTCAGAATCTATAAAGGAGTTTACAAAACTGTCATCAAACCAGAAACCCTATACGCATCAGAAATGTTGGTCGTGAATCGGAAACGTGCAGTAGAAAATAACAAGAAATTAGAGAAGAATCATCAGAAAAATTCTAGGATCCAATAAGACAGAAGAAGGTTACTGATTGCAGAGTAGATGGAAGACTGAACTGATTTCTAACATAGTTCATGATGTGAAGAAACGTTGACTGAAATTTTACAGGCATATTAAGAGAATGCTGGACACCTGACAAACTAAACAGATCTTGGAGTACACAGAAAGCATTAAGAACATGAAGTGGATCACCGAAATCAGAAAAGACCTGAAGGATGCTGGTATAACAGACTCAGATGTACAAGACAGACAAACATTCAACACAAGGTATTCAGGTGGAAAGTAAGTCAAGAGATCAAGAATTTCAAGACAGGAACAATTTGGTTGTAAGAAATGAAAAAAACTGCATAGGGAGAGGATGAAACAAGTGTGGCACCTCAGAAAATCTCACATCAAGTAGATGCTTCATGTGGTCCTCTAGAGGTCTATACATGACTAATAATAATAATAATTCTCAACTAATTTTTTAGATGAAGTGTTTTGATTTTTCTTTCAGCTCTTCAAGGAGAATAATTCCAAAAATGATTTCTCAGTCTTTCTGTGTGGGTGATTGAGAAGCTCTTTGAATAGATTATTATTATTATTATGAAAAGTTTCAGACCTGGGTTTCCCCAGCAAAGACAACATGGCCGGTCAAGGACCAAAGCACATATTGCCAAGTGTAAAAAAGTGTGCAAGAATGGTTAGGGATGTGTGGTTGTGTATCCTGTGAGATGAGTCCTAACTGTGTAACGGTGTAGAAATTGCGCATAAGATCCTGGTTCATCTGCGCTGACCATCAGATGTGCTGGCACGGTTTTCCAGTCTTGGTGGTCGCCTGTTCTGTCACAGACGAAACACTTCCGACTGTTCGGGCTGGATGGTGTTGCCTGGGCTTTGTGGTAGCCATACTACAGAATGAGATGTCATGTTCCACCATGTACCACCTGCCATGTACCACCGTGTGGGACATGTACTATCTGCTACAGATGCCATGTACCACCTGCGGGAGACTGTAGTATATTTTCCTCTTCCTAACCACCGCCTCTTCCTAACCCCGAATGCGGGTGACTTTATCCTGTGCCACACCCAATGCAGAATGATCAATACTAGAAGAAGATCTCATCATAGATGGTTGGACCCTTTAGCCTACTCTAAAGCTAGGGTAGTTCCCACCCCCACCGTGAGGAGGTAGGGCCCATGGAGGATTATTATTATTATTATTATTATTTATTTTGAAAATATTCACCTAGCGGTCTACTTGACAAAAATCACTTGAAAAAACAATACTATGTAAGTCATTTGATATTTTTTAACAATGTATTCAAAATTAATTGAACATGTATAGTATACCTATATTCAGAACCTGTTGATAGGAATTTGTCATTCCTAATGGGACTGTCACTTTTGTATTTAGAATCAAAATAAAAAAAAATTATTATAATTATTATATCTAAAAAGTTTCAAACCATGGGATTCCCCAGCTAAGACAATATGGCGGGTCAAGGACCAAAGCACATATTGCCAAGTGTATTTAAAAAAAAAAAAAAAAAAAATATTATTATTATTATTATGTTTGTATGTTTCAAACCTTGGGTTTCCCCAGCAAAAACAATATGGCGGGTCAAGGACCAAAGCACATACTGCCAAGTGTAAAGACGTGTGCGAGAATGATTAGGGATGTGTGGTTGTGTCCATAAATTTCCTAACTATGCATGTAGTGTTGAGTACCACAGCCTTCTGCAGTTGTGCATAAGTGTTTTTGTGAAGTCCTAGTGTGCTGAGACTGTGGTGCAATGTGTGAGGCACCAGACCAGTGGCAGACAGAACGATGGGTACAACACGTACTCGATCCTGCCTCCACTGCTTCTGGAGCTCGTGTGCTAGATCAGTGTATTTACTGATCTTGTCTGCGTGAGTTTTCTGCATGTTCTTGCTGATAGGCACTGCAATATCAATTAGATAGGTCTGTTTGTTGACCTTATCAACAAGTGTGATGTCTGGTCTGTTGTGATGTATGGTTTTGTCTGTGTGAATGGGGCGGTCCCAGTATAGTTTATATGAGTGTGACTCTAATACGCTTTGTGGTATGTACTTGTAGTACGGGACCATGTTCTTAATAAGTGAATGTTTGTGTGCTAGTTGTTGATGAACGAGCGACGCTACCTGATTGTGTCGGTGGAGGTAGTCAGTTTGAGAGAGAAGGGGACAGCCTGATATTACGTGGTCGATCGTCTCATGCGTAGTCTGGCATTTCCTACATTTGTCGTCATGTGTGTTTGCATCGTGTAGAATGTGTATCTTGTAGTTGCATGTGGAGATGACTTGGTCCTGTATTGCGATCATGAACCCTTCAGGCTCCCCAAACAGCTCACCACTCGTCAGCCATCTGTTCGACGCTTCCATGTCGACATGAGGCTGGCTGAGTTCGTGATGATGTCTGCCATGGAGTTCCTTACGGGCCCATGATTCACGCAGCTGCTGAGTGTGGGTGTCAGGGGTGGTGAGTGTTGGAGAAGTGTTTTCGAGGTTCGGGGTGTGAGGAGTGCGTCAGCCTTGACAATGGCTGAGTGAAGTGAGGATTCTTCTGCTCTTTGGTGGAAATGTTCCCTAAGTGTATGTACTTGTTTTTCGTGTAGGGTGATGAGGTTGATGAGTCCTTGGCCTCCCTCCTTGCGGGGAAGAGTCATCCTTTCCGTAGCGGACTTGGGGTGGTGCATGTTGTGTTTCGTGAATGTAGTGCGTGTTGCGCGTTGTAGTGCTTCGAGTTCGGTGTTTGTCCATGGAATTATGCCGTACGAATATGTTAGTGTGGGAACGGCAAAAGTGTTGATAGTTTTAATTTTATTTCTGGCGTTGACTTGTGTTTTTAGGATTTTGTGAACTCGAGCAAGGTATGTGTTCTTCAGTGCATTTTTGATGTTTGCGTTGTCAATGACGCGCGTTTGCTAGAAGCCCAGATACTTGTAGGTCTCTCCCTGTTCCATGGATTGGATGGCCAAACCATGGTCCAGTTCAAAACCCTCCAAATTCGAAGTCTTCCCACATATTATGTGTAACTTGCGGCATTTGTCAATTCCAAATTCCATCCTAATGTCTTTGGTGAACTGTGTGGTGGCTTGTAGTAAATTAGTAAGTTGTGCATTTTTTGTGGCATAGAGTTTAATGTCATCCATGTAGAGTAAGTGTGTGATTTTATATGGTGTCACAGTGCCTGTGGTAAGCCTATAACCGTGTTTTGTGTTATCTAGTATATGGCTCAGTGGATTCAAGGCGAGGCAGAACCAAAGAGGACTCAAGGAGTCTCCCTGGAAAATACCTCTCCTTATGGGAATGGGATCTGTAGTGATGGAGGTGTTAGAGGTGCGTAGGTGTAATGTTGTGTTCCAACTCTTCATCGTGGCAGCTAAGAATGCCGTGATCTTGGGGTGTATTTTGTAGATATGAAGAGTGTGTAGGAGCCAGGAATGAGGGACAGAATCAAATGCCTTCTTGTAATCGATGTATGCGATATGTAAGCTCCTATTCTTCGCGCGTGCCTGGCGCAGGATTACAGAGTCAATAAGGAGTTGCTCCTTACAACCCTGGGAATTCCTGCGACAGCCCTTCTGCTGTTCGGAAAGAATGTTACATGTCTCGATGTGTGTGTAGATCTTGTCTGCGAGGCAGGAGGTGAGGAGTTTGTAAAGTGTGGGGATGCAAGTGATTGGGCGGTAGTTTGCAGGTTGCGCTGTTTCAGTGTTCTTGCTCTGTAGGTATGTGACACCCTGTGTGAGGAAACGAGGCATATGTTCTGGGTGTTGGATTATGTCAGTGAGTGTAAGCGCTAGTTTTCCATGCAGGGATGTAAACCTCTTGATCCAGAAGTTCTGGACCCCGTCTGCACCAGGAGCCTTCCAGTTGTGTGCATGTTTAAGTGCTGTCTGTAGGTCTGCGAGAGTAATCTCATGGAAGGACATGCAGGGTAAGTGTTCAGTGAGTTGCTGTTCCTCTGTGATCCATGGTGTTTTATCATTGTGGGGGATAGGGTTTGACCACAGAGACGACCAGTATTCATGTAAAGCCTCGCTGTTGGGAGTGTTTGTATTAGTTGTAGTAGAGGAAGATGTAAGGGATCTGTAGAATTTTTTCTCATTGTATTGGAAAGTGTTGTTCTGGTGTTTGCGCAGAGTGCACTGTTTGTATCTTTGTAATCTTTTTGCAAGTGCACTGAGTTTTTGTTTTAGTGTGTCGAGATGTTCCTGAACCTGGTTATGATGATTTGAATGTGAAGGGCGAGTATTTATGTGCTTGAATATCTTTCTAACCTGGGACATAAGTTTCTTTGTTTTGTTTCCTGCACAGTATTGTGTGAGCCTGGCTATGTCTCCTCTAAGGTCGCTGATGCGGCCCTCAAGGCGACGTCTCCAAGGGGGGATGTATTCTTGTGTCCGTGCAGTGGGAGGTATGTTGTGTTGTTTGATTCCAAGTGCCCGAATGGTTCCCTGTACACTGTAAGAATTTACCGTTATTTTAACAGTGATATCCAATAAAAAAAACAGTGCCGGCTAATAAAATGTAAATAACAGTTTTATACCGTTTTTTGCGAGTCTCGCCGAAGTCTCGCTGTTGCAACGTGAAAGTTTCAGATTCGCGCATGCGCAGTATGCTTCTCTTTCAGCGGAAAATTTAAGCGAAGGTGGCCTCGCGTCTTCAGTTCATTGTATTTAAATTCTAAATCCATTCAATTGCTTCTGGTTCATCAGTAACTTTTCAAAGTTTATTAATATAAAGATATACCGAAGTTCATTTAGATAAAACAATTCATTCAAGTAGTGAAGATTTTCCATTTTGTGCCTGACTTCGAGTGGATACTTAGGCCTAACTGTCGATTTGCTAATGGACGCTTCAGCACTTGTATGTAAGTATACAATTTTTTATTTTATTTTTTTATTTTTTTTTAGTTAATTTATGTAAGGGTGCATGCCAAATAAAGTAAGCTCAGAAAATTTCAATTACATTTCGGAAACTAATAAATTTCTTGAAAGATAAGAATGAAGTTTATCTCGATATTTTTTTTTTTTTGTATCTACAATCAGTTTGCAAGAATAGAAACTACTAAAGGAAGTAAGAATTAGAAGCTTTAATTTAATTGCTTTAAGACAAAAGATTCATTTGAAATAGCTGATAAAAATGTTAGTAGCAGTAAAGAATAATAATGAATTAGAAATTTAAATGGTAGGCCTAGTAAAAATATTTTTAATATAAAATTTAAGAATATTTTGGAATACAAAGTTTACATCTCATTTACATAATTTATTTTTAATCTTTCACTTTATAAAAAAGCTACATTTTAATTATTCAGTAATTAGTCTATTATTTCTGATATACAGTAAGTGTAAATTAAAAATTGTTAATTTACTTAGCCACTTGGTGCCTATATAAATTATTTATTTATTTTTTAATCAAATTCAGTTTCGATTTGCTGAGAAACTCTTAGGCACACAAAATGCAGAAATAGCTAAGCAATAATAATAATTATCCCTGTTTAAGCTCTAGCTATATCTATATGTAATAATATGTAAAGGAAACTTGATTATGTTTTAGAAAAGAAAAATTATAAAACTTTTTTTTATCCCCTTAAGCACTTATGTAAAACTTTTCTTAATCCCATATATATATATATTATTAATTCATTTGTTAGGTAAAATCATAAACATTAATGAGTACCTCTCCTTATTTTATTTTTGAAATCTTATTTCGTAAATTTGCTGACAATTTATTGTCTTTTGATAGAGATTTTTATAATAGAGAAAATAGCAGTTTTGTAAAAAAAAGTTCTCTTGCTACTTGCTTCGTAAAATTATAATTAACTTTAGATTTATTTATTTATTTATTTTTTTTTTTTTTTTTTTTTTTAAGTATTGCAGATTTCAATGCAGATCTGTAAATAAGTTCACATTGATCTGATTGCAATGACAAGCACACTGTTTGCTTGCACTGATCATGGTAAGTACAATTTATCTCTTAAAAGTTATCTCAACTATACTGTTATATTTATATACACTAAAACATTGAATGCTGAGATTAAAACATAAATGCAGAAAGACTAAGAATAATAGAGATACCAAAACAGACAATCACATGTACTTATTCTTGTGATTTGACTCATGTTGAGCCTTTAGACTAATTTAAGATTTGTGTTTCTGCATTTCTGTTTTAGTCTCAGCATTCACTATCATATCCAGAAGATAAGTATAATTTAAGATATTTTATAACTTCTAAGTTTTTTCTTTCTCAGATCAGTAGCATGTCTAAAAAATACTGAATAATAAAAGAAAACAATCTTATAATAAGCTTCAATTCAGTAAAAGAAATATTCAAAATATTCCTTTAGTTAAATAATAAGGGGTTAAAGACACATTCTCACTATACATTCACTAAAAGTTTTTTTTTTTTTTTTAAGTAGGAAGTATAATATTTGTAATGTTGAATATTTATACATTAAAAATATATATTCATTTCCTCACCAATACTCAAACATTAATTTTCCATGTTGAAATATGCAGTATGAAGGAACACTTCTTCATTGTTGTTTTTTTTTAATTCAGGTTGAAATTTCCAAGTTTTTTTTTTTAATTACTGTTCTGCAGTGGCTATTTACATTATGAATAAGATGACCAAAGTATGACATTAAGGATATGTAATTGCAGCTATTTAAAAAAAAAATAATTTATTGTAACTGATTTTGATAAATAACAAAAACATTACAGTTTATCTTACATTTTATTAAAAGGTTATGTTTTTAAAAAATTGATTTACATTCTTTTTTCATTCTCAAATTCAAGATCAGTTCTCTATTTAACTTTGGTAACCTATGGAAGAAAATTGATTAATAATGCATCTTCAATTTAGGAAAACATCTTGACAATAGGTGTTTGAAATGGACAGTATAATTGTAAAAAAAATAAAAAACAAAGAGAGGATATTGATTCGCAATCAACCATACTCCTACAAACACAACTTATTCACATTATTACTTTTTTTTTTTAGGTGAGGAGATTTGTATCCTTGCATAGAGGAAAAAAAAACTTGAAAAAGATACTAATCCAGCCTCACCCACCCCCCTGGCATACATGTATACACAAAAACTCACAAAAATATATATTTTTACAATGTGTTAATTTCCTCCATGGAAGGATACAAATCTACTCATCTAAAAAATAATTCATATTATGTGTTTGTATCCTCTCTTGTTTTTTGTTTTTTTATTTTTTTTTATTCCTTGACAATTGTACTGCTCAGCTCAGAAAACTATTATCAAGATGTTTTTCTAAATTGAAGATGGGTTATTAATCAATATTCTTCCATAGTCTACCAAAGCTAATAGGGAACTGATCTCCACCACTGATCTTGAATTTGAGAATGAAAAAACAAAAATTAAATCAATTTGTAAAAAACATATCCTTTTATAAAATGTAAGGTAAACTTTAATGTTTTTGTTATCAAATCAGTTACAGTAAGTTAATTTTTTAAAATAGCTGTAATTACACATCCTCAATGTCATACTTTGGTTATCTACACAGGTGTAACTTGGAAATAAAAATAGTAACTTGGAAATTGTATCCTTGATTGATTGATAAACCAAAAAAAATGTTTTCATTATCTTTTCATACAAAGCAAGCACTTGCATATTAGTTTGTGTCGAGGGCTTTTTTTTGAGTTATGGAATTAAAGAGTTGTCATGCCATGAAAACTGAGGGAATAAGTTACAGATGTCCAACATGAACATTTATATACATGCGACACACACACACACACAACTGTATTCACTTAAATATAGCATTAACAGGAACTTTCACTGTTGACGGCAATAAAACCAAGCATTTGGACCCAACTTACATTGTAATTTCTAACTTTTGAAGAATGTAATTATGTCCTGACTAAGACCATTTTCATTTTTCCAGTCAGTTATTAATTATACTTTTACATGTACATACTTTAGCCCATAAAAATGTAATGCATGATAACAGAACTATTACTTCTAAAGTGTTATACATAGTTAATAATAGATGCATATTAATAATTAATTTTTCTCTTTCAGAAACAAGCATTGAGAAGAAATGCAAGGCAAATAAGAAATAAATGCTGCAGGTTTCATCAAAAGTGTTACATTTGTTAAATACCCATGCAATTTATGCATGCTTAGCTATAAAGTTATTAAAATGTACTAACTTTTATTCGGAGTGCATCTTTTTTTTTATATATATATATTTTATGTAATGTTTTACGATACATTGACCTACACAAATTTTATAAGTTTATAAACCAGAGTGCCATTACTTTGTATTACATACACATTGTTAATTAGAATTCTTCGACAATATACACAAATTTGGTTACAGAACACATTTGTTACTTTTTCCATTATATTCGTGTGGCACTTCAATGATATTTACAATGGTCCCAATTGCATATACATTTTTCTTACTATCTGGCATCCATTATTAAAATACAGAAAAGAAAATTGGCACCGTATTTGTAACAGTTTTCAGCCATGATTCCCATTTAAACAACAAGAGGGGAAAATAAACGGCTAACACCTGTTACAAATACGGTGACCGTTTTTTTTTAACGGTGTTGTACAAATTACGGTAATTTACCATTAAAAAAACGGTCACCGTTTCTTGCAAATATTACGGTCACCATCATTTTAACGGTAATTTACCATTAAAAAGACGGTCACCGTTTCTTGCAAATATTACGGTCACCGTCATTTTAACGGTAATAAGTCGGCAGCCATAATTGACGGTTATTTACCGTTTTTTCAACGGTCAACTTTTTACAGTGTACGGCACAGTAGAGTGTTGTATGTATGTCTTCTAATGTTTGGATGTTGTCAAGGTGTTGTGGGATAGTGTGTGTGTTGAGATGGTATATGACTGTGGCGATTTGTTTTGATGTGTGTACTTTGGGGAGTGGCGGCCTGAGTGTGGGGTCTGTGCCTGTGTATTGTGCGAGTGCAGTGTAGAAATGATCATGAGCTGCACGTAATATTTCATTAGTTGTATTGTTGGGGCATGTGTACTGAGGGGTAGAGATTGTTTCTGTGTTTTCCATAAGGGTGTCTTCTGGTGGGGTGTGGTTTGGTGTCCTGTGGTTAGATTCAGCGACTTCTTCTTTAATTTGTGCAAGTATGCATGGGAGAATAAGATTGTTTACTACAATTGAACGTCGCTGATCCGCTACCCGCTGTTCGCTAAGCCCTAACGATGGATAGCGTGTGGTGAAAGCTTGGTGTAGTGCCTGTCTGTATCCTGTTAGTTGAGTACTTAACTTTGCAGCAGTGAAGAAGTTGCGCATAAGATCCTGGTTCATCTGCGATGACTATTTGATGTGCTGGCGTGGTTTCCCAGTCTTATTATTATTATTATTATGTTTCAAACCTTGGGTTTCCCCAGCAAAAACAATATGGCGGGTCAAGGACCAAAGCACATACTGCCAAGTGTAAAGACGTGTGCGAGAATGATTAGGGATGTGTGGTTGTGTCCATAAATTTCCTAACTATGCGTGTAGTGTTGAGTACCACAGCCTTCTGCAGTTGTGCATAAGTGATTTTGTGAAGTCCTAGTGTGCTGAGACTGTGGTGCAATGTGTGAGGCACCAGACCAGTGGCAGACAAAACGATGGGTACAACATGTACTCGATCCTGCCTCCACTGCTTCTGGAGCTCGTGTGCTAGATCAGTGTCTTTACTGATCTTGTCTGCGTGAGTTTTCTGCATGTTCTTGCTGATAGGTACTGCAATATCAATTAGATAGATCCGTTTGTTGACCTTATCAACAAGTGTGATGTCTGGTCTGTTGTGATGTATGGTTTTGTCTGTATATTATTATTATTATTATTATTTATAATTTATAATTTTGTCTCCAATCAGTTTTTACTATTTCAATTTTTACTTCCCATTTATTTCCAAGATTTTCAATAGCAATAGCATTTCTATGAGAAATTAAAATTCATTCTTTTTAATAGCTTTTTCTATGCACAAAAATTGCTTTTAAAAAGTAATAATTTTAATAGGTATAATTAATGCCGTTTCAACATAAAGTTTGCCACAAATCATTTTATCTGACAGTTATGTTTATATTAAGTATTTTTATATTAACAGAATATTTGATAACAAATCTTTTTTCAAGAAAAAATTACCGAATTTCAATAGCCTTAAAGAAAGCCTTCAGAAAATATGTTTATTTGATTTAAGTTATAATTAAATTTGCAAATAAAAAGTTAAATTTATTAATACAGAAATACATACTTGATATTTATTAACGATGGTAGATTTAATATTGATGATATGAAAAATGACAGATACAAATACAAGACGAGTCTGAATTACATACTCATTTTATGAAAATAACTTCATTGGCTTTTAAAAAAAGATCAGCATTCTTTTTTTTTTGGCATTGTCGTATGAGTAATAACTTTGTATTATATTTTCTGTAATTATTTTGCAAGGGAGATTTAAGCCTTGCCATTTAAATTTTATCATTTCCTTTTGGATGTTTCACGTGTACCAGAGAGCTTTATAAGGAGCACAAAAACGCTGCTCATTGTAATTTTAGGTTTCTTTAATTAAAATACTTTCTATTCCATTTTTTTTTTTGGCAATTACAGTTAGTATTCATTTTCTCTTTTCAGTGAGTATGACTGTCACTGGAGTGAGCCCAACTGTGAATCCTACTTCATCGCAGTTGTCCACTATGAGAAATTCAGCGATCAACAATAATGCTACTTTATCCAGCACACCTGCCAACCACGAGATGACTGATCGCAATGGAAACATCCCAGGCATTCTATCTTTAGCTGATACCATCATGGTGCAGAACAGAGATCACGGATCTTTTTACTATCAGCAGAATATAGAAAGTAGTGTATCAGAAACAACTGCTGAAACTACAGTGACCATGTCACCCAGTGAACCACCATCCCATCCACAACAAGACAATTTAACTAAAAATGCTAACAACCAACAGTCCTCATGGCTGAGCAATATCCCCTTGCAGCCTTATCAGGGACGCAATCCCTGTTTGGAACGTAATATGATCATGGAACCTCAAGAAGAGATATCCATCAGTGGCAACACGCTTTTTGAAAAGGGATCAAAGTATAAAAGCATGGCTTCTGTTCCTGTAAACAGAGATGTTGATGTTGAAAACATATTTGATGTCCTGCAGTTGGCTGACAATGTTGAAAGGAACTCATTAGTTTCCAATGATGTTTTGAATCATTCAACTCGCACTTGTAACCCTATACCTTATGTTCAGAATGCTGTTCACGGTACTCTACCTGCACGTCCCAAACAGCCAAATGTTCCTGGGAACGGTCAACATTATGACAAAAAAGTAAGAAAGGGGCCATTTGGAGGCCGGTTTGATAAGAAAAAATCAAGTTCTGGAGAACAGAGTGGGAAAAAAATGAAGGATTGGTGTATCAAAACACTTCTAGACCGAAAACGAATTTCTAGAAGTAACCATAGTATCGACAACAACACTGTCATAAGTAATGAGGGGGATGCAGCTAATGCAAGCAATGGACATCATCGAAGCATGTCTGATGGAACACAAAATGTGTCCAAATCTAATTTAACCGCAAAGAATGAAGAAACAGTAAAACCAGTCACTACTGAAGTTTGTCTTTTACAGAACAGTAACAGTGAACCATCACAGGTGATAACAAGAGCCACCAGTGGTCCGTACAAAAGTGTAGAAAATGGTTATATACCCAATGGAAATTGTAGAACTGCTGAAGTTGGAGTAGCAAAACTTGCTCTGACAAATTTGCAAAATGGGCAGGCACCTATACTCAAGTGTCGCTCCTCCCTCACAGCTACCAGTCAGACCAACAGCCCAGATCATCACAGCAACTTAGAGACTACAAATTCTGATACCAAATCCAAAGCACTTCGTCCAACCACCCTTCCAATCAAGGGTCATAATTTTAGAGTTCCTTCCAGTATGCAAGAAATGATGATTTTCAATTCTCCCAAGATACGTATGTCTGCTGAAGGCAGCAGTTCTGAGAAGGCTGCTCTACTGAAGGACTATGATGAAATGGATGATTCCAATTCTGACAACCCAAAAAACAAAATAGCCTTCCGTGTAAAAACTCCATTTGAAATAAAACCTGGAAGGTTTTCACTCTGCGACGATCGTATGATGTCTCACAGTGAGGAGTGCCGTCGTGGTTTTGCACTCAATTCTCCATTACATTGCAAACATGGCTGTGTTTCAGTACCAGTAAACATTGATACTGTCTGCACTCAGTTGTCTGAAGATTTTGCAAAAGATTTAAGGACAAAATCTGCAGACCCTAAACAAACTAAAAACCAAGAAACAACGAATGGTAAAATGCTAACAGAAAAACTTGCTGCTGCAGCCCATCCTTTAAATACAGACTTTAAGCCATGTATGAATGGTACTGTAATTCCAAATGGAGCGATTGCATCCCTTTGGTCTAGTCCTAACCCTAGTGACTCTCAAAATACGAACATGGATCCCACCAACAAAGGAGTATAT
>JAFIDM010012231.1:147681505-147700982 GCA_023159025.1 Thereuonema tuberculata
AAAAAAGGATTTTTATTTTTTAGGAAAAACAGATATTAGTATCCCAAAAATGAAAGAAGTTTTAGCTGTGAAGATGAAAGCTGCAATTCCTGAACCACCTTCAACACCTCCAAGAAGTCCCTCTTTTTTTGATCTAGAAAACTGCTTTCAACCCATTACTAGCACACCACGCCAGACAGTTGCGTATAAAAAACCAAAAGTAATTACTCCAAAAACTGCAAAAATAAAAAGATTGTCAACATCTATTTATTATTTAAAAAAGAAACAAAAAAAAGAAAGGCAATGTAAAAGAACTAAGGTAAGGCAGGCTTTAGAACTTATTAAGACTATAGTAAAGCCTAATCTATATAAATTTATTCAATGCCAATTATTGAATTCAGTTGTATCAGCCAATGGACGACGGTGGACAATGGATGACAAAAATACTTGTCTTCAATTCTACCTTGTCAGTCCTAAAGCATATAACACACTCAGAGGTTTTTTACATTTACCAAGTAAACAAACACTTCTGAAAGCTGTCTCAGATATAGAAATGGAACCCGGGTTTTCAACTGCTGTGCTGAATGCCATTCAAATTGTAGCCAGTAAGTTAAAACCCGCATATAAATACTGTATTCTTTCATTTGATGAAATGTCGTTGAAACGAGGATTAGTTTATAATAAAAAGACAGATTGTATTGATGGTTATGAAAATTTTGGTTCCTACAGTACAGGTTCATCCAATCTTGCAACCCATGTTCTTGTTTTTATGGTTCGGGGTCTTTGCAAAAAGTGGAAACAGGTTATTGGTTACTTTTTTGCATCACAGACAACCTCTTCAGCAACTTTGAAGATTCTTGTCACAGAAGCCCTTTCAAAATTATTTGAATGTGGTTTGAAACCTGTGGCAATTGTTTGTGATCAGGGTACCAACAACCAAAAACTATATAGAACAGAATTGTGTGTGACAGTAGATAAACCATATATATTTATTAATGATCATAAAGTGTTTACCTTATTTGATGTGCCACATTTACTTAAATGTATAAGGAATAATTTTAAAAAATATCAAGTTAATTTTTCTGGTAATAGGACAGCTGATTGGAGTCATATTGTCTCTCTCTGGAAATCTGATTCCGAAAGTGTCCACAGAATTGTACCTAAATTAACAAAAAGGCATTTTCCAGTGGGAACTTTGGGTTCAATGTGTGTTAGGTATGCTGCACAGGTTTTGAGCCGATCTGTTGCTGCTGCCTTGAGCCTTTTCTGCACATTTGAACGTCTTCCTCCTGGTGCTGCCCATACAGCAGACTTCTGTTCTATTTTTAATGATTTATTTGATAGCTTAAACAGTCGTGTCCTCCATCATAAGACTCGGCCTCTATTGTCTGCTGTTACAAATAAATCATCCCATTTAAGTTTTTGGGCAAGCCAAATGGAATTTGTGAAGTCCCTTGAGTTTGTAACTCCAGGGAATCGTTCCACATTTCCATGCTTATTGGGATGGCAGATTACATTGTCAGCATTCTTGGAATTGATTCCACTTTTGCTGACAGACATTCCATTCATTCTGATGAGTAGATTTAATCAGGATGCTTTGGAAAATTTTTTTTCTGTTGTTAGACGCAGAGGAGGTAACAATGACCATCCATGAGAAGCATATTAAAAAGAAATTAACTTCCCAACTTAAACAGTGTGCTCATGAATGGCTTCAGTGTGAGCTTCATGACTTTGATGTATGGGAATACATTGTGGGTTATTATGTTCATTTAATGATAATATATAAAGTGAAGGCAATTTCCAAGGATATCACAAACAGCAAAAAAAATATTAAAAAGCTTAATAAGTTTTAGATATCTTGTCAATTATAAATTTTTGTAATTGTAGTAATTTGTAATTGTAATTTTTTATCATTCTAATTAATTTGTAAATATTATTATTATTTGATTTGTTTAATAAGCTCTGTTGTCTTGCTTAGATATGTGAATGACTTTTACATTTCATTCCATAATATTTGAAGTTTTAATCATGTAATTTGGAAACAATGTATATATATATTTTTTTTTTTTTTTTTGCAAATATTGTCAATTGAAAATATTGCAATAGTATTTAAATTTTTAATCATCTCTTTCAACTATAATAATACATTTTTGAAAATTTCAATCAATTTGTAAATAATATTTTTTTGGTACTGACCTGCCTTACCTTAAATCATTCTAATAAAAATTGGAAATCATACATACTGTTTTATATTGTCAGTTGTACAAATTAAATTTTTAACAATGCTAACCAATTTGTAAATATTATTATTATTGTAAAGATGTTTCTATTCTTGGATCTCCCCAGCATAGACAACATGGCCCAACCACATGTTATCAAGTGTAAAAAATAAATAATTACCCCAAAGTGAGTTAGGATGTGTGGTTGTGTCCATGAATTTCCTACAGTATTTGTGTTGTGTTTGAGTATTGCAGCCTTCTGGAGTTGTGCATAGTTGTTTTTGTGAAGTATGCTGAGGCAAGGTGTGCTAGATGGGTGTATTTACTGATCTTGTCTGCGTGAGTTTTGTGCATGTTCTTGCAGATGGGCACTGCAATATTAATGAGATAGGTCTGTTTGTTGACCTTATCAACAAGTGTGATATATGGTTCTATCTGTGCAAATGGTGCAGTCCCAGTACAGCTTATATCAGGGTGACTTAAGCATATTGGTATGCTTTGTGGTGTGTACTTGTAGTGTTCTTAATAAGTGAGTGTTTGTGTGCTAGCTGTTGATGGACGATGACGCTACCTGATTGTGTGGGTGGAGGTAGTCTGTTTGGGACAGAAGGGGACAGCCTGATATTGTGGTCAATCATCTCATGTGTTACTATTATTATATATCTTGGCATTTGTAAATATCAAAATTTTAATCATTCAAATTAATTTGGAAATATTTTTTTTTACATATATCTTGTGAATTGTAAATATCATTAAAATTTCTAAACATGCTAACCAATTTGTAAATATTATTATTTTTATTATTATTATATATCTTGTCACTTGCAAGTAGCATTAAATTTTTTAATGCTTCTAATCAATTGTTTAATATTATTATTTTATTATTATTATTATTGTATATCTTATCAATTGTAAATAGCATTAAAATTGTTAATGCTTTCAATTTGTTAAAAATTCCAAATGTTATTAAATTTGTTGTAAAAAAAAAATAAAAGTAAATAAATAAATAACTAATCAACAAAATTAAAAATAGTTTCGTTTCTTAAGTTGAAAGTTAAGTTTTATTAATGTTGAGATAAGAAAAGTCCAAAACAAAAATGCCACTGAAGTAAAACATTACATTGAAGTGTTTAAAACACTTTTTTTTTTTTTTTTTTTTCCATTCAGTTATTTATAAAATTTGTTTTCTTCAATAGAATTTTGAAGGAATTCAGTTTACAAAATTACTAGTAATTTGAAAGAAAAAATTAAACACCAATAACTTAAAAGTTTAAAGGAACTAATGATAAAAAAAAATCTTATTAAAAAATGTAAAAATATAGAAGTCCTACAAAATACCATTACTGCCCCTTCGAGAATGAAGGCTTCACTGCAGTGCTATTTTCACCCCCTACTTCGATGGCAGCACCGTCGACAATTTTACATTGAATCTGTGGGAGTTTGCCGTCTTTATATATATGTCTTTGGTTTTATGTTAACTTATATTATAAGGAATGTAATTAGGTTACTTTTTAGTTAAATGATTAATTTTTTTTTCTGAAATCCGTTTTTCTAAGACTTTATATCCCTTTATTATTTATTTCCACCATTTCCCCTATTAAAATTCAACAATATCAAAGAGATATTTACTTTATTTTATTATCTTATATAACAAATCACTGATAGTATTTTGTACAAGTGTCAATAAAAAAAATATAAATGCCACAAAAAATAAATAAATAAATAAATAAATAAATAAATAAGAGGTTTTGCTCACAAAATATAAGGTTTGTTTTATTTTTTCTGAAATTGATTTTTATTTTATGTCTAATATTTTTTACTTAATTTTTGCAAAAAAAAAAATGTTTTAGAGGCAGTGCTCACAAACTATTATGTTTGTTTTATTTTTTGCCGATATATTTTAATGTTTTTAGGGTGCAAAATTGAAAGAAAAATGTTTCTGTGTTTCTCAAATTAACATTAAATTCAATCAAAGGCAGTCGAACCACTGTGAATCAAAAAATTTAGTTAAAATGTGAAAAATCCCTACTGTGGCCTATATAAACTTGTGCTGCAGTTGGGAACAACATGGCGGCGGAAGCGTTAGCCAATAGAAAAGAAGACCACCGTTGGCCACACTGTAGTTTCTAGTCACTGTAGTCTAATATGGTCATCCCGTCATCCCTTCTGAATAGTCTACCTGGCCCTGACGTTCTGATGTTTCCTAAACGCAACTTCCAACTTTCACCAAAAGAGGTCCTTCCGGCAAATCACCTGACAATATTCCTTTCGTTGAAGCCCAATGTATAAATTCCACTTGTATTTCGTATCATCTCACTCGTGAACGAGTAGTGAGCTACTCGAAACATGTTGTACATTTTTAATGTGTTTAAATGTTTTTTAAGTCTCATTATGTGTGTTGGCTTTTTATTTCTACTATCAATTTACCTATCCTTGTAATTCTTTTTTCTTTGTTTCGTAAATAATTGACACCCTTTGAACCATTTGAGCGGGATTATTAAAGGTTTGAGGCCCAATTGTATAATATATGCTTGAAAAATAGCATGGATGAAAATTTTGACAAACTTTGAAAAGCTGTATCTCGGCAACCAGTAGGTTTATACAAACCATTTTGGTCTTAAATTGTAGTAAATTTTATGTACTTTTAAAATTTATAGAGTTGTCTTTGTCGAAAAAGTGGTCCTTCACGGTCAAAATTGGCGAAACCTAACAAAAGGGCGAAATTTTAGCTGGTTTCACGTTATTTGGGGGTGATCCGGAAGGTCGCCGAGGTCGAAAACTTGGATTATGCATCTCGATACTATCCCATACAATATAAAAAAAAGAAACCTACTACCCCATTTCATGCAAGGTAGACCCCCTTTTTGATCTTAATTTTACTGGACTATCGCTGATATCGTAAAACTGGCACAAAATTCTGAAACTTATCGAAGTTGGGATAAAAAAATAAAATTGCTATTTTATAATTCTATGGTTCCAAGATATTACTTGTAAATATTCTTCATAATTAAATCCTTAATGTTATGTTTACATCTACATTCAAATTCGTTAAAAATCTTAATCTTAAAATTGATTAGGCTACTTACAAATGGAAGCTGAGTTCATTTCCTTGTAATATCAATCAATATCGTTACTTCTTTTTAAAGAAGTTTATTTCTATGACAGAGGTAAAATCCAAAATTCTTACAATTTTTTTTAGAAAATATAGATGAATTTCCTTCTGCCTTCACAATATTAATGATGTTTTCAAGTAGGCTTAACTCAAATTATTTCATATCTACATTATTTCCTTAAATTCTCTCTAATAAAAACCACAACATTCTATATTTACATAAGTTCTACACAATACCAAAATATTCAGAGATAGTTGAACCGCAAATGATTCGAACGATGTTTTCAGGCGAGCTTCTTTTTTCTTTTTGAAATAATCTTCAGTAAACAATTAACAGAATAAAAAGATTTGACAAATAAAACAATGTCATGGTTGATGCATATTACATATAGGGGAGATGGTGGTAATATGGACCACTTTTTTATTTTTGACAAAATTTTGAATTTCAAGTGGCTCTAATGTATTAAAATCGTCAGTAGCATTAGTATAAATATCGTGTGAGGTAAATATCACTCATTTTTAAATAAATGTTTAAAACTCTTGAATAGGTACAATTATTTAGAACATTCTACAAAAAAATGAATTGTTGAACTGGGCTTGTAATATGAAACAGATGTTAAAATGCAACAATACTTCTTTATTATTGCTATTATAGTAAAAAAATCATTTATTGTTAATACTTTATTGCATTATTTTGGTTCACATCATAGAAAATATAGAAACTACAGAGAAAAAGTAAAAATTAATGCTTAACACTTTATAATTGAAAGAAAACGCTCGATTAAAAATTGCAAGTCTTTCATGAGCAAAAATCTGCTGATTTGGTGTTTTCTTGCATTTACCATATCTTCTTGACGCCATTTCTGCCTTAGTCCCCTTTTTTCAGGTCCTAAATTGCTTCTTGCCATCGTGATGTTGTATTACGGAATACCTTGTTTCATATTACCACCAGTCGCCATTTGCAAATTGACTGATCGATTCTCAGTAATAAAATATTAATTCTTAAGTACTGAATACACCATTTTGTAGTTCAGTTAATTAATAATGATGTACAATATAAACAAAACCTCATTCGTATTTATAATAGTACCGAAAATTTTGTTGAATCTTACCCTGTAAAAACTTTCAGGCTTACGAAAACACACTACTTCTTCTCATAACCATACACAACGAGATACTGAAGTTAGCTACCTCTAGGTGGCTAAAAGGAAAACCAGCGGTAGAAATTAGAGCGGTTTCCGGATAATAGCAGCAGCTACTTGCCACAAACATTGCTGTTTCATATTACAACCCTGTTTCATATTACAACCTTCTCCCCTACTATTCTTCTTTAATAACAATTACATTCATCCATTCCCGATAATATTAAAATTGTTAAGTTAATAATTTAAATTCTACTTTTCAAAAATAGGTTTTCGATGAATTTTTTTTTGGATATTTAATCTGAATTGAATAAATATTTACTTTAATAAGTTAAGGCTTTCTTTATTATATTTAATTAGGAATATAAAACGAGGAATTCAATAGTGAAATAAAGTAATGATTTTCTTAACAGTCAAATTACATCCTATCTCTTTGATTTCTGTAAAAATGTCCTAAGTAATGTTATTTACCTAGTTATGATGAAAAATAATCTAACCCATATTAATAACTAGCAAAATATCCGTTCTTCATGTAGGTTACAATGATGTGGATCAGAAAGAAATTGAAATTGTGAGATCACTTCGAAACTTTTCCAGTTGGTACAAAAAATCACGTTATAGGTATAAAATAATGTTATATTTGAATTTTATAACTTGAGATTCTTCGATATTAAATTAATATCAAGATCGAAGAATGTAAGACTTACCACCCCTTTCTCCTCTTCTCCACACCTCTAAAATTTCAAACCTTCCCCAGTTCATAAAAATTTATATAATCATTACAAATCTATATCTATTCCGAAAACCTCGGAGAAACATCCTTTACCAATGTTTGCCTATCCCCTCACCGCCCTCCCGTTTTCACCTATAGTTATAGTTTTTGCCTCTAGATTAATATGTGGCGTTATTATGCACAACAATATTTTCGTTCCAATTGTTGAATAACAATATTTTAGTTCCAATTGTCGCCTCCAGTTGCGTATGTGGCGCTTACAAAATTGATTCTCCCGTTTATACTCCCTAGGACGCCAATATAAATTCGTCGAATATGGATCTTTTTGATTTTGACAAAGAACACCCATGTCAAATTTCGTGTTTCTAGCTCAAACCTCAAATTTCGTGTTTCTGAGATAAGCATAACCTTCAAGAAACTTCATTCCCCCGTTATTGGATGTCCCTTAAGAGTGGTATTTTTAAAAATCGTTTCTTAGTGAGCGCCTATGTCATAAGCGGAAACCATACCGAAAATTTCAAGTTCCTAGGTTCAGCGAATTTGGCTGTGCATTGATGAGTGAGTCAATCAAAATCAGTCAGTGGGTTTCGTCTTTTATAGGTATAGATTGGTATACGATAATTGTAATTATAATTTACCCCAGTTACATTATTTATCATTTCCTATTATTTTTTTTAAATTCCTAATTAATTTACAAAATTTCGCCTTGGACTTTGTAAGAATTCTTGTATTTTTATTTTTGATTTAATGTTGTCCTGATGTCATCGCCTTCCTAATATCATAAGAAATTTTCCACATTGCTTGTCATTAGGGATAATACAAAGAAACATCTAATCTAAAACTTCCTTATAATTCGACAAAATCTTCTTCATAAACGCCTTTTATTAACTGCAATTACTATAAAACTCCATAATCTCCACAATCTCTAATTTGTGGAATTTAAATTTGAAGCCAACATTTATTTTATAAAAGAAGTAAATTGAAGACAGTGAAAAAATTAATCAACGATTGGACCTTATCATTAAAACTTAAAGACAGCAATTTGATATTAAGAAGATGATTAAATTTAGACAAAAATTGAACAAAGATTCGACATTTACTAAAGGATTGGACATTTACTGAAAAAATAAGAAAATATTGAAAAATAAGACAGTTAAGAATGTTTTCTTTAAGAAAACAATAAAACAGAAGTGTGATTATTATTATCAACGTGATTCACGCTTTTATTATTAATATAATTCACGTTTTATTTGTTTAATTTAGAATTCTTGTTTGTGATTGATTTTATTTTATTTTCATTTTGATTTGGGAAGGAGGAAAATGGTTCCCTCTTCCCATGGTGTTTGTAAGAAGGCTTGAAAAAGTAAAACGATTAGTCTTACGAAATATTGCAGTTTAGAGATTGTGGAGTTTTATAGTAATTAAAGTTTCCTTATAATTCATTTCCTATGTTTTCTTATGACTCTGTAAGTCTTTCTCCAGATCTTCAATGTAAACCCTGATTAAAGTTTGAAATTGTGGTTATGTATATTGCAATTATTTGATTAAATGTATTTTTTTTAACTTTTTATCAGTCCACTGCTGGACGAAGATCTCTCCCATACAGCTCCATCACTGCCTTTGTTGGGGGGTTGGAAAGTCTAATCTCCCACGCTGACTTTCAACGGCGGATTGGGAGATGCATTTTAACCCTAACTGCCAGGATGAATAGGCGGGAACGGACAGAAGGAGAAACAGAAGAAGAAAGAAACATCCATGCCCCGACCGGGATTCGAACCCGGGTATCGGCATACTGGCCGCAACGGCAGACCGCCGTCTAGACTGCTCGGCCACGTCGGTACGGCTATTAAATGTATTACTATTTCTTATTTATTGTTCTTTTCTATAATGATATCATTTCTGCATTAGAAATATTCCACGTGATGTATTATCGGAGCCAAAAAAGGTCTTGTGCGCCGGGCGCCAGTTATGCTCGCTACGCCACTGAGGTATAATACATTTTAACAGCCGATAATACATCACGTGTAAGCCAGTCAGTTACTGTTGAACGCTATGCAAATAAGGGAGAAATTTCTATAGTTTTTGAGTGTTGTTTGCTTAAACCAATGCTTAAGGTTGATTAAAGAATGATATCGTAAGCAGTGGCGTAACTAGAACTTTTGCCGCCCGGGGCGGTCTCCAATTTGCCGCCCTTTCTAAGTAATGAAATGGTGGTTTTTACAAATTAATAAACATAAATAAATAATTGTAATTGAGACAAACTATAGGTGGTAACATGGAAGCCATGTTTAAATTACAAAACATATAGATTACCTAATTTACAAAAAAAAATTACCATTAAAATTTTTTTATTTTATATTTATAAATAAATAATTTCATTTCTTTTGGATAAACAAACAAATTGTACATAAATGTGTATGTAAACATATTTATATATTTACTCTTCTAACTTTCATAGTAGAAAAATCGTGTATAATGCTCTCAAAATTTATAATATTTGTAATTTCTTGTTCTGTGGACAATATTGCAAGATTTTGTAGTCTTAAATCACTCATTGTGGAACGAAGATAATTTTTTATCAACTTCAATTTGGAGAAACTCCTTTCGCAACTAGCGATACTGATTGCAATAATTCTTGGCAAAATTACAATGTGGGGTCCAGAATTTTCCAGTCTATACTGTTGAATAAATTTGAGTATATCAATAGGGCCTGAGTATATCAATGGGTTTGCAAAGAATTTAGTTTTATATGGCATTGATGAACATTTATATGGCATTGATGAACATAACCCTTTTATTTACAGGTATTTTTGCGCGTCATTAACTTCCAAAAGGATGGGTTCCCATAAATTGAAATAACAGAAAAGAAAAAGATTGTATTGAATTGAGTAATATTCCAGCATCTGATCTCGTTTTACTATTTTCATCTTCATATGTCAATTTTTCCAAGGAGCTTAAAATGTAAAAAAATGCTTTTTTACTGTAGTTACTGCTTCTGCTCTAGCGCTCCAGCGAGTTTCTACGCTGCATTTAACACCTTGACCAGTAACAGAAAATAAAAACATCCCATCGACGAGTGGAAGAAGAAGAAAATGAAAACAACTGCTCGATAGTTCCAAAAAATGTTAAGGAATCGATAGCAGTAGAAGCAGCGTGTAAACATGCCAGGTTTATAGAATGATTTGTTCATGCTACAAATTCTGCATTTGGATTTATTAGTTTAATGCGAGTTTGAACACCGCTGTGCTTTCCTGCCATGACGGCAGCATTATCGTAAGCCTATCCTCTGCAATTTTTTATATCTAAACCGTAATTTTCGAATTTCGTTAAAATCATATTTGTGATTTCCTCAGCAGTTTTTCCTTTAGTTTCTACAAAGTCAATAAACGATTCTACAACTTTAACTTCGCTGCCATCAATAAATACATATCTAATAATTTGACTGGTTTGATCTTTGTGGGAAATAATTGGAGTGCTGTCAAATATCATACAAAAGTATTTAGCTTGCTTTATTTGATCCATAATTGTTTTTCTCACTGCGCCTCCCAATAGCTCTACGAATTCATTCTGAATCTTCGGCGACAAATAGGAGATACTATATTTATTACCCATCTTAATTTTTACTACATGTTCAGTACATAATATTTAGCCAACAAGTCAACAAGCTCTAGAAAATTTCCTCTATTTTCCATTGAATTGATGTCTTCCTGATGAACACTTTCACGATGACCTCGAAACGCCAAATTTTGTTTTGCTAAGAATCTAATTATATCAACTATTCTTGTAAGAATTTCCTTCCATTTTTTGATTTTCTTATCAATATTCTGTTGTTAAAGTTTATCAAAAGTTGCGCCATGTCCAAGTCTTATTTCTAATTCCTTCCATTGGGAACAAGATCGAATGTGCAATGGGCTCAACTCGTGTTGACTTATTTTGGGATTAAGTTTCCACCATTTGTTAAAACCATTTTACATGGTTTTCCACATGCAAAAATGTTAACTACACTATTCATTTCTAAAGCTAATGACGCTGGGAAATAAAGGGTTAATGGAGAATATTTTCATATTCTAGTCGTAAATCTTAATAATTTTCAGTAAAATAGACGAATTTAAATGATTTAAACATTTCTTCAATTGGATAAGCGTAATATAAGGAAAAATATTCGAAATCATATAGTAATTCATAATTCGTAGAAATTATGAATTACGAAGTAATAGTAAACTTATGAATAGTAAACTTATTATACTAAACTTCTGAAGTGAACAAGTCGTTTTTTTACAACTAAAACTAAATATAAAAAATGCCGCCCCAAAATATGTGCCGCCCGGTGCGGACCGCACCCACCGCCCCCCTCTAGTTACGCCACTGATCGTAAGAGATGAGATACAAAATACCCCTTAATAATAAATAACCAAATTTCTATACTCATTTATCATTATTCATACTTTAAAATAAATCTACATTGGTAAGTTCTTTATAATCTCTTTACTTTGCATTACATAAAGAATTTGTATAAACGCTAACAGACATAGTGCACCATTAAATTTGGAATGTTACGATGTTCATAGCCGTTCAACGATAAAAATAAAAATGTCCTTTTTCGGATTGGGAAGGGTTTGCCAACGTAGTGATGAACTTTCCAACGAACAAAACAGGTCCAAAGTATATTTTTCCTTTTTCTGATGCAATGGAGGGAGTTACGAAAACATCCCTCCCCCGTCGGTACGCCAATGCTACCAGACCTAAAGAGTGATCTGAGTTTAAAATCTTAAAGCATTTCAGGACAGAACTGTTTCGAGATACAGTGAAACCTGTCAAGTTGACCACCTTTATAAGTTGACCACCTGTCTAAGTTGACCTAATTGACCAGGAACGGAATTGACCAGGAATGGCTTAATTACTTTAACATTGAGTGAACCCTTTATAAGTTGACTACCTGTCTAACTTGTATGTTAACCAGGTAATTAGGCAGAATTTGTCACAAAGCATAGCTCAAAATCTTTGTAACTTGACCACTTCCAGAATTTTTTCTATGTCTTTCTAACAATTTTTATATTTTTTTTTCTAATTTTTCTAAAGAAAGAATTGTTAAGGCGTGTTTTAACGTCAATATATTACTGTAATAATAAATTGAGTTTAATAATTAAATTAACTTGTTTTGTTCAACTTACTACTGAAGTACATAAAGTAGTAACTATGATAATATTCAATAATTAATTAATTGATGTATAATTAATGTTTAACCCTAATAAGCAATATTATTCCTATTTTGTATCATTTTCATTTCATATTTTGTAAAATTTCGTAGTACTATACTATGTATATGTATAGTAGTAGTACGTAGATAATATAATATGAAAATCAAAAAGGACCCTTGGTAAGTTGACCACCTGTCTAAGTTGACCTCGAAAACGTGGAACCACTGGGTGGTCAACTTAGCAGGTTTCACTGTACCACCTCTTTTCAATTAGATTAGTTGAAAGATTTGAAAATTTCTGTCATCGTTTAGACAGAAACGATAAGTATTATAGTATTTTATTTTTACCTGGTTCTGGGAATGTGAGTCTCATCATCATCAATACCAATGAAATTTCAGTACATAATGGGAATAACACTGGCCCACTGGGCGTTGGCCACTGACCGTTATGGCCATTTCATTTTGCTATTTTGTTAACTTTTAATTAAGAGTTGCTGTTGAAAGTGCATTTAGAACATTTCTATATCCATTCTTTTTCTATATTTTCTTAATTTAAAGACAATGAAGGGATTCTATTTTATTTTGCAATAAATATATAGTCTTCACATTTTATTACTAATATTTACAAGATATATTTATATATATTTATAAAACAGAAAACAAAAATACATATTATTATTGTTTTGCAGATTTACAATTCTTGTAATATCAATCAGTTGGTTACAATACAAAAAAATATTTTCAATGACAATTATACAATCAAAATAAATTGATTGGATTTTACTGAATTCTTATTGAAATATTTTCTAAAGAATTGTTTTTGGAAGTTGTTTGTTTTCCAAGCTTTTTTTTTTTAATAATCACACTTTGTTTCGTAAGTTTGTATTACGATGAAAATTGTCATAAAGCTGCTGTTGAGAGAAAAATTCCTGTAAGCGAAGAAGATTGTTGATTCTTCGAAAGAAAGAGGATTTTCTATTAAACACGACTGGTCTTAGCAAAATCAATTACATGGAAATCTTATCCATTATGGACATAGAACTGAAGAGATAGTTTAACTGATACAAGAAACAAAAATTAGTCAGATAATTTCAGCTAATGTTATTCTATTTAATGTTGTTCAGTTTTTTTCAAACCATTACAACAATACTTGAATTCAAGATGTTGCCAAAGAAACACTGAGACAAGCAAATACTATTTTCATTAAGGCTATTTTAATAGGATATCATTTCATATCAGATAAAGGCAAATTTTATTATGTTATAATAATTGGAAAAGATTTGAAGTGGTAGAAGCAATAAAGAACAGTGATTTTTTCAATGCTCTTGTTAATTAATAGAAAAGTTAACTGTAAGCATTACTTAATTTTAAAATGACTGTAGGTTCTGTAATTCAGTAATGGATTTCTTCTGGTCATTTATATATTCATGTATTTACGCTTATTTCCACCATCGACAATTTTCACTGTATGGACAACAACATCACAAAGAACAAGAGATGACACAAATATTTGCGTTGTTAAGTAGAGATAATTGGAAAGCAATCAATAATCAATTGGTACAATCTATCCTCTCTTCAATACCCTGCTGCAATACTGATTTTAACAATTTTCTTAAGCAAAAATTATTCAGGCAAAAAAAGGCAGATGGAAAGAGGACATCAATAGAAACTGTCTTGAGAAAAAAAAAAGTTTAGGCTTAATTTTTTTACTTTTTCAATTATAGATAAATTTCTTATTTCATACATTTATTAATTATGTGAGTTAATAGAAAATTGACGAAAACACTTCTTGAGAAGATTCAGTTACCAATTCGTGACTCAAGTTTAATGAAATTTCTCATTTTTTAAAATTCTACTCTCAATTGTATGAGCTCTCAATTGTATGAACTCTCAATTGTATGCACTCTCAATTGTATAAACTCTCAATTGTATAAACTCGCAATTATATGAACTCTTAATTGTATGAACTCTCAATTGTTTGAACTCTCAATTGTATGAACTCTTAATTGTATATACTCTCAGTTGTATGAACTCTCAGTTGTATGAACTCTCAATTGTATGAACTCTCAATTGTATCTACTCTCAGTTGTATGAACTTAGGAACAAGATTGATTGGGATAGGGATCATTGTAACGATCCAAAAAGAAGTTAATTGGAAGACTTGGTTTTTATGCTTCTGAACAGAGTAAGTAAAGAAGCCCTATATCCATTGGTGGATGGATATGCGGTTATAGTTTACATTCTTTTTTCTTTACAATATGAATCACAGGTTGACATAGTATTTGATGAATAAACTACAGTTTAAGTATCCTAACATTAAACAATGTTTAGTTAAAGAGTTTAAAAAATATTTAACACTCCTATCAATATGTATAATTTAGAAATTCAGAATGGGAGCTACACGTATGTTTAGCCTGCACTTCAATTGTTGGGGAAATTGATATATCTATTTGCTTCTAAGTATCGTATGTCAAAAATCTAATTTCCAAAGGAACTTCTATAAAATATTGAACATTACCACCAATTTTACAACTATTTCTATATATAAAATTCAAATACATCTCTGCATATAAATCTAGACCTAGCTATTGATCACACAAGAAATGGCTATTTTTAAATGAAGAAATGGCCACAATTAATTTATTGATGTAATTTTAGTATTAAGTCGTTTCACATTTCTGTGGACCATTATTAGGTGACTGACAGTGACCTTAATGGCTTTGTCAGTGACTTTGTTTCTATTAATCATCCAAATAATAAATTTTACTTCTTACTTTTCATTGTTGTCTCTTAAGTGAAAGAAAGCATCATTATTAACCATTTAACAATAGTCCACTGAAATGTACAACAGATTGTAGAGAAACTAAAAGATTCAATCATTCGAGAGAGCTTAACATCACATGGATGTTAATCACACAGACTTAACAGAATTTGAACTACGACAACTCCTTGTAGAGAAAATCATTAATAAATTAAACTTTTAATTGTTGTTCTAATAGATTTAAATCCTGAACAGAAAAACATTTTATTAACTCACGAAAACTGAAGAGCATTGTATTTTTATTTAAATCAAAGTTATTATGAAAAAATCATAAAAAATTAGAGCCGTAACAATCTTATGGGATGATTACTATTAACTACAGATTTTGCGAATGAACATCATTAAGTTATCGATATCAAAACATGTATAAGGAAAAGGCCTTCTCTTGTTGAGGTGAATTTTTCAAAAGAATATGAATTCTTGGCCTACAAATCTATTGTTAACAAATACACTGGAAATTACTGAATCTTGGACACTCGAATTTTGGTATCAAACTACACTGAATAAAATTGCTAATAATTAGTAATTGGTAACTGAATCTTCCTCAGAGTGTGATTATGAGTTTGGATGGAGTTAATTATGAGGTTCAGATTAGAACCTCTAATTAACTATTCCGAAGAATTTAATAAATAAATCAAACATCTAATTAAACAGTAGTTATTATGTAACAATGAAAAACAACATCAATAAAGATTGCAAAAGAAATTAATAAGAAAGAAAATATCCAACCGTATTTTGAAAATTGTTTTAATTCAAGTGATCTGTAAATCTACTGATATTATTATTATCAGTTCATAAAAATAATCTGAGAGAATCCATTGTTACAAGGAAATCTATCGTACGTGAGATGGACTACTGTAATGATACTTTGTAGAATTAATATCTAGGTTAAGTTAATTAAGTTATCAAAATATTAGGTGGGGAATCCAAGGGGAAATAATTAGGAAAATAAAATTTGAATTTCAAAGTTTTTATTAAATTTAAATCGATAAAGTTATTATAATAGTAAAATTATTACAAAAGAAATTATGAATAATGAAAACGATATACAAAATTTATTATAAAGCGAATGAATACTTTCACAAAATGATCATAAAATGAATGTGAAACATTTTCACATTCGTTCCCATCTGGATCAAGAGCACAGGCCAGGTAAATCATTTTTGAAGCAATAATCAGTTGGGACATCAAATTCTGGTGGTTTAAGAAATAAACCAAGTACATTTTGAAATTTTGCAAATGAAAATAAACAATCTTTAAAAAAGGGAGTTTTAAAATTCCTTCAATAATTGTTGATCATCAGTTGAAGATTCTCTTTGTGTATACGCGTTGAAATATCTGCCATTTTGTTTTTATTTTCACAGAAATATAAATAAAAAGCACTTATTTATTTTCTAACGTCGTCTTTCGTTTGATTTTTTTTTTAATTTTCAATTTTTCAATTGTATTGAATTGTATTATATTTCAATTGGTTTAATCTTGGTTTAATCTTTAAAACCAGAAAAGGCTTAATTTTGTCGATTTCCGCTTGGATTCTTCACCTACGATTTTGGTAAACTAAATTAACACAACTTTTATACAAAATTCTACAAAGTTTTATTGAATTTGTTCATTTTCATTATTCGTGAGATTTCCTTGTGAGAAGGAACTAAATGTAAATTACTTATATTTTAAAAAAATACAATTTTTCATTAATGATAACACTTTTAGAATGTTACTTATCCTTTAGTTCGTAAGTCTTTACTAAATCTTTTTTTCATTTTTTTATCTCCTAATATGAAGTTAGAAAAAGCGAACAACTCTTCCATTTTCATTCAAGATATTAATCTTTCAAACTCACTTTGTAGAACGATTTCAAATCTGCTTCATCGAAAAGAAATGTTATAAAAGAAAAAGAAATTCTATCAATCAAATTCAATCAAAGAATTATAATATAATAGAATTCCTAATTTTTGCTTTAATGTATATAATTTGAAAATAAAAAAATATGTTAAATTCTTTTTAAAGTAATATCAAAATGATCCTTTTTTTTTTTCTTTTTTTGCATTTTCTTAAGTCCTAATTAAAATATTTAAACTTAATCATCATTTTAAACACAATTAAATGTGACTGATAGGATGGTAAGACAGAAGTAGCAGCTTCATTGTGATTTCCTTATTTTAAAGGTTTCGTACTCATTGGCTTGTCAAGGAATTATTAACAGATTTATGACACTGAAACGCCACGGAAAAAAATTTACAAGGAAGAAATTTTGTTTTCCTGGTTTAGGCAAACGCCCACCAGTTCTTGTCACAACAGTTGACAACAGAGAAGAAAATAACTTCTTTATTTGGACGACGTAAGGTTTATCTTCACATGACAACTTCCATAGACATAACAGGTCAGACAGACATCATAATTTTAAGATGTTACAAATCAAGATACATAACTTGAGTGGCTGATACAGCACCACAGAAACTGAGGACTGCAGCCGAACAGACCACAGCCACTGTACTATTCATCGCCTGCACCAGCGAACCCATACAAGCACTTAGAATGAACTGAGCCAGAAACACCATGCTGCTCACTATAGCCACGTCGGTGCCTAAGCCACGAACTTGAGATTTGGCTTTGGAATTGCTCTCAACTGTAAACTGAAAAAGAAAAAGATGAATAATATATTACAACGAAAATTTTTTTGAAAGGCTTATTAAAAAGCAACTAAATATTTAATTCCATATTTTTAAATGAGATGATTTAAGGAATTTTAAAGAATACTTGTTCTTAATTTTGAAATCCAGAGAAATGTACAGCAAGAATGATTTATGCTGTAATATATATTTGTTATTGTAAAAGTTTAACGATTAAAAACAAACAAACAAATAGAATGAAGAAATACTCTAATTAAAATAGAGCAGTTTCATTTTCGATATTAGCTTACATTAAGAGGTTTCAATCTTGACATCTTACATTTACCTATTTGAGCCAGATGGCAATAGGTAAAAGGTATAGAGATGTAAAAGTGTTAAAATTCTTAGGAAAATAAAAGTTTTTACAAAGCAATCTGACCACAAAAATGTGAAATAAAATGAATTTACAAATCATCCACTAATAAATGCAATTTTATTGTGTCCTTTGGAACATAGCAAAGCACCTGACTGCATCAGAATTATTACTATTGAAAATAAAAATATTAGTGAATAAACAAGAATTTCTTCGGAGAGAATCATTTGCATTTGTATGATAAGGTGCCGGATAAATTGCACTTGCTTGCTGTCCAGGAGAAACTGGTGTGGTGTGAATTTGATTCGGGAACTCGATTTTATGCTTGTCTTTGGACTCGATTCCGGATTTGGCTTAGATGTCTTACTTTCTACATTCTGTGTTTGTCTCTTTCTTTGGTGTAACAAAGACTGTCTGTAATGTATTCACGGCAAACGTTATTCGATAACTAATGTATTTTTTTTTTTTTGCAGGAAATCTACAAATTCGGGAGAATTGAGAACAGCAACCCGAACCAATTCTATACAGGGTGGGACCATAAATCACCGTACCTCTACATATAATACATATGGATCTAACGGGTCTGTGTGAGCTCCATCTTGTCCCTATAGAGCTGGATTAGTCTCCAGGTCCTTTGCGACATTTTACGTAACATCGCTAGTGTTATGACTGCTAAGGCGGCTCTCACGGCAGCTCGTAGTATATCATTAGTTGCATAGCGATTTGTAGCCATTTTCTCTTGGTGTATCCCCATAGGCTGTTGTCCGGTGTTGTCAAATCGGGACAACACCGGGACAAATCGAGATCCATGGCCAATCCACCTTCCTGGGAAGTTGTCGTTTAGGAAGTCAAAGCAGTTAGAGCGAAATGGACCGGAGCAACGTCGTGCTTAAAGCATACCCTCTCCATAACTCCAATTTCAGTCAGTTGGGGTATTAAGCAATTCGTGGATCCAAACACTTACAACGAAGCGTTCATTCATAGTTACTTGCACCTACCATCGTGCGATCGCTTAAGTCCAGGATTCCGTGTGCAACTGACGACCTCTTATTACATTGGCGCTATGTTTATCTCACCAGTCATTGCTATCAATCATTTGTTGCCAAAATACGCGATATGTCACCAGATGATATTCCAAGTATTATAAGTTATATTAATGATAATATCTACGCAATTCGTAAGGGTACCGTGACTTAAGGCCCACCCTGTACAAAACAAACCATTGGATAATGGCGACAAGAAAATAAAAAATCAAGAGTGTTATTCATAAGGAAATCACTCAAGAAGAATAG
>JAFIDM010012231.1:147726775-147782678 GCA_023159025.1 Thereuonema tuberculata
TGATATTAATCCAAAGTAAGTGCAATTTTAGTAGGCTAATTATATAATTTAAGAAATAGCACGTAAAACATATTTTTAACTAATATAATGTTATTTATTTTTCCACTCAGCATAAATATTAATGTCCATGCTTACAGGAAGTTGTCCAGATCTTAAAAGGTTGTATCGTAACGTACTGCCATTCCAAAATCTAAAAATTTCAAAAAGACGAGATACATCAGAACCGTAAATGGCTGAGTTATTCTCAGTTCACCCGTTATTCGAATATCTTGTGTGTCTCCCATCCTATGAATAATACCATCAGCACATAAAAATATTAAAGCTTTAAACAAAGCTTGGGTTAATAAATGAAAAAAAGCTAACAAACTATATCCCATTGATAAAACAAATATTATTACTTTATTTAATTGTCTTAAAGTTGATAAAGCAATAATCTTTTTGAAATCATACTCAGAATTTGCACCTAAACCAGCCATAGATAGAAATAAAAAATAAAATATTCTTAGATACCTCCACCTCAATAAATACAGTATCAAACCGAATCAATAAGTATACCCCAGCTGTCACTAAAGTTGAAGAATGTACTACAGCTGACACAGGTGTAGGAGCAGCCATCGCAGCCGGTAACCATGCTAAAAAAGGAATTTGAGCTTTTTTTGTTATTGCAGCAATCAAAACACACATCCCAACTTATCATAATTCAGCTTTATCTCCTATTTCAGTATTAATTAAATAGTTTCAATTACCATGTTATGTTATGTAGCGAATGTGGGTGACAGAGAAGCCAAGCACTGCGACCGGAGGTCTATTGTATTATCCCACGGAAATAAGGACAGATGGAGAGAAAGACTGAGAAACTATGGTGGGAGAAGTGCAGGGGAAACGGGAGAACCCCGAGAAAACCTGCCCAGCACGGATCGTCCACCATCACGAAACCCACATGAGAACCAAACCCAGTACTCAGAGGTGAGAGGCCGATGTCATAACGACAACGCCAACAGCGCGGCCTTCAATTACCATAATTAAATATTCAAGCAATAGAAATAAGTAAAGCTACATCCCCAATTCGATTTGACAAAACTGTTAATATACCAACATTAAATGAACGTCTATTTTGATAATAAATAACTAAACAATAAGATACCAACCCTAATCCATCTCAACCTAATAAAATTCTAATCAAATTAGGACTAATAATTAACAAAATCATCGATAAAACGAACATTAAAACTAAAAGACAAAATCGATTCTTATTTAATTCACCTGATATATAATCAATTCTGTAATATAATACATTAGATGAAATAAATATAACAAAACTTATAAAAATTATTGATATATAATCTGCAATTATAGAAAAAGATATAACCCCTCTATTTAAATAAAAAAAATCCCAATCCAATAAAAAACCATAATCAAATATTAATTATAAAAAAATTATAATGCCTAAATTAGTTATTATTGTTGCTCCTTAGTACCCACAAGAGTACTGGTCAGAGTTACCCACGAAATGAATAGTTAGTTACGAAAGTCACTCTCAGTCAGATCAATGTTATCTAAAAAATAAAAGCAACAAGATAACTTCACATAATGTAGATCCCAAAGTTTGAACCAGCTATCTATTTGGCTGGAAGATATTTAAATAAAGCATTACTACCAAACTATCCATGTAGCCTTAAATAAAAACGCTTTATGGGCTTAAGTGAATCATTTAGATAATTCTGACTGATGACTAAGCATACAACAGCTTCAGTGAATGTATTAATAAAGCTCATGTAGCTGTATCATGTGTTCTTTGTTATCCTTTTGTTTTTGTTATTTCCCCTATCCTTTTTCATGTTTCTTCCTACTTTTTCATACATAATAAAGTTATATTAAAAAAAAATCTTTCAATTATATTAAAAATAATTGATATTGTTTTTGGTCTTTCTTAAGTGCTAATTTATCATAAAATATTTCTTTTGATAAATATGGACAATTCTTAATTTATTATTTTAGTTATCAAAAGCATATACAACTGATGTGGAAAGAATATTGGAGAATTCCTAAAAAATCTGTTTACCTGTAAATATGAGAGAAGTCGTCCGATTCATCTCCTCGATTCAATCGTAGTACGGCTCTGTCTCTTAGGTCATCTATTCCTTCACTCAGCCGTTGTGTGGCTTTGGTGTCTTTCAGTTTCTGAAAAGATTCCTTCGTTGTGTCTCGAAGGCGATGCAGGACTGAGATTCCCTCAGTGTACACAAGACCTTTAGAGGGCATGATGGGCCCTTTCACCAACTACAAGATCATAATGGTATCTAAATATAAAAAAAAAACAAATCACTTCCAAATTAGGATCAAAGTCTATAATCTGTAATAGCAAAATATTTCTTCAAAACAAATTCAGTGCGATAGATTTTAGATATTCTAAATCAGAATAGAGTTGGATCTTGATTGAAGATGTTGGGCTCTTAAATTGATATGGAATAATATTAAAAAATTATTTTAAAAATGTTTCACTGAAATTTGTGTTGAAATTTGTGTGTCCAATGGTGTGTCCAATGGATTGACATTGGGCTGCGAGCTAGAAGAGCAAGATTCAATCTTCAGAGGAGGTCGGGATTTCTTAGGTTATTATTCTACAGACTGGCCTTAGAGTTCACCTCGCCATTTGTAAAATGGGAACGTGGTGTATTTAACAGGGATAAAAGCAGGCAAGTTTTGAGCTGATACCCAGTCTCAAGTAGCTTGATGGTTATTGAAATATCGGAGTCTGTACTTTCGATGCCCCTTGAGCCAACAAGGCTTGTATAGTCTGACAGATCAGTGTTGAGGAACGAGATTGCTGGAGATTAACCGGAAGCCCGAGATCTTGACTTTAGCCTATTTCCTAGATTTCAAGAAATGTAGTACTGTGACTGTCTATCAGTAGAAAAATGCAACACGATTCACTGTTGCTTTGTTGTTTGACTGTTTTCAAAACAGACTATTAATTTTTATGAAAAGTAGACTAAAATAAAGCAAAAGCCTGGTGTATTTTCCCGTATTTCATTTCATTTAAATTTGTCAATGAAATTAAAACATAAATTGAAATGAAACATTCAAGCATATTTCTTTTTATTTTATTTTGTGTTTTTTTATGAGTAGCAAATGAAATAACTGAATTCTTTCTAAAGATATGAGAGGTCCTCCATTAACTAATATAATTCCCTCCGAAAATACTCTTCTATTGCAATATAATTTTGCGTGTGGTGCTTTGTAAAGTACTGTGTCGATATTTTGCGAGAAGCTTCGGAAAGAGGCTATTGTCTCGGATTTTACGTGAATCTCGAGAAATCTCGTTCGTCGCGACTGATCTATCAGACTATATGACTACCTACTTTTTATTTTATTATTTATAATTTATAATTTATTTCTGTATAGTTGAAAATAAATGTTACGAATTTGCATATTTTTACTCATTTTTTTATATTCGTTTCATTTTATTTATTTATTGGAATCAATTGTTAAATTGTCTCTTCTATTGGCATAAATCAAAACATTGAATTTTCGATGAGATTTTTTTTCTCCAAATGTTAGACAATTTGAATAATCAAGCCTATAACGAAATTCATTTGTTCTGTAAAATACGAGTTATATGTTAATGAAATCATAATACTTTTTATATTTACAGTAGAATATCGTTTATCAGCTTGAAGGTTCAGAAAGTTTTCCTTTCGCTAAAGAATGATAGGTGACGGGAAATACTGATTGTGTGAAACAAAATTGTAATATTGAATCTGTTTCCAATAATTCAAAAGTAACTGAATCTAAGATCGAATATAAGAAGCAAATGGATTCAAGTTGGATAAACCTCTGTTCAACCCTTTATTTGTTTGACTGAAACAATTTTCAGTCTACGTCTGATACTAAAATTTTATCTAATGGTTCACATCTAAATTTATCTACAGCTTCACATTAGAAGGCTTTTTTATTATTAGACTATTAATAAGAAGAACAAGACAGTTATTCATTGTTCGAAGGAAGAAATAAAATCTCGAAATATAAAGGAGGATTGAATCACACCGATGGCGTTGGATTTTTCTGTCTGCTTTTGATTAAAATGGATGAACCTATCAATTCCATTGTTTTCCGTTAACTCGCTTACTCACGATGACATCTCAAATATGATTGTTAGAAAATTTTCATTGATTTTTACTGAAAAACAGATTCTTATAAATCTTTACAAAACAAGTTTTAATCTAATCGTAGGAAAAAAAAATTCCAATACATTTTATTGTCATCTAACAAATTCCTTGCACAAATGAAAAACAAAAAATTCCGCAATAACTTAAAAGTTTCGTTTTTATATAGTTACTGTTTAAAATAGGAACTGGATGGAAATGGCTTAAGATGCTATAAAGCTTTTTTCTTTAAGATTTCTTTTCTTTTTCACAGAATATCTTAAGATGCTATAAAGCTTTTTTCTTTAAGGTTTACTGTAAAAAAAAAGAAGAATTGTGGCTATTTGGTTGGTCGATTGATAGAATGGATTCCGACGGTGAAAAGGAAATTTCCGTTGAGGAGTGACAGCGCTGCTGTATCTGCTTTTAGTGGGTGCAGATCAATAGGACAGAATGATAAATGCCTTCGCACAACAAACACAAAAGACATCTTCAATGGTACGACAGAATGGTACGATGGATTGTATTCACTTCTTAAAAATAACCACCTGAGCTACTGTTGCTCAAGAAGATCACATTACAAGTTTCCCACACACACAGAAATCGTTTTACAGAAATGTTTCCAGCTATTACTGAAAACATGTCACTACGTAAGAGCGTCTATTGCAGTAAAGTTTTTAAATCCTTTTTGATCATTTTCCGGGAACAAGGATTTATGGAATAAGAAGCGGAAACATGTGTTTTCACATTTTATCTACAGAAAACTCTCTCAATCAATTCCTCAACATCGATCTGGCGACTTTTCCTTGTTTTGAAATCACGACTTCTTTAATTCAACGGCATGATCCTTTGAGAAACTGTGAAACCTTTCATTTAATAAATGTTTCTTGCTTTGTTATTACTTTTTGAATATTGATTTAGTATTTAGATGTTAAATATTTATATTCCGTCTCGTTTGTATCTCTTTTTATTACTATCTGAAATTCAGGTTTTTTTTAAAAGAAGATGCTTTGGAGACAAGAACAGAATTGTTTTTGCTAGTTAATCAGAGAGGATATAGCAGCTGTAATGTATTTTTTTTGCTTAAATTTGGGTTTATAGAATTAGGTTTCAATATTTTCCCATCCAGAATGATTGCATTTTATTTGTTAAGTTGATATTTGTTTCTTGTAAATATATTTTAAAGCCACAGAAGCCGACTGTTTTTATTTTTTTTCCCCCACGAATATTTCCCCTGTTTTCCTCTTCTTTGAAATGAATCGTGTTTTCCTCCACGCCGATTCAGTAGAATTCGAAAGGATCGATCACTTGTTTCATCAAATTTTAATATCAAACGTCTTTCTTTTCTACTGGACATCAATGAATCCACAAGAACAACAGCTGTGTAAAACTTGAAACTGTATCAACTTATGAGAACGGGATCTTCATGGACGGTTCGTTTCTTCAATATTTTCCATCAAGTATTTTTGAGGAGTGAGTTTTATAATGAACAATTCTGCAATAAACAATCAACATCTTCATTGGAAGACGACAGAAGAACATCATACTGGAAAAACCCAGTTTCTAGTCTTCTGATAAGATCAGCAGACTTATATTCCCGTTTTGTCTATCATGTAGGTTAGAATCGTTAAAATATCATTAAAAATCTCATCAAAAATCTCGTTAAATTATCATTAAGCACAACAATCCCAACAATCGCAACAATTGCGCCTTTTGCATTCGCAACAATCACATTTGTAGTGATGTTGTAGAGCTGCATTATGGAGGCGCAATTGTTGCGTTTATTGGAAATAAACACAAGGAAATTAAAGCAATATCAATTATGAGAAGACGTTGCGCAGCATTGTGATTGGTTTACTAATCGCTTTCCCTACTTTGTTTTATTATTTGCCGAATCATAAAACAGATAGACTTAAAATTATTACTTAAATGATGAGTGTTAAAGTTCATTCTGTTGTCTTAAAATGAGTTAATTTTTTCCTTAAAGTTTTATCTAGTACCTTTTTTTTGTAAGGGATATGCATATAAAGGTTTTTTTAATAAGAAAATGTTCATTATAAATCTTTTCATTTGTTAATGGGTTCTTTTAGAGGAAAAAAATTAGAAAATAAATTTTAATTATGTTTCGTACTTTTCCAGTTTTTAACTTATGTATTTTTTCCCCTTTAAATTTCTACTGATAAGAGTCCAACACTTTACTATTATTTCATTTTCAGTGTTTTTATATTGTAATGGTTGCTAGCTCCAAATGTCCTAGACACAATATGTTTACTCTTATTCGTTATTCGCAACCACGTGTGATCTTCAAATTAAACGAGTTAAGTCAATAACTGTAAAGTAAATATCAATATATTTCAAGCCTAGAAGAAAGAATAACGGAAAGTAAGGTTAGTTTCTTTCTTATCCAGTTTCAGTTCCTTTGTCGAAACTCTCAGGGTTAGACAACGCAGTCTTCTTCATTTCTAAAATACTTTTAGTATTTTAAAGATCAGCTGCAGATATATTTGTATTTATGAAACCTTAGAAATAAGATTCCTGTTCAAATATTCTCCCAATTTTTTCTCTTTTTGTTACGTAAATTAAATATAAAAAAAGAAGTGATTTTTTTTATAATAATTTTTTTTTTTTTACTTTCCATTAAATTGTTTTTAAATTTAATTTTTTAATTTAAAAAATAAAATACAGGAGGACCCTTTAGCCAAATGGTAAATTGCTTGTCTGCCGGATGGAGGGGTCGAATTCAATCCCCGGCGAAGGGCGGGAGTTTTTCCATTCGAAATTCTTCTCCAGACAGGTCCTAGGATCTACCCGGCCCGCAAAAGAATGGGTACCGGAATCTGTCAAGCAATTGTAGTTCTTAAAGAAAAGAAATTTAACGTGCTGTGAGGATAAGTAAATAAGGAAAGGAAACTCAGCATTTGAATAAAAGGTGAAATTGCCTTTCTGATTAGATTATGGGAAGGAATTGGGAACGGCCGTTTCGTCCTTCTACGGACTCATCAGCCCAATCACTGCCTTCCCTTAACAGAATCAGAAAGGCAAGATCTCGTTAGCAAAAGTCACCGCCAACCTGGCCGTGACCCCACCAACGACAAAAGGCAAGAAAATAAATTGACAGAAGGTTTGACAGTTTCCTGAATTTGATAGACTTGAATTAATATCTTTTATTTCTTAATGTTGTTTTCAAAGAATTGGCTCTCTCTTTTCAATCTCTTTCAAAATTATAAAAAAGAAGAATTGATTATTCAGGATACATTCATATTAATCCTAACCTATTTCAATTATGCACGATATAGCCCAAAATGTCAAAACGCATTACGAAATCTCATGAAACCGTAAATAAATACAGTAAAACCTCGTTAAGTCGTCACTCCGCTTAAGTCGTCGTTTTCCTTTGGTCCCGACAAGGTCTAATGTAAAATAACCCTCTTTTACTCGTCACCAAATTTAATTCTACTCCGGATAACTCGTAACCCTCAAAATCTTTATTCTCAATTTTGCCTGCTATCTTTTCAGCCCCGCCTTTTCACTCTAAGAAAGCCTAGCCTTTAGGGGGAATTTTCACGTAGGAAATTCACTTGGGAAATTACACACTTCTCGCTGCGACTCTTGTCAAGTGTAAACGTTTTTCTTGACCGCTACTGAGTGTGATTTTATTTCATAGCGAGTAAGCCCCGAAAAATTGAAAGCGATCGAAATTGTTTTTCTTCCTCCAAATGTAACTGCACTTCTTCAGCCTTTAGATTAAGGGATAATTCTTGACTTTAAACGAAAGTACAAAAAAATGCTTGTAAAGGACATGATAAAAGCCTTGGATAGGAACGAAAAGATAGAAGTTTCGGTTTTACATACGATTAACTATGTGCACAAAAGTTGGAGTTCCATTTCATTACAAAGTGTTCGAATTGTTACCAGTAATCAGCACCTTTATCAATCAACACTGTTGGATTATTTTAATGCCAGTAAAAGAAAAGAAAATATGGTAAGTATAAAATGTGTGTGTGTGTTTTTTTTATTTTCCACTCATTCATTTGCATGTATTGATTTCTGAAAATCTTGTTTTCTCACCGAATCCTACAACAATTCATAAAAATATTGTATTTCAGTGGTTTTTTGTTTTTTTTTCAAAAATGCCCACTCCGCTTAAGTCGTCAAAAATGTTCGGTCCCTTCAGTGACGACTTAACGAGGTTTTACTGTAAAATATTTTAAAGATGTTTTATGCTTAGATTTTAGCTTAAATTATTTCTTTTAAGAAACTAGCAGATAAATGTAAATGTTATTTAACTTATTATTTTTTTTTAAAAAATCGCAAACGATAGATTAATAAAAATTGAAAATAGAATAAGAAGACATGCTTATTTATTTCTGGAATAGGAAAAAAGAGAGAACAAAAGAAACAACAAAAGATTTGTTATGAAATAAGTTGAAGATTTCTTCAAAAACAATTGAAAGGAAGTCACAGATTAAGAAGGAAACAAAATGTAGGAAACAGGTCGATAATAGATGAATTTATTGATTGGATGGAAAAACTATGGTATTAAAGAATAGAAAAACCTAAAAGGTACGAATATATATAATAAATATATAATATATATATTGAAGAAAATTTTGCAGAGGAAACTAAGTAAAAAAAGAATAAATTTAGAAGATATTATGAAAGAAGAAAGTAAGAATGGCAGGTATAATATATCATGGGATAAAATTAAATGGGCAATTTTAATATAGAAGGATAAGATAAGATAATATAGAAGGATCAGCATGAAAACCTCAAAATATTGTTTACATTATTCTCCATTAATTTGGGTTTTCAAGAGTAGAGATAAGGAAATAAAAAAATTCTTGATATAAAAAAAAATATATACGATGAACTTAAAATATAAGTAGAAGTAAAGTAATATACAGTGGTACCTTGGTTAACGACGGTAATCCACTCCAGGATCATCGTCGTTAATCAAAACTGTCGTTACCCAAGGCGCGATTTTCCCAGGTACATATCATTTATTCATTTATATTTGCTACAAACATTTATCATTAATAAAATGAATGGTTCATAAATACAGTTTTTAAATGTCAATCTTCACCAGAAGTACAAATTGGGTATAAAGAAAATATAAATGACGTAGGTATGAATATTTTGCAAAATTTAAATGTGATTTACTCAAAAACTATTGGTCGCCACCCATCAACGAGGCGTCGTAAACCAAAGCCTACGTCGTTACCCAAGACATTTTTTTGCTTACAGCAACCCGTCCTTAACCAAGTACGTCGTTAACTAAGTCCGTCGTTAACCAAGATACCACTGTATAAGTAGAGAATGAACAGTATATGAGGAAATAAATTTTAATACAGAAGAGAATAAACAAAAATCGATAGAGTTAAAATACAGAGAACTTTTTTTTGAAACTACTTATTTTTTGAATATACCAGAGTTTAGCCTAGCTACATTACAGAATCAATATGAAGCAGTAGTTATTCTAGCTTACATGCATGCAAATATTAACATATATAGCGCATTTCATAATACTGTATGTCTTTTTTTTTTCTTTTTTCATTTTACTTTTTTAATTTCAAATGAAAACCGCTTAATTATGGAAGGTCCTATAGCTTACGGGTTAGAGTCACCGACTGCTGCTGAGTTACCCCGTGCTCAAATCCCATAATTTTTTTTTTAATAAATTACTATCCAAGTCATTTTTGGCTATTTTCTCATTAAATGTTGTTGCTAATAAGTTTTAACATAACCACTACTATTATTAGAAATAACAATTGATTTCTATCCTTTTAGATTAATACTTCATTATCCAAAACAATGAATATTTAATCCATAATCCGTTAATTTGCGGGCTTGTTATGATTAAAATTAATCTTTAGAGAAATTGAGTGAGTAATGCAATATAAGTAATTGAATGAAATTTAAGAAATGTTTGTTGTTACAACCATTCAAACAAACAAACGTCTTTATAAGAACAATATAAAATTCTTCCATTCTCAGAAGGGCTATTTTTGTATCATCGTCTGTTTTCATTTCCATTTCTCCGCCCAGTTTCACACTTTTATTCGCTGCTGAGTCCCTTGTTATGTTAAGCTAATAAAACAAAGCCTAGGTTACTCAAGAGTTATTAGGAAGTTAAAAGGAAAGTTTTATCAAAATCGGTTCAGAAGTGTTTTAGTTTTTTTGGACAAACAAACAAACTCACAATATTACGTCTTTATAATATTAAGATTTAATTAATTTTATATAAAAAAGAATATTGATATCAAATTCTCTCAAGGCAAAGTATCTGTAGTCATTTAGAGTTTCGAATAAAATCAAATTATTTAACCATAATAACAAACAATACAGAAGAATTTTTATCAGTGGCACTAATTCTTATATTAAAAGTAGATTTTGGATGTATTTATATAGAATATCACTTAAATTATAAAAGTAGCTCTGTAATTTAAAAATAAAAGTTGTAATTACGATTTTACCTTGTAACGTAAAAGTTTACTAAATAAAAACTAAGAAGTATTTACCTGTTAATTCATTCATTAGTATTAATTAAATTCAGAAACTTTTCAATATTTTTTTTTAATTGTTATTGAAATAGGTCTCTTAACTAAAATTTATTTCAAATTAAATAAAAATATTAAAATTAAAAAGAATTTCAAGTAAAAAAATACTTAAAAATAAATAAAAAATCAATCTATTAACTTCAAAATTAGGTTTAATTAATAGATGTTATAAGGTATTGCATAAGCTACACTTATAAAAGGTAACATATATACTTATAAAAATTTGGAATTTAAAAATAGAAGTATAAAAACTAAAAACAAATGTAAAGATTTTTAATTGTATTTTTTTTATAAGCTTTACAGTATATCCATTTTTTCTTGAAAAAACATTTCATACTGGATGGAGACTAGCTGATTAGCTCTGGCTGATGAGAGCCTAACAAGCTTGAAACGTCCGTCCCAGAGTATCAGCTCGACTCAAAAAGGCATTCTTATTTGAACATTACATACTGTTTGAAAGGTTTTAGAATGAATTTTTATAAACATCTGCATTAACTCGTTATTCGTTACATATAAGTTATGCAAAAGTTTTGTAATGTTGTTTGCCTGAGTTTGAATAAGTTTATTCATACAAAATACTCGTCAATTCGAAGAAAATAATTGCTTTTACCTCCGTTTGTGAACTGCGCCCTCTGGTGATTATTTTATCGAAACTGAAGACTAGTGATCAGAGTTCATTTTCTTCAGTATTTTATCTCGATAAATATAAACAAATCTAAACAACTTGTCAATATTTGTTTTGAGGAGGTTGGGCTGTGATCTCGTTCTCTAAAATGATGGGTAGACAAAAGGAGGGACTTTTCAGAATGTGAGATTTTTTGGCTTTTAAACAGATCACTTTCAAGTATACATTACAAGTATACAAGTATACTTTACAAGTATACATTAGAATAAGTTTAGAGAAAATCTTATAACATATTTCGAAGCAAGTTGTTTCGTAAGTTTTCTTTGAGATTTCTCTCTTATGTTCTAAGTACCCTTAATGGCGCCCAAAGAAAATTTTTCAAGCTGGGATATGGGGAAGGGGAATCAAAATATAAGACAATTAAAAAAAAAAAAAGAAAAACTAAAATTATATAAAATAATTTAAATGGAGTAAAATAATAATTTAAATAAAATTTCTAATATTATTTATTATTCTATTTCTATTGATTAGTTCTTTTGCGAGAAAGAAATTACACGATTTAACATTAATAATTAAAAATTCCAGTGGTGAGTGCAATTATGTCCGTATCTGCGCCCGCTCCTGAATATCCTAAAGTGCTAAGATATAATTGCAAAAGATGTCAGATTTGTTTGTCTATCCATTAAAAAAAAAAAAAACAGCAAAAGTTGTAACACTTAACCTTGGTTGATGCTCTGATATCGAAAAAAATTTACCAAACTGCAAGCTCTATCTATAAATAGGCAACAAACGAAGGCATAACTTTTATTTTAAATGAGCAAAATTAGAAGCCGACGCACTTGTTAAAACTACAAAATTAATTTTATTGATAAAACTAGTTTACAGAACGGTTTCAAATACACAAAGGGAGTATTTGAAACCGTTGTGTAAACTAGTTTTATCATTAAAATTAATTTTGTAGTTTTAACAAGTGCGTCGGCTTTTAATTTTGTTCATTTAAACTATGATTAGCGCACGTAAAAATTTAAATCTACAACGTTCGTTTGTTACCTATTTTTTGAATATTCGGGCACGTTAAATTTATTTTCTTGCAAGTTCTATTTGTTTCCCACTTTTTGTTGGTTATAAGTTATGTAAAAATGCTAAGTGAGTGACATTATGGTTTTTTGATGATTATTTTAATTATTCTTGTTATTTTATTATTTTTAACAAATATAAAGTAAAAAGGAATAATACATTAAGTTCTTCATTATTCATTAAATAGAATACAAATAAATAAAGTTTTAAGAACTCGTTTTTCTTCAAATTTTTTAATTTTAATCGAAAGCAAGGCGGCAACAAAGATCATTGTTCTTAAGATTGGAAGAACAGATTAATAAAAAGAAATTACGATGATATTGTTTTGGTTTTAGATTTGAAAGGAATTTAAATGTAAGTAGATAAAGAGCACGATAAAGTCCTATTAACCGAATTTCAATTCCCAACAATATTATTTCAATTTAGAAATAAATACTTGCACTGTATTCTCTCGTATAAATCAAAATTATTAATATGTAAATCTCTTTAATTCTTTATTTATTTATTTTGTGTGACTGGAGTAGATTGATATTAATTACGTTGTAACTAAAGGCAAAAATAAATATTACGCTTGAATTGTTAAATTGTTGAAATAAAAACCAGATTGAATACAGTTCTTAATTTTCGTTTCTTTTTCATTTGCTTTAAAATCAAGGCAAAAGAGTTTCATTCAAGTGATGTTTCAGTGAGAACCCACTTCCCTAGAGACATTCACGCTGAGAGCATTTCGACGTTTAGCTGTTAGAGACAGCGCTACTATTTCCTGATCACGTGACCCCAGTTGTCCAATTAATCGTGTCTTGAAATGAATCACCTACTCTGATTTAAGCGTTCCAACAATCAATTAAGAAACACTTTCAAAACTTTCCATTTTTTCATTAAAGTTTGAGTATTCTTTAACAGACATTGATATTTATATAAAAACAAATCAGAACCGAACTTCAGGCGTTGATAAGATAATTATGAAGTATTTAAAAGTTTTCTTAACCTCATAGAACAGATATAATTTTTATTGTTGGTTATTGAAAGATTTATAGAGTATTAAACTTAAATTTAAATAAAACAAATATTTTAAATTACACATTCAAATGATGAGTCCGATGGTTTAGGCACTGGCCTAAGGATTGGTGAAGTAGGATTAATCCCCGGAGGGAGGATGAGTATTTTTCCTAGATTATTTGTCGTCTCTACGGACCTAGGGTTCATCCAGCCCTCTGTAAAATGAGGATCGAGTTTCTGTTCAAAGCGAGCGAGCAATGAACTGGCCACCCAATGCTCGCAATCCCGATTCGCCAGAGAAACCATTAGGGCTTATATTTCCGGCGCTCCCACAAGGTCCAAGAGATCCAAAGGAAAAAAAAAAAAAAAAACCTATCTATCAAATTCAAATGTAATATATTTCAGGTCTATAGTTATCCAATAGATTCAAATACTTTTAATATGATTCAGATTAGTTAAAAAAAACTAATTCAGTCCTTCAACTAAAGAAACTGTTAAAGGAATACTGAAATAGATTAAAAAATAGAAAAAAATTGTAAAAAAAAAACAAAAAAAAAAACTCTTTTTCTTATATTTGCTTTTTATTTTTGTATTATGAGAATAATATACAGTGTTGATTTGATTTGATTTTTTTTTCTTTTTTTTGTTTGTGGAACTCTTGCAAGATTTTCTCCATACAAAGGAACTATAAGTAGTTCCAGAAAATACTTTTTTTTTAATTTAGTCATTCAAAATTTGAACCCAAACAAAGAAGCACTTAGCAGAAAAAAAGATAAACCAAAATCTAATCCTCCGTCCTCTAAAATTGATCTACAAAGGGCTAGTGAAGTCTTATTAAAGTGGATCCTAAAACAGATGCATAATAGCCAATACTGAATGAGCTCTAAGCAGTAAGGTTGAACTGTTAAACAAATTTTGATGTTAATCAGTGTATTATTGTTTGAATTATATAAAAGCATCGTGTTTTAGCCCATATTAAAAGTGGCCAAAGAAAGCTTTGTGAATACTGTAAAAGCACTTATTTTCGCGAGGCTTTAATTTTCGCGAATTTCGCGAACCTGTCGTAATCGCGAAAATTTAAGCCTCGCGAATTAATTTTTTTCGGTTGAATTCGGTTGTTTTCATATAAAATTCACGAAAATTTCAGCTCGCGAAATCACGGATATCTTCATTTTCGCGAAAATTACGGCCCGTGAAAATAAGTGCTTTTACAGTACCAAAATCTAGCAAAATGTATACAATAATTTTAAACTTTCAAATATGAATTTCAATAATAACACAGTAAATTACTGTGTTATTCTTTGAGTTGTATAGTGTTACACAGGAAATGTTTTGGCTCATATTAAAAAGTGCCTTAAAAACAAATCTATGAATAGCAAAATCTAAGCATGACTGGACAAGAAGACTAAAATCTTTAATATGAAGTTAGAAGTTAAATAGTAAGATATTCTGAATTATTTAGGATACAATACTTTTGACCTACATTTAACACTGATCTTGAATATGGGTCTACAAATACCAAAATCTGAAGAGAAATATTTAAAAAAAGTCGACTAGTTGATGTAGATCAGTGCATTCTTGTTTATTCGATGGAGCTGACAAAGTTAATTTCCGTTAAAATCGTTAAAAAAAATAAAATTTTTCATAACTGCACTTTTATGAAAAATTTTGTTTTGCTTGATTGATTACTGAACTTTCCCATTACTATCGTATAGAGAAAATAGTACATATTTTACTTACTTAAATATTACTTAAATAATACATACTATACAATAATCTCCTTGCGATTCAAAGAATTTGTAGTGTATAGTGAGGAATAATTGTAAGTTGATGAGCTAAGCTTAGGTGTCGGGTGATGTAAGGCTGCCAACGTTTCCTAACCTACGGGATTAAGTTGTGGTCGGATGGTCAGTCCGATGCCCGCCCGCCTTTAATCCTCTGGGAATGATTCCCGTACCCATTCTTCAGCGGGCCGGGTAGATCCTAGGACCTGTCTGGAGAAGAATTCAGGATGGAAAAACTCCTGACCTTCGCCGGTCAGAAAAAAATAAAAATAAAATTTGAAAACAACTTAATGGAAAGTAAAAAAATTTTTATTACAAAAATTACTTCTTTTTATGTATTTACTTTACGGAACAAAAAAAAAACAAAAAAATTGGGAGAATATTTAAGCAGGGATCTTATTTCTAAGCAGTCATTAATACAAATCTTTAAAATACTAAAAGTATTTTTAGCCAAGGTTTCTCATATTAAGTCCCCACTGAATAAATCAAAATTAAAATTTGGAATAATTTTTTAGAAAAAATACTAGTATTTACATTTACATTAAATATAAAATATCTGAGACATTATCTTAATGTAACTTCTGTATGTTTGATTCAGAAGAACGAAGCGGAATATTTTGTAGCAGTGCAACTGATGGAGGAATAAATTATCTCTGCAAGTGATTCTGCAGGCGACAAATATCACATATTTTAGTAAAAATATCGTTAAAGCTTATTTTCCTTAAAATGTAATAAAAGAACAGTCGATTTGTTTATTTTTAATTTGTAACATCTACGGAGTACAGACAGTTCAGAGATTCCATTTTGTGGAAGTGAAGTAAGTCTGCAAATATTTACTTATATTGCCTAAATTTGAATCACATCAAAACATGCGGACGACGATTACTAATTGGCTTAATATGCATTGCTACATATCGATAAAAAATGAACGATTTGCTTCTGATGGTTTCTAAAGGGATTTTCATCGCTTTCAAAAGCAAATTTTGATAAAGATCCAAAAGAATAAAAAAAAAATAATAAAAATAATAACAATTATATCATCTCTTGTCCATAATTGTATCATCTTTCGTTCCATAGTTATTAGTGATGAAATCATCTCTTTTGAGATATACTTAGCCTCACGAAAAGGAGACTGAAAATCCTTGTAATGGTGAAAAAAATTGGGAGAACTGCAATTAGATTATTTACAATTACTTGAGAAAATGTCCATAAGAGACTTCTATCTTTCAAGAGAAAGAAGTAACAACCAATCTTACTTGGAATTCGAACCCAAAGCTGAAAGTCTATCAGTTCAGGTTTAGGACAGACAGCTTCCTTGCCAAATCGACAAAAATAGAATCCTTTGAAAAACACTGATGTTTTGGCAAAGAATATAATAGTTTTACTTTTAAGGATTTTAAAGAGATCTAAAATATTTTTCAAGCCGAAATGAATGTGATTTAATACTGTATTTATCTTAATTGTTAGAATGAATCAGAATGTAGTTCTTATTCTGTTTGCCCAGGTTACATGAGGTCTACATTAGATATGAGTATTTGATTAGTATGAAGCTAAATATTGATTACACTGAGTGGGCGAAAAGTCCATATACCCCTGTCCGTAAACCCCTGGATTTGAAATGAATTGATATGTCTATTATAGATCCAAAACATCTGTAAGCACTCCTCCATAGTTTCTGCACAGACGGATGCGTCTCCAGGTCCGTAGGCTCATTAACTGAAGCATTTATGGTCACAGTCGTGAAGGCATTGAGCACAACAATCTGCAACTCAGCGTTGGAAACTTATCGCTGTTTGCATACTTCCTGTTTAATGATTCCGCACAACGAATTGTTGGGAGTGTTTAGATCTGGGCTGCATGGTGACCATGGCAAAGGAGAAGGAAAGTTCTCGGATCCCTGACCAATCCACGTGTTTGGGAAAAATGCCTTCACGACTGTGATGGCATCTTACGGAAAATGATACAACAAATGATACGGAAAATGAGCCGACGGATCTGGAGACGCATCCGTCTGTGCAGAGACCCTGAAGGAGTGCATACAAATGTTTTGGATCCATAATAGGCATATCAATTCATTTCAAATCCAGTTTACTGACGTTTAGGCTCACTCTGTAGATGCATACTCAGAATATTCTCGCGGCACACCGGTTGAGAAGCTGTGGCTTAAACTCTACAAGTCCTTCTATTAATGTGCATCTAATCGAACAGCATATCTCAAACCATTTAAACTGTAGGTGGTGTCGAAGGTTAGAGTTGGTTTTATTGCACCATACTATATTATCAGGTTGGAAACCCTAAAATGTCGGTTTGGAGTGAACGAATTCAAAAATTATTTTTGAATGTTGGGTGTAATTTTTATTATTCAAAATAAGCTCCATCTGCATCTATACAATCTTGCCAACACTGTCTTCAGCTACAAATTTCTTTCTTGCACATATATGTGGTTTGGTGTTGCAGGAATCCTTCGATGTCCTTTTTGAGATCACTATCTTGGAGGTATCTCCTGCTCTTCAGAACGTTGTCCGTATGTCTGAATAGCTGAAAATCTATTGGTGAAAGGTCCGGTGAATAAGGCGGAAGAGGCAAAATCTCATATCCTAGTTCGTGAAGTTTCCTACGGATGTGTTCTGCCGTATGCGGTCTTGCATTATTGTGAAGAAAATGGGACCCTTTCAATTGATCAGTGTAGGCTGTATCTTTCCTAGCTGCTGGTGCACATCAGTCAATTCTGTCAGGTACACCTCTGCTGTAATGGTTTTGTCCCGGAAAAGAAAGTTCCAATGGATAATTTCGTGGACACCAGTCAAAAGAATTTTTTGTGGTTGAAGAGGCGGTGGGTTAGAAGTTGCTGCCGGTGTTCGTTCTTATCCAGCCAAGATGATGCGCGCATCCTATTGTCGTACATTATCCACTTTTCGTCGCTGATTACAATTATGTTCAAGGAAGACTGTTTTTCTTCGGAAGATGAAGTGAGGAACAAATTGTGTAACTCGTAGCCTTATTTCCTTCTGTGAGTTCATGGGGTTCCCACTTGTCCATCTTCCGCACTTTGCAAGTTCTTCCAGGCGGCCGTAAAATTGTTGTGTGAGATACCCCTAGTTTCTCAACCATCTCCCGTGAACTTTGATGTGGGTCAGACTCGATCAGTTCTTTCACCTCCTCGGTAGAGACCAATTTTTCACGGCAACCAGATTCTCATAGCATTCTTTACGTTGTAATCTCCATCACGGAATTTTTGGAACCAACGCTTACTTCACCGAAAACACTAAATATGTTCCCCTTCGCTTCCGCTGCTGATCAGCCTCGTAAGATCTAATAAAGCATCACTTGTCGAATATCTCCGTATTTTGATTCAATTCACAAAACAGGACGCAGAATATAGAAAGAACCAGGCGATACCAAATGCAGTAGAGGTGATTCTTCAACCGACATAACTACACACCTAAAGCATGTTTTAATTTCTTCCCTAGAAGTGGTGATATTTGCAGGAGACATTTTAGGGTTTCCAACCTGAGGATCATCAGCAAATTTTAGTATATGCAGATTGAAATAGTTAACGTAAGCAGTGTTTAAAAACTCTTATTTACATTTACTAAAACTTAAATGTATTAATTTATCTTAAAAAAGTAGTAAAAATTTAAAATTACTTCTTAAGTTTCAATCCTCTACCTGCTGGGTTATCATGAGAAGCTGATGATAACCCAACAGTTAGAGGGTTGAAACTGTTCTTGTTAATATCTGTTCTTTTACTATTGATTTCATTATATATACAGGGTGTCCCAGGAGGAAAGGTCAATATTTTGGGAGGTGACACAATCGGTGATTTTAAGCAAAAAAAAATTTTTTTTTTTTTTAGTGTTACAGATAGGTTTATACCCCTGAAACTGAAAATGGTCACCTTACAAATGGGTTTTGTATCGCCTTAAAAGATTTCTCTTGGAGGCCCTGGTCTTAGGAACAATACATATAAACTGTGAGAAAATTAAAAACTTTAGTTGGATGTTACTCACAGTTGACTCCGTATTGTTACTAGTTCATTAAAGTCTAAAGACATAGGTTTGAAAACATTTATACATTGGAAAAAATTAAAAAAAATCCAATAATATCTTGAACTCTCAAATTCTATGAATCGAGAAGCAAAATAAACTTTAATTTTCTATGTTTTTTATCTTTTTGACGCCATCCTACAACTACAAAAATTTATAGGTCAGCTATTTCAAAAAAAAAAAAAAAGATCTCGACGATTAACGGAAGATTATTATAAGCAGTTACTTTTCATTTCTATTTTTTTAATTGATAATTTGACCTTTGTTTGAGTGAATACGTAATATTCAACCTCTTTGCTTATTTATATGATTTTATTGGGGGGGGGGGAGAGATCAGGAATCCATCATAATTATTTTCATTTAAATAAATAGAAATGGGCTTTTTATTCATTCAGAATTTTTATTCCGTAGAGTTTTCGAGTAAGATTTTTGGTTCGTAGAGCGAGGGAGGAGTTCATTTATTTCCAATTGAGTCTAATAATCAAATGAATCTTTATTATTTATTTTGAATCCAAATATTCCTTTCAATTCATGTCTCTTTTGAATTCATTTCCATCGAATTAAAGTAAAATATTGACTCAATCGATGACATGAAGTTCTTCAATGAATTCGATCGATTCTATTCACAGCAAAAATGCTTCTCTAAAAAGAAACATAACTCAGTACTTCTTTCACCCTGCATTTATTTATCAACTTCCAAATTCGGCTTAACTGAAATAAATTCCATAAAACCATGGTGTTGAATGTCATTTCCCTGATGCTGTAAAATTATTAAAAGTAAATAAATAAAATGATATTAAACAGCTAGAAATGCTTTGGAATCGAATCAAAGCTCTGGTGAATAAAAAAAAAGGCTGTAAATATAAAAAAAAATATTCTGATCTTTAAAAAAAATTAAATTAAATAAAATACTTCTATGAGAAGTTTCTTCTCAACGTTCCTGATCAAAAATGTTAACTCTACTAAATATTTGTCTCCTTTGTTATAATCAAAGAATTTTTAGAATTTTCTTCTGAGGTTCGTAATAAATTGTTAAAAGGAAGATCACTATTGATTTTGGTAAATTTTAGGCCAATAGGAACGAAACTGCCAATGTATATTTTATTCAAACGTCATGGTAACCATCTCTTAAATTAGTTTGTTTCTCTATAAATTTGCTTAAAAGTTTATCTTAACTCAGGGAATGTCTTTTCTTTTATCACTTTCAAAGTTACAATTTCATTTCATTTGTTTAATCTTTTTCATCAACAGATCTTGCATCTGATCGTGTAGATAATAGAACGTTCTATTTTTGCAAACTCGGTTGTCTTTTTGTTTGGTTTTGTTTTGTTTGTTTTACATAAAGTTTAAAATCTACAAAACCACTTTCAATAGAAAAAGTTATGTTTCTGTTCATGGTTTTTTTTACCATAACCAAGATCCTAGAATAATTACTTTCAAATTGATAAAATAATGATAATAATAATAAGAAACTTCATGGCTAGAGATAGTAGATCGCAAAACTTAATGATGAAGCTAATAATGAGTTTTATTCAACTGTTGCAAATAATTAGTTGAAATCAGAATACATTGATTTACAGAGAAAAGTTACCAGACAGATCATTTAGCATGTTATGGATGTCATGTATACATATAAACAATGATGGATGAGACCAAGTATTTATTAAGTGACATTCTAAAACAGCTGTTTCACGTTCTTTGGCGATCATCAGCTAGGAGTAGTCGCCAGTAAATAGCGATACTGAGCCTACTCAGGACCTAAAGTATTAAAAAAATCTGAATAACAATGCGAATTATTTCAATTCAACAAATCAGCTTCAATTGATGACTTACGAATCCGATACAGCCATTCTCTTATGAAGTATCTGATTAGTCTACAAATACGAATTTAAGATAAAAAGATGGTAAAATAATTTATTAAATAAAGAACATATCACCGCAAGGACGTAGTGACATGACAAAAATATTGAATGTAATTATTTTTTTAAAAAAACAGAAGTTTGAGAAGAATTATTAATATGCGAATAAGCATAGAGTAAGTTATATAAGAGTAGTATTTTCAATAATATTTTGTAATCGCGAATTTGGTTATATGGATCGTAAGTTAAATTACAAAAATCCTGCTTTGACATGAGTCAAAAATCCTAGAGACTTAAATTTGAGATACGATCCAAGTCAGTTGCAGCACCACATTTGCTTGTCAAATAACTTTCCTCTGAGAAATGTGTTTTCTCATTTACATTTTAAAAGAAATAATAGCTAGGCAAACAAACTTAATAAGGATTTACGTACCAAATAAAATACGAAGTATGTAACAAACCTGCGATTTAGTTGTAAATAATATTAGTTAGTTTTTCTCTGTTTGTTTTGAAAAAATGAGGAAGCAGGAGAATAAGCTGAAGAAGAGAAATAGCTCGAATGGACAACCTCTACATATTTATAGAATTCGAGAAACGAAAGAGCTCTAATGGATATGAATACCAAACGATATAGTTTGTCTTTGGATAGTTTTCAACTATTCATCCACGAAACGAAATTATCTTTAAAGAAAACAAATTCTGGATCAAGAACAACTCGTAAAAGCTGTACATTGGAGTCCTTATGTCTATGAACAGCAAAGTTCCAATATCGAAAAGATTAGAAATAGGTAACCATGAATCACGGTCTATAAAATTATCATGTCTCCTTCAATGTAAGGGTAGTTCCTTTCAACTGTATCTACTTCAATTAAAATGTACTAGCATCAAGAATTAATTGAAATTTTGACTCATCTCTGAAGAATAGATATCTTACTGATAAGAGCCGACTGTCATCTCGCCTACACCAAATACTGCTTACTGCCCACAAACTAGGAATAAGTAATTCGACTGTATTTTAATATATGTATTTACTGTTAAATAATAAATATGGCTTAGATAAAATAAGGGTTTATTGATCATAAATTTATATGAGATTCTTCAAGATCATAGTAACTTACACATATGCTTGATCGTCACTGGTCTGTGCCATCAATAATTGCTTTGTTTTTAATATTAAGTGATAGATAAGTAACATCGTAATTATGTTTTTCATGATTGAAATTACGGCATTCAAGTTCAAACATGTATATACTTAAAAAAATGGCTCAGAAATTTTAAAAAATATAAATGAATTCTGGTTTGCCTAATAAGAATTTTTTTTTTCTGTTACGAAATGAGCTTCTTAAGCATTACTAATTAAATAGAGGCAAATGAAATAGAGGTCATCTGAAGTGTCTGTCATAGCGATCATTTTCCCGATCATTTTCTTTTTCTTTTATCAAAAGCTCGTTAAGCAGACAATCAATGCAATGGCCTTAAGCTGCTATTTATACTCGTTTTGGAGATGTTCGTCAAACATAGTTGTGTCCTGAGGCATCTTTCAATCTCAGTGAAGTTTTCATTAACAAGGAGAACTGATCTCAGCTAACTAAATCATTGAAATAATGCGATTCGAGGGATTAGTAATAGAAACCACTCCACAGTAAATTGGTTTATAATTCACAACAACAGCACTTATCAGCATTCGTACATTTCTTTTATATTTTCGTCAAAGTTACGATTTGAAATTTAAAACTCTGCCTTTTTTTTTTTTAGTTTCTGAAATTTGTAGCAATTTGAAAATTACGATAAATTTATATAACTGGAAGAAACATTGTTAGCCTATAAAGTTAACATCAAATTTAAAAACAAAACAAACTGTTAAATGAAGCTGAAGACGGAAAAAATAAATTTCTATTCAAAATTTAATAAAAAAAAAAAACGTGCGACGAATGTCACCTTCCAGATAGTCAAGAACAATGAAGAAGAATTTTAGTTAATCATTGTTAAACATTGAAGTTAGTCACTTAAACTGTTCTTTACCAATCATAGATAACGAGAATGATAGACTGTTTGGTAACTAATCTTCTTTTTTTATCAGCTGAGAAACCACTCATCAAAGATTGTTGAGCATCGGTGTGGACTAAACATAGTAGAACATTTTGGAATCTATAATTAGTTTCCCAATTGGATTACAATAATCGTATTTTGAAAACTAAAGTAAGAATTCATTTCATAAAAAGTTGTTTTTTTTTTCCTTTTTTTTTTTTTAAATTATTGCATTAAGAGAACTCAGTCACAAAATAAGCATGTTTTGAAAGTTACTCAAAACTCAATCAACATTTATATCATAAATATTCATATTTGTGAATGAAGAAAATTTCACCCATTTTTATTTATTAAGTTTATTTTTTTCGAGATTCCAATTCTTCGTAACAAAATGTCTGCTGTAACACGAAATAAATGATAGATTTTAATTTCAAAATAATTCCTTCATTAATCTGGAATACTGTGAGATTTCATACCACAATGTTCACGTAGTCTCTGTCAAATTTAAGATTAATGACGGTACTTTTTCATTTTGAGAATAGAAAAGAAAAGTCGCCTTTTTTTTTTTAATTAAATTGTTTTCTTTGAAGAGAAATATTTGATTTTTTTTTTGCCTTTTTCTATAAACTATTGATTGTTTCTTTTGATTCTGAGGCTTTGCTTTGGCTGTTTTGAAAATTTCCCATCAGATGTCAGCACAATTTGTCAAGTAATCTCCCTTCGGGCTAACGGTCACAGACAAACTGCTTCGGTGTTAATGAGGCCACAGCTACATTATCACGTGACCGCATTTATTTCATTAGGTAAATTGGATGACAGCTACTGTAAAACCTATCACAATAGAATAGCTAAAGGTAAATTTAGAGCTAAAGATAATTTTAAGTTTTATATTTATATTTCTTGTAAATTCAATTCGGCTCAAAAAATCAAGTAATTAAGAAATCAACTTATCATTCTTATTTTACAGTAGATAGATCTCATTACGTAATACAAAAATTTAGAAAACAACAAAAGCCGTAGATTTGACAATAACTCAAACCAACTTCAAAACTTTATAATTTAAGGTTCCTAGACAGTCTTCATTTCGAAATTAAAATTCTCTGTATTAATAGATTGATTTTTTTTAAAGATATTTGTTAAAAGTGATAAAACTTTTATACTTTTTTACTTTAATGATGATTTCTGAATATATTATGGCTGTTAATATAATTTTGCTTTTTCAAGAAATTACTTTTAAAATTCTAAATGACATGTACAGTGTTAATGAGTGTTTTCACAAAAGATGGTGATAAGTGCATTTCGTGTCAATTGTCGATGCTGTCGAGTTATGGATTGAACACAGATACATTAATAAGCTACTAATTTAAATGTTTTATTTAATTTATTATATGTTGTATTTTAGTTTAGGCTTTATAATGATATAATAAATATTTAATAATAATGATATTGTAGTGCTTGTCAGCAAGAACATGCAGAAAAACTCACGCAGACAGGATCAGTAAATACACCGATCTAGCACACGAGCTCCAGAAACAGTGGAGGCAGGACCGAGTACGTGTTGTACCTATCGTACTGTCCGCCACTAGTCTGGTGCTTCACACATTGCACCACAGCCTCAGCACACTAGGACTTTACAAAAACACTTATGCACAACTCCAGAAGGCTGTGATACTTAACACAACACGCATAGTTAGGAAATTTATGAACATAACCACACATCCCTAATCATTCTTGCACACGTCTTTACACTTGGTAATATGTGCTTTGGTCCTTGACCCGCCACGTTGTCTTTGCTGGGGAAACCCATGGTTTGAAACTTATACATAATAACAACAATAATAATAGTAATTTAGCTTTTATATTTTCAGCTTACTTAACATTAAAAAGGTTTTATTTACGTTTATTACGTTATAACTTCATTGATTTGTATATTGGTATGATTATATCTCTGCACCACAAAATGTAGAACGAACAGGATTAATCCTACGGAAGACAACAGAAACATTAAAAAACTTGTCGGTCTCTTCATTTATTAGAGGCTTTGAAAAGCCCAAAGTGCAATGGAGAAGCACCTACGTTTCAATTTTCTGTCTGTAGCCATTTCCTGAATAAAAATAGAAAAAAAAAACCTTCTACAACATACAAAACCTTCTACAGCAGTCAGACTACGACAAATAAAAACGAAGCAACTTTCATCCAAACACTTATCAAAAAATATAAGACTAGAATAAAAAGCCAACCAACCAAACCACTTCTCGGGATAAAAGTCTGAAATTTATGAGAACTTCAATAGTACGTTCTACGAAAAATATAACATTGCTTATAACATGGACCTTATAAGGTTTTATTTTGGGCGGGAGAAACCAAGCTAAGAAACAGCCCAACAATAAAAAAAAGATAATAATAATATTAATAATGTTCTTTAACTAACAATCCAATAAAAAAAACAGAAAATTGGGCCTTCCTATACATTTTTCATATCGTTTCTTCAGCTTCCCTTTTCCTCCCTATGTACGCCCTTGGTTTGTAAAGGAAATGAGAGTTTGCCGAACGGCTTCCTTAACTGCTACATACAGTTAAGTAGACAGTAAAATGGGAAGATCTAACTGTGCAAAGTGCATTCGATAAAAAAAAAAAAAAAATGATGACACAGCTTCTTTCCAGTATTTTTTTAACCACTTTTCCCAATTGAAAAGGAAGATTTATAAGCTTATTGTATCGGCATGTGCATATAGACGTATATGTGTGTTTCTTAATAACTCTTCAACCGTCATAGAAAACATAGGTTGAAATAAATGGTAGAAAGCTAAGATTTTAAAAGGAATGTGTGATGTAGATGCAGCAAAATTATCTCCTACCAAAAATAAAATTATTCTAACACTTCCCGACTTAAAAAAAATAATGAAGATAAATCAATTTTGACTTAAATGCAATTTCTTGTTTTATGTTTGGGTTTAATGATTTGTCTATTTGTTAAAATATTAATTACTAAGACATTGGTCTGTTATTGCCCATGAAAATTTGAACAAGTGATTTTTCTATTGGTTTGCTTATAATTTGATTTTAGTTATTCCATATTCTTAAAATCTATTTCGTAAAGTATATCTTAAGCTTAATATATTTGTAATGTTTACTATATTTATTTAGAGGCATAGACTTTTTGCAGATTCGAAGTATTGGGGGAAAAAATCTCTAAATTTATTTGTTTTCTAAGATAATAAAAAATTCCATACAACTGTATTTTTTTTTCCTTATCGGATATTAAAACTGTTTAATGAGATAATGAAGATATCATTGGCATTATAACATTATTTTTTTAACACCCAACAAATAAAAAGAGAGGCATTAATGTCCTTTTTTTTTCTAAGTCTGGGTTAAATTATATATCTTTTATTGCATATTTATTTATCAATTTCAATTTCTCAAAAATGTAGCTTTTCTGCTAGGTTTTGCGATTACACAGGAAAGCCTATCAATGGGTTGCTTTTTTTTTTTTGTAATAAATGTTCGATACTTTTGTTTTTTGAATGGAATCAAACAAGTATCGTTCTTCTCCTTTGCATTTAAGAGGATCACTCCAAGTTTTGTGTTTGTAGCTCTCATAAGAGCTCAAAGGAAAACCGACTTATTCTTTGATTTGCCACTTCGTCAAATTGGGGACATCAAAGATTTTTTTTTTGAGTCTAAACATAGTCACACTGAATTAGTCTTTAGGTTTGTCTTTTACAAATAATAGCCATTAACAATCTAAGCAAAACTCGCTGAATCAGTTTCATAATGGAAAGAATTGTGACTGTTTGCAGAGACATCGGAACATTTTCATGAGTGCGGGGGTCGAACATTTACTGCAATAATTAAATAATAATTAGATTATAATTAATAAATAAATATATTAAATAATAATATATACATTAACTAGAAGCAAAGCCTGTCGGACGACAGGCATAAAAAAATCTGAAAAATCGTTTTATTATCAACTATCAAATATAAAGTAAATGTAATCTAAATACTGTGCTAACTTGTGAACGAAGCTTCTACGGCAAAAATGGTTTTGAGTTTCGAAATCAGCGTAAACAATTGAGTAAGTATGCCAAATTTCATTAAAATGGATGCAATGGTAACAAAATTATTTGGTTTTGAACATATGTTTTGTTAGAATTTCAGTTGTCGAGGTCAGTTCCCAAGAATAAAATTTCATGGAAACAACATGGAATGACACAATGAACTACTATTTTCATCCAATTTCAGTACTTTTGATTCAATGGTACCATTGAGAACCGTTGGATCTATCTTAATAGCTTAATTATATCGAGTTACAGACAGACAGACGAACTTAGCCAATTTATATATATATATATATTTGATTCGATTGATGATTTGATTTGAAAACTTTTTTTTTAATGTTTATCAGACCTATTTAGGTGTACTTCTTACCTGCACACCTGTAATATAGGTTCTGAGAGTTTGATCTAAAGGATCATTTTCCACCCAAAAAGAAAAACGAAATACCAACCATATCTAAAGTTTAATTTATCTAAAGAATAATTATTATTTTTGACTCATAACGCCGAAAGGCATTAAAACACACCTTTGTATAATCTAAATACTGCACTAACTTGTGAACGAAGCTTCTACGGCAAAAATGGTTTTGAGTTTCAAAATCAGCGTAAAAAACTAAGTAAGTATGCCAAATTTCATTAAAATCGGTGCAGTGGTAACAAAATTATTTGGTTTTGTTAGAATTTCAGTTAAAATTTCATGGAAACAACATGGAATGACAAAATGAACTACTATTTTATCCAATTTGAGTGCCCTTGATTCAATGGTACCATTGAGAACCGTTGGATCTATCTTAATAGCTTAATTACATCGAGTTACAGACAGACGGACAGACAGACAGACGAAATTAGCAAATTATGTAAGTTGATTATTAAATATGAATATTAAGTAATTATTATCTACCAAATCAGTTAAATAAATTATAATGAATTCAAAATTACTAACTTTATATGCTATATCTATTTTGTGAGACAGGTGGTAAGAGTGGTAGAGTTTCTGGACTGGAGAACTAGTGAAGTTGGGTTCAATCACCGACGAAGATAGGGATTTTACGAGATTTATTAATTTTTTCCTCCGTATGCATTTCTAGGGCTCATTTATTCTTTCCGAGGTTACTCCTTCTCCGAGTGCCTAGGGTTCACTCAGACCAATGTGAAATACGAACATCGACGGTTAAAGAGAAATGTAGTGCATATTTATTGAGAATTGATAAAACGGCTTCAAATAAACTAGAGTCTATCTACTTAAAATAAACTAGAGTCTATAGGTGCAGTCTCTCATACTGGAACTGATTTAACTTAATCTTAAAGATCCTTAAAGATATCAACAGAATCAGAGAACAAAGATGTTATTTTTCTTCGAAAAAGCTTTGACAAAACTTCGGCTCAGCACTACTAATACTTTTGAAATGCAACAATCTAAGATAAAATCTAACTCCCATTTATCTCCTATCAAAAACAAAACTATTCTAATACTTCCCGATTAAAATGATGTATTCAAATGAGATTACTCAAACCCTGAAAATAAAAATTTTCTAAATGCTGCGGATTCATTTATACTTCCTGCTTGTCAAAAGCTTGCTGATTGTAAGTTAAGAGTAGAATGACCAGCAGAATACTTGCAGCTCAGCAGCTGCTTGTTGGAAAATTCAATGTTTACAGACGAAGCGAAAATCATATTTCTATTTTGAATTTTATCTACAGTTGAGTGGACATAGGAGAAACCCCAAATAATCTTTCTGCCCAAATTAATGTAAGTAAGACTTACGACGCCGCCATTCTATTTCAGCATGTGAATATTGCCCAAATGTAATAAAACCGCACGAAGATTTAAAAAAAAAAATACAATTTAAAATTCACACAAATAAAAGAAATTTATACCACGTAAATGTCTTTGATCGAAGTTAATTCTATAAAGAATTTATGTTTACTTTTCTCATTACTTTGTTTGTTCTGTCTGTATATTTTCATTTGTCTGTTTCTCAGTTTGATAGTTGGAAAGAAGGTAATCGTGAAGATGACATGCAAGTGTACTATATTTTTTGTTATTATTTCTTACTTTTAGTTTATCAAAGCTTCTGTAGAAGATAGTTTAATTACATAAAATACTAATGTACAGATTTTAATAAAAAAGTAACGTTTTCCGATATGCTAGAACATATTTACATGTGTATTGAAAGATATGTGTGTGAGCGTGTGTTAGAATCTCGGTGAACGATAAGAAAAAATAATTCACAAATCTACATCAGATTTCATATTTAAGAGCTTAAGTTAAAACTGGTTAACGTGTAGTAATGTGTCCTATTTTTGAGGCCATTTTTTTTCTGATCTGCCAAAGCACTGAATAATATAAACAATAATGCATAGATCTACATCCAAATTCCTATGTAATGCTACTGTCCAATAGTAATGGATCTTGGCGTTTTAAGCCCCGTTTTTTTGGTCACTTTACAAAATGGATCAAAGTACGTTGACTTTAAGTGGACTTAAATAATTTACATTAATTTTCTATCAAATTTTAACATTATAGAGTTTAGTGATTATATTGTGGTGTCTGTAAACCTATTAAATGGGTCGCTTTTAAGTCGAGTCAAAATCTAATGTCTTTAGTAATTCCAGAAATGGTTCACTGATCTACATTTTCTATTTGTTCTTATTAAGACTTAATGTTTGTCGATCTAAGTGCAAGCCTTAAACTAAGGACAGAAAGTCACTAATCAACGTAATATTTTCCTTTTTAAAAGCTAGTCAAAACATCAAGATCATGATGAAATTTTGATGCATCTACACTTCCTCAAAGGGACATTTTATTTAGAGGCTCAACCTTTACCCAACAAATGTAAAGTGAAGTGGATAAAAAGTCTGCAATGATTATATTTATATTTTCAAGTAATTCTGCAGGCTAATAAACAAAAAAAAAAAACAACGTTAATAATGTGTGTTAATGTACATATGAATATAATGCCTAGATGTGTAAGAAATAGTAAATTGCATGTTACATAATACTAGACCCTCTGTAGTTATTACTATTTTTTTATCAAACGTTAAAAAAAGCGGGTTGATTCTTTGTATCAGAATCTATGCATATAATGGTTATAAATTAGGATACATCAACTTCAAAACCGCTATAGAATTTGTTTTTGACGAGTGTGCAAGTTAGTTTAAAAGGATATTTTCGGTCAATATACTTCAAAAGTAAAAACTTAATAACAATAAAAAATGCAGTTTCAGAAATAAATGCAACTTTCTTCATCAAATTTAAATAAAAATTTGATGGCTGTAAATAAAAGAGAAAATTTAGTGAAAAAATTTGTTTAGTAATTTTTATGGAAGGATGACTATCTGAGTCAAATGAGGTTCGATAAGCTTACTTAAGATCAAACAACCCCATTACTTTCTTTTTAAATTTATAATCTCAATGTCTCTTTGCTTTCGAACTTCTAAAATACGATGTACTTGATTTTTTTCTTCAAAAAACTGTTTTGATATTTATTGATCTGAATATTGAATTTTGTTTTTTAATTCTGTCCCTTTCTCTTTGATGATTCGGATCTACACCAATGAGTACCTACAAGTTCAAGGGAAAAAGTCCACTCCACGAAGATTCAGGAAGTTTCTTTCATGCAGAAAGTTAATTTACAGAAGAAAACCAATAATTTATAGATTATATCGATTAAGAGGTACTGAAAATTGACATATAAAATAAATAAAATAACTGGACCAACTGTTTCCTACAATTGAAATGACTGAAATGCAGATTGAATGGTTTTAAAACCAAATTGAAAGTCCATTGCATCTTTGGCCGATTCTACTGAAGTTTCGAATAATCTGTACTCAAGTCTCTTTTGGAGAAACAAAATAGTAAAAAAATGTAAATCAAACAATGACAGAAAGGGAAAAAAGCGAGCAGTCAATTTAATGTTACACAGTCGTTAAAAATCTACAAGAAAATTATTACATTTCGGGTTGGAAGTTACCAAACTATTTATTGTGTTAATAAAATAAACATCTGAGATCTTCGGTTTCGTGAAGATACGATTTTCCTTCAACTACCTTAGATTATAACTAGTAATGATGTGTTAGACGATTTTAAATAGCAATTTAGGAAACGAATGAATGAAAATTAGTTAATCTAACAAATAATAACGATATTTCACATCGTATATCTTAAAAAAAAATTCAATTTTTGTATTTTCTATGTAATATTCAAACAATTGTTTTTCGCTTCTATTATATTAGCTTTTATTATTATACCAGCAAAGCAGATAGTTTTGGTCTTATTTCTAAGCAAACAAAAAATTTACAAAGAATATAAAATTTCATTTTCATTGGCTTCTTTCAACGAACCAACTATTTCGTTTCTAGTCCATGTGTCTTTCTTTGGTCAGCGAGCCACGATAAATTGGTTCATGTAGATTTTCTTCTTAGTATGATACGATTACAGCCACCATATTTAAATTTAAACTCAATGCACAACTACATTACAAGGGACAGGAAGCCAAAGTGTCCCTTCGCTTCCAAACAATTTCGAACACTTCTCGAAGAATTATTCTGGGACAAAATACACTTCTCTTTTAATTTAAGATAATTAGATACAAGAACAAGTGTTAAATATAAGTAATAATTATGAGGTTTTACCTGTTGCTGGTTTTCTGACTGGACTGGAAGAAGTAACAGCAGCAGCTATGTTGGTCGTCAGAGCGGCTCTGAAGTCAGGGCGCAATCGATTGGTATTCTGGGAAGGCAATAGGATTAGAACGGTTGCAAAGAAGCCCCACAACCAAAGCTATTAGTCGGCAGAGCAAAGACGCATCACACTGCCTAAAAAAAAAAAAAAAAAGGAAAGTACGGTCTGAAATTACATCGGAAAAGAACTAAATTTAATATTCCCACTCATGTTAGATTCACAAACAATTTTCAATTGACCTAATTGATTGGATTTGAAATGACATTCACCTTTGATTATTAAGTCAATAAGAATTACGGAAATGAAAACAAACAGATAGAGAAACTAGCCTTGTGCTTGTTTGTTTATTTGTTTTCAATTGAATGGAATTTGTAATAAATAAAAGACGTCAATCAATAAGTAAAAGCGCCGTTAAAAATCATTAGAAGTTGTCATGATTCAGACCAAGCCTTGGAAACAAAAAGAACAAAATTAAGCAAACGAGGGTAAAATATCTTGAAGTTTTTTTTTTTAAAGTCAAGTCGGATTGACAAATACAGAAAAACCAGAAAAAATAAAATAAAATAACAGATTAAGAGTTACTCATAGTTTTAAGATATATTAAGCACTCAACAGCTTGTTCCAATAGTTTTTTTTTAAAAAATAAAGTAAACCAACCAATGATTCAGTGATATTATCATTATTGATTATTGATAAGAAATAAGATTAAATAACCTTAAAGAAGGTAACTCTAGGAAAACTTGGAACACCCCTCAAAAAAACAAAAAAAAAGATAAGAAAAGAAAAGAAAAATCCTGAAATCAGAAAATAAAATAAATTTTCGAAATGGGTTCTTGAAATTCTTATAAGAATATTAAATGACCTAATAACAATATTAAAATAATGCTTTGTGATATGAGACCTTCAGTTATCAAAGAACAAGTCAGTTAGCACAGTAATATTTTAAGAAGAAAAATAGATAGCATTATTATACCTTAAAACTTTCTGCTGTTGCCTCCGAGGTTTCTCAAGAATCAACACTTTTACGAAGATATAATTTCTATATCGATTAAAAAACAGTACAGTTCTAGACTATTCCGTCTAACAAACGAAGAGGTTTTGTTTACCTGAAGCAGGTTAAGATTACTTACATGTTTTTGATTCTTATCTCTTTCTGACGGACAATCCGAGATGACACCACGTGATTCGAAGCTATCGCTCGGCTGAGGTCGTCGCCAAATGTCAGCTGGACCTCCTAGTGGTTGGTCCCTCGCGAACACCGGCTCGTCTGTCTCCATTACCCGGACCCTGGTCAAGAGAAGAAAAAAAAAACGACACTAGGTGGCGAACGACACACTTTTCCCTTCTGCTCTTGATCTCAGTAGCTTTTCATGTGTTTTGTTTCTTCTTTTATTTCGTCTTCATAAATAAAAAAACAAAATAAAAACAAAAATAGTTTCATTACAAATAATAACTTTATAGCGATATTAAGAAATGTACTTTCTGAAAATTTAACACCATTTATCGTTTAATACTTAAAATAATAATGAACTAAAAACTTAAATATGTTGAATATTCTTCTAATATTAATTGAACAATACATATCTGAAGTTAAGAAATAAAGAAATTAAAATAAAGCAACTTAACAAGAACTTTCAAAGAAACTAATTTTCAATCCTTCTAAAGTGAATCCAAATTAAGATAATCCATTCAAAATCAATTCAATCGAAGCTGAAAAAATTACGATAACAATTTGTTTTCAAAAAAATGTCAAAAGATCAGCATCATTTTTCTTTAACAAATGAAAACACAACATTTCCACTATTTCTGTAATTTGAAAGAAACAAAATGACAATTACAGTAAACCCTCTCAAATCCGGCCTAATTTGGCGCCCAGTAGACCGGATTTCAGAAAAGCCGGACTACAGAGAGTGTTCTTAAAATAACTCAATAGCTCAATTTTTATGAAGACATAATGCCAGGTTTGAATAATGTAACCCCATTTTTCATAATTTTTATGACTCAAATGTTTATTAAAAACCATACAAATAAAAAGTGTATTTTATAATTACAGTAGTCTTATTTATTGTATACAGTACAATGACGCAAATGCGTTAAACTATACAGTGGAACCCCGCCATTCGTCCGCCTCTCTATTCGTACAACTCGTTATTCGTACAACTTTTTCAAGTAAAACTGAACTCGCCATTCGTACGCTTGCTCGCGATTCGGACAGCGTGACCTCGGTACTGGCCGCGCCACGCGGTCGCTTCAGTTCAGTATCGTGCTAGCTTCCGTACGCTACGCATCATCCACGCAAGCTTCGTGAAACTTTGTGATATTTTAGTGTTATTTTTTGTTATTTTTATTAAAAATAGTGCAGCCATGGGTCTAAAAAAGATTACTGAATCAATTAAGCCTAAAAGGAAAGCAGTGAGAACGACAATTCAATTGAAAAAAAAAAAATCGTTGCGAAGTTTGGAACTCGTGTCTCTGAACTGGCAACTCAGTATGGCATGGCGAAATCAACCATATCGTTTGTACTGAAAAAGAAAGAAATAATAATAGAGACCTATATATTTATTGTTTTCATAGTTTTTATGTATTTTAGGCTTAAAATATTATTACAAAGGTTTATTTAAGCAATCATCTGTGGGTCTGGAACGGATTAATCCAATTTACATTAAATTTTATGTGAAAAAATGATTGGCCATTCGTACAAATCGCCATTCGAACTGCCTCCTGGAACGGATTGTGTACGAATAGCGGGGTTCCACAGTATTTTTAACAATATACGTACTGTAAAATAAAAAAAAAAATCTTGTTTATAATGTCTCTTTTAATTTAGATTCAAGAAATAACTTTTGAATTTAGTTATTAAAAAAAAAAAAAAATAATCAGGACCAGGCCGAATTACCGAGGGCCGGACTTGAGAGGTTTTACTGTAACTAAATTCAAGAATTTGTAACTAAATTCAAGAATTTAGTTCTAAAAAAAAATCATTTGAAAAGAAAATAAGGAAATAATTAAGAGAAGAAAGGAAATGAAAGAAACAAAGAATAAAAGAAGCATGCAAGTAACTTATATTCATTGAAAATGAAGAAAAATCTAATTCTGAATCTTAAAATTAGATTCTGAAATGTGAAATGTCGAAGGAATTCTTCAATTATCAATTGAAAAAGGACTTTTACAGTAAGAAATTCAGCAACCAAATCAAGTCAAATTCAGCAATCTGCTTACAGTTAAGTTTCTGTAGATCTTTATTAGATGGCGAACAGTGAATTCATTGTAGCTTTCTTAGATAATACAATGTATTTTATATATCGCTTATCATTATTATAGCGATAATAATGATCTAACAAAAAGAAAGTATATGTCCTTGTAATTTTTAGCTACCTCTAATTGAAGTCTAGAACGTTACTTTTACGGAAATTTGAATGAACTTATCAGGAAATGAAAGAATTTATTTTCTAATAAACTTCGTAGTAATTATCAGTTAAGAAAGGCTACTTAATAGAGTTAAATAACTTACAATTTATCTTTCTGACTTATAGCCTGAAAATGAAGCCATTATTAATCAACATATTCTTCTGTGATATTTCAATTCGTAAAATACATCCAATCCATTCAGATTCTATCCTAGTTTTATGAACAGATCTGATCCAATTCCTGGCAAGTCTTGACTTTATCCTGATTTTCTACTGAAAGACTTCTTAAGCGTTTAAACATTACAAATAGTGATCACGAATGCGAATGGCACAACGAAATTACCCAACTGTTTCTTATTATTGCTCAACAAAGCGAGGAATGCTTCTAACAAGAGAAGCTACGGAAAATGGCAAACATATTATATATCTTATTTAATTCTAAAGATAACATATTTGACCGTATCAAACAGAACCATTATAATAGAAAATTTGATATTACTTTCTCAATGTCTGTATGGCAGATTTTTTAAAGTAAAATATAGTGTAACCATATTTCTCTACCAAAAAATCTGGAGAAATGAGATAATATGAATGATCCTATCTCCTGTTTAGAATAATCCCGAATTTAGAATCCCATTTAAATCTTGTTCCCGATTTAATCTGCAGTAAATCCCGATTGTGTTTGACTTCATTCTTATTTTCTCCATGATGTTATCGTGGCAAATTACATCTTTTTATTGGATAATGCAGAAATGTATTTTTTTGTTATTAGTTTTATTCAAATTCTTCTTCTACATTTTATCATTTATGTTCTTTATACCCAGGAAAGAGCAAAAGGGAAAGGTTAATAACGAGGCGTGAAATCGTGTCTTGATTTTTAAAGGATATTTACATTTTTGAGATCTGAGAACATTTTAGGACTTGCGTTATCTGTCCATCAATGTCGATTGCGTCATTACTGAATGTGGATAATAGTCTGTGATTGAATTGTAGAGGCTGAACAGAATATTCACTGATCACAATCATCAAGTTGTCTAGATCGTGGTGTCCAAAGACTTATTTTAAGAAGGTCCTTTTCATTTACTGCACTCACAATGCCACTTATATATGTAGAGAGAGAGAATAACTCGTAAAATTCAATATTTTTAATGCAATGACTTAGTTTTCGCTTTGATCTCTTCTAAATATCTTTAAGACGCATAGTTTTCTCTATCTCTACTAAAAGGCAGAGCGGATGCTCGGTCAGTGAATCGTCATTCATCTCACTTTAAGTAAAGCACTCGGGGGATTTCATCTGTCAACAGCCCAAATATACGACACGAAAAGTCAAAAGTTGTGATTGGAGACCTCCATCGTCAATTAGACTTTCTTTTGTGAGGCAAAGCTAAGTCGAGTTCTAAATCTCACTGAGAAGATTACGCGACATAATCTAATCCTCTGCACTAAGCGCCTTTGGTTTGAAAGAAGCAAAAGGATTTGTCATTAGGTGTCTACACAAAATTAGTTTAAAAACTATAAACCAGCCTTTGTATTTAAGCTTCAGGAGTTTCAATTCCCTGTAACGATGTCTTTTTCTCAATTTGTATCTTGCTAATTTATCGATATTATATCGATGATAGCGTATGATTTCAAATTTATAACTTGTCACAAATATGCCATCAATTCCATAATCAAGTACTATCATATATATTATCAAGTATAATATCCATCGATCAGCACTGAGGATCAATAAGGTTTTAAATTTTTATTCTTAATATTTAACAACATTACTTGAAACTTGCTTAGGTCTAAATTGTTCTCAAATAGTTAAACAGAGATTTCCTGTTCAACAATTCTGTTTTTAAGAATTTAATAAAAAAAACTTAACTACATCCCAATTCTACGAAGGGAAAAGGCCCAATAAAGATAAAAAGTTTGTATTACTTCTAAATGACTTACGTTACATAGCATGATCTTTTTATGACGTTTGACTTTTGTCTTTTTATTTAAATTATATATAATGTAATCTTATATAAAACAGTCATTTAGTAAATATATAAAATAGTTACCATCAAACTTTTATATAAATACCATTATCTTCAATGCATTATAATTTAATAATTTGATAGAGATCCCATGAACATAATATTAAAAAAACAACAGGCATCGCCAAATGTCAGACATCGCCTTCTCTCAAAATCTAAGATACTGTATAGTTTACCATTTAAGTAAAGGCTATCTTAAAGTAAAGATAACAAAAATGAAACTCCAGCAAGCTCGAAACAGCTGTTCCAATCTCCCATCAGGACTCAAAGGCTTCATTATTTTTTATTCCTTTATTTTCTCAAAATTAAAAAAAAAATTACTTAAAAAAAGTTTGAAAAAAAATAAATATTAGAAGTATCTATTTTATTTAATTAATTATTTTTTTGGTACTCCCTAACTGTACACTTGCTAATATTAAAGTCGACAACTCTTGCAATAGATCTTGCAACATATGTAGCATCATCTGTTGAACTTTGTTTATTAAATATTATTTATTTTTCCCAAATAAATAAATAGGAAAAATAAATTTTTCCCGAGATTGAAATTCGATTCGGACTCAAATGTTCTTCAAAATCTATGATTTTTACTCTTATTTTCGATATCAAAATAAAGAAGATTCTTCATCAGCAAAGATTGATTATCAATCAAAGATAACAAAAGATAGCAAAGATTGATTGATAAAAATACCGCTGATGATTGACTAGATGTAAGAGCCAAAAGAAATTTCTCATAATTTATTTTATAAACATCATTTTTTACAGGAAGTTATTAAAGAATATGGATCATATAAGTCAGTATAAATGAAGTTAAGTATTCTATTGTAGGCCTATGCAGCTCTTGGGTTCATATTGGTCAGTCCGACTCTCGCCCGTCTTTAAACCATGGGAAAGAAACTCGATACCTGATTGATAAAGGGTTGAATGAACTATACGACTCGTCTGACAGATAAAGAAAAATCTCTGTACACCGTTCGGGGATTGAATCAGCTCCTTATCCACTTGAACTTTCGGCTACAAGTCAATATAATAAAAACCCAAAGTAACTTTCGATTAAAACAGTATTTTTATGGCATTTGGTCATATTTCAAAAGAAATACTAAATCGGTGGGAAACAAACTGAATTTTAATCCTGTGGAGTAAACAGTATAAGATACAATTGTTGAAATTTTCAACAGATGATGTCACTTCCCAAATAATCTTTATTGCAGAAGTTGCCAACCTTCGTATTATCAAAGGGTCGTTGGATTATGTGAACTTCTTTGCGATCTTCTTTACAAGAAATAATTAAATAGTAAAAGTAAATTGATATACTATATAGATCCTCTTTTTATTTTACGGATTTTTTCCCACTCCGGGATGAGATTTTCTCGATATTTCGGTCCGGTGCCTCCGGCCTTCTTCGGGAGATGTACATATCAATTACATCAAGGTGGGCGCAGAACTAACAACTTCCGGATAAGTTGTTAGTTTCTCGGATAAGTTGTTTTCGTGTTGTTCATTCCGAGCCATGGTGAGCACCGGGCCGAAATATCGAGATAATCTCATCCCGGAGTGGGAAAATTCCTCAAAAAAAAAGGGATCTACACAGTATCATGTCCCACTCCTCCTTCAGAACCAAACTATGTAAATTGATATTATAAATAAACACTTCCATTTTTATTTGTATCTTGAGACACAAAAAGGAATCAATACCTAAATTCTTAATGAAGCTTTTGAGCTTCTTTCAAGATAGTTTTTTAGAATAGCTCTTTTGTCTTTTCAAATGCTCAAATTATATAAATGTTGTATTACTAGGTAAACGCTGAGCGACCCATCGCTAGGGGAGTCCACAGGGGAAGAGGAGAGAAGAGGAATAATTCCAGTTAGACCAAACATACGCATCCTATCAATTTTTAAACTAAAAATGGACAAACAGAGAATAAAACTATTCAAATGGAATAGAATGACTTTGATGCTTCTCGTGCTGAGTCAACTAAATAGATGGATTATGGTTGAGTTGAATTCAGCGAATGTTTCAATGTGGTTCCTTGAAATTGAAACGCTTCTGTAAACAAGTCTTCAATGAATAATATACTTACATCAATCCTTATCAAATAATAGCTAAATAACAATCACAAACTAAAATCTTCTTTTCATCTTTACTACGATAGTTCGAAAACATTTAGAAACCACATTATTAAATAATTGCAATGGAGCAAGTTTCAGCTATTTTCGTTAGATAGATGACATTTTGATCCTATGCAAAGATACAGAACATCAATTTATGGTATTTTTTAACCACATGAATTCTTTACACAGTCACATAAAATTTACCTATGAAAACGAAAATAATCAAAATTTTTTAGATTTAACATTAATTAGTGGTAACAATGATATTAAATATGAGTTTTACGAAAAACCGATAAAATGCAAACATACACTAAATTTCTATTCTAATGTCAATATACACACAAAGAGAGCAATTGTAAGAAATAAAGAGAATCTCTACATACACTGAAGACCCAAAAAAATGGGTCTTTTGATAAATAATATGGAAACAAAATTCAAAATTAATGAATATCTGGACAAAATCATTAAGTCCCATTTGAAACATATAAGAAGCATGAAAAATAAAAAAAAAAACCATAGATAAAAACAAAATGACGAATTATAAGAACAATTGTCGCATACATACGGGAATTAAAATTAATAAAGAGATTAAAGATTTATGTCTAAATAATAGCATAAGAATTATTTCTTATAAAGATCACTTCAAGAACTATTAAGGAACGCCTAGCTGAGCACGTACGTGCTTTTAAAAATAACAAACCCGAGATATCCGATTGGGCATATCATGCCCTCCCCATCCTGACCCAATCCTGAGAATGATTTATAAATGCAACAATGAACAAGACAAATTCTTAATAGTATCATGTTTCATAATTAATTACATTGTTATCGGTAAGACATCCAATAGTTGTATATAATTTGGTTGAAAATAATGTATAACTTTACTTAGTTTTGTGAATTGATTCTTATTTATCAGCAACTGTACATTGTTTTATTATACGCTGCAATACTTTTAGATTGTAATATTTCATATTTGTTAAAAATTTTCAGGAGAAAGAACATATTTTTATGTTCTTCTCCATTTTCCATGAAAACCTGATGAAAAAAACAGGAAATGTTTTCGAAATATCGTAGTAAAGATGAAAAGAAGATTTTAGTTTATGATTGTTAAGTCTTCAAAGAATTGAAAAAGCTGCAATAGATAAGATGCTATTAGTTTTTTAAGCTAAGTAAACACTCAGCTGTCTATCGTGTAGTGCAGAGCTTCTTAAGCGATGGGCCGCGGCACAGTGATAAGCCGTGAGGATGCCTTTGATGTGCTGCAAGAAAATGTGCATTAGAATTCTAGAATTACTTTCACATTAGGCAAAAAATGCTCGTATCTAGAATAAAATCTAGTTGTCAAATATCTCAGGCAAACAGAAATCTGAACTACATTCTGTTGTGTTCTAAGAGTTAAGGTTAACAAATTTTAAATCTCAAGCAAATCTACTTGTAATGTAATGTGGTGAGCGTGGGAGGCTTGACAGCCGAGCACCGCGACCTGAAATATCTATTGTGCTATCCCATGGAACGAAGGACAGACGGAGAGAAAGACTGAGAAAGGATGGTGTGAGAAATGCAGGGGAAACGGGAGAACCCCGACAAAACCTGCCGAGCGCGGATCGCCACCATCAACGAAACACACATGAGAACCGAACAGAGGTGAGAGGCCAGTGTCTTAGCGACATCGCGAACCGCGCGGCCAGCAAATCTATTTATTTCAACATTTAAAGATATCCTGAATTATAGCTAATCTACTTAAAAAGATATAATTCAGGATATATCTTTAAATGTTGAAAGTAGACTATTATATTATATTAATTTGTAAATCTTTTCAAAGATATTTCAAAGGTATTTTGAAATATTCTATTCTAACAATAAAAGCAATGAAAAAATGTGGTGATCAGCGGGATTTCTGCAACTATAAAAGTACGTCGTGAAGCAAAAACAGGTTGAGAGCCACTGGCGTAGAGTTTCAGTAAGAGATTCTGTAGAGATTCAGTAAGTACAATAGAGATTCAGCAAGCAGCACTAAAAGAGAAAAGGGTCATTTTAAAGGGAAGGGTAGAGATCATATTATAAGTTGAACCATACGAAATTTTATGGAAATCCATCCACTCGCTTTAGCGTGATGCTCATCTAAAAACAGAAAACGAAAATATTCAAGTAAAACAGTAGGACTTCGTTTGCTACGCATTCATCAAAACACAAAAAACACAAATTATTCCAGTTGATATCTTCCCATGAATGTCTCAATATTTTCTATGTTGATATTTTAAAATTTTATCCAAGTCAATTAATTGTTTTGATCAAGAGAGTAATGGAAAAACATTAATTAAGTCAGCAAAGCAGGCTACAAGAATTGTTCCTAATGTTAAGGGTAAGTTAGAATGAAGGTCATTTCTGAAAATTGTTTTGAAAATAAAATGCTTATTAACTTCGTATTTAAGGCAGTCAGTACTTTTTACATCTTTGACTTAACTTACTTTTATTTAAGCTTTATTTGTACTTAATAACATAAAAGATCGTAAATTCTATTTGCTATTATCGTAATTTTTTCTAACTTTCAACACTACTTACAACGAAAACAAAACTCAACGGTTCTAGATAGGAAAGCTGTTAATAAGTCTAATCAATATGAGCCGTTAATACGAACCACTTTAATGAAAGAAAAAAAAATCAAGTTGTAAGATAGGTATTGAGATTTAAAGAACATCATCTAACGAAGTGAATGAATGAAAAACAAAAGAACAACATTCTATCACAATTTTAGGTGAAACGGTTGAATCTGTCGACGGAATAAGACGTGCAGAGGATTAACGCTATGAAGGCCGTGCTACGACATGTTGTTAATAAGCCTTCAAGACAATCCCTCTCTCTCTCATGAGAAAAACAGGCACTTCTTCAACTTGTCGCTCCATGGCAATTTCTTGAAGAATTGTTTGTTGTTGTTTTTTTAAATTCTGACTATTCGAGACAACATGAAAAAAAAAGTTTGTAAGAAGTGGATGAGAAACAAGAGAACATCTCTCAAATCCTACATGCGATAAAAGTACTGAAAGAGAAACAAATTAAGAAAAAAGTAAAAATAACAAAGAGTGAGATCAAATATTTACTAGGTGACTTTTTCTCGCTTAATTGGCGATCATCAGCTGGGAGAATTCGTAAAATAAATAACAAAGTCTCACTATGGAGGTCATTAAGAATCAAAGTAGAAATTAATGTGGCACCTCCCAAAAAAAAAAAAAAAAATACATAATAAAAAAAGTAAATAAAGGAATTCATGTGCTGGCTTTCTGCCGGCCTCGATTTCCTACAAGCATGAAATCTCAAAAAAAAAGAAGTCTAAATTGTATAAATAACAAGATTTTATTATAATTTCTTATTATATTTCTTATTTATTTGCTATTGTATTTTTATTTATTTGTTATATTTTTTTATTTATTTGTTATTTCATGTTAGTAATTAGGGCAAGGTATTTAATTTGCTAATTAATGACAAATAAAAAATGCATTTATGACCTAAAAATAGTAAAAAAATGACAGGAAAATAAAAAAAAAATGACCAATAAAATATTTATTACATTAAACATTTTTTTTTTTTACCTTTTTTAATTTTGACAATCCAAAAAAAAAAACGTCTACTTGTTGGCTTGAATGAGGTCAAGCAAAACAAGCAAAAATATTGAATAATAAATAAAATCTCAAGGTATAATAAAATGCCATTGCCTTCCAAAAACTACTAAAAATGCTAAAAATGACCTAAAAATTGCCAAAAAATGACCTATCCCTAAAAAAATGCCGAAAAATGCAAAAAAATGCCTTTATTTAACTAATTATTTAATGTTACACATTTTCATATATGCGAGCCATATTTCAACCTTCATAGAAAAAAGATGCAAAATCATCAAATGCCTTGCCCTAGTTATTTTTATTGTTTCTTTTAGTTTCGAGATACCATATTATTTTCTACTTTGATTCTTAATGGCCTTGTTGTTTACTAGTGACTACTCCCAGCTGACGATCGCCAATTCAGCATAAAAAGCTGTTCTGGGATGTCACCTAGTAAATACTTGGTCTCATATCTTGTTTTAAATAGATGAATTCCAGCACATGAATTCCTTTATTTATTAATCCTGAACAAAAATATGGCATAATATAAAAAAATTAAAATAAAACAATAAATACACATCATCAACTTATATAATTGGCTAAGTTCGTCGGTCTGTCTGTCTGTCTGTCTGTAACTCGATATAATTAAGCTATTAAGATAGATCCAAGGGTTCTCAATAAACTTTCGATATGGTTGGAATTTACAGTCAGACCTCGATATAAGGTCACCCGCATAAAAGGTCACCCCGCATATAAGGTCACTTTTCTAAAGTCCCGGCTCATTGAATTGAATTGCATATGAATCGGTTATAAGGTCAACCCGCTTATAAGGTCACTTTCGCGAGGTCCCAAGGGGTGACCTTATATCGAGGTCTGACTGTATTTCTAATCAAATCATCAATCAAATCAAATATATATATTGGCTAAGTTCGTCTGTCTGTCTGTAACTCGATATAATTAAGCTATTAAGATAGATCCAAGGGTTCTCAATAAACTTTAGATATGGTTGGTATTTATTTATCAGAGCCTGTTTTTAGTCATGGACAGTTATATGTTGCTATTTCTCGAGCACGTTATGCTTGCGACGTCAAAATCAAAATTCTTGACCGAATAGATCAAGGACATCTGATAGAAGGATCTGATGCTGTTTTTACAAAAAACGTAGTTTATAAGGAGATATTTACTTTTTAGTAGATAGTTGATAATAAAATGATTTTTTAGATTTTTTTTATGCATGTCGTCTTGGACTTACAGTGATTGTAGCGCTATCTCTTGGTTTGAGTAAAAACTAATACAAGTACAGTCCTCCAAATGAGTGTTGGCCGCCCTGTTTTTGTAAGATCTGCGCATGTAGCATCGATTAGTCTGGTCAGGCACTTCCGTCCTATCTTCTGACAGGAATCCGCCATTGCACTGATCGTTGGTTACTTATCAAAAGGGAATTGTATTTATAAATCATTAAAATATTTATTGTTAGCGATTGGTATTGAAATAAAGCTAAATAATAGAGAAGTTTTATTTTCCGTTATCAACATGTCAGCGGAGAAAAAGAGCTGTAGAAGCACTCTTCGTCGTGAAGCATTGCTGCTGTCGAAAAGCAAACGCAAGAAAAAAAAATACTTTATAAATGAAAGTCTATAAATAAAACTCTGTAAATAAACAAGTATTTTACTAAATTAAAACTTCTCCGATAATAAAACGTTAGCCTACTATAAGTAACTATACTTTCTCAGTGAGAACAGACGGCGGCGTCCATTTTGACAGGAAAACATAATTGATCAGCTACCGGAAGAGCTGCGCAGTTCAAGCTTCCGCCGGCCAACTCTCATTTGGAAGACTGTACTTGTATTAGTAGTGCATGGATTTGTCATCACATGCCTCTGGTAAGTTGTGCTCGTTGATAAAAGATGCAATGTTGCTAGAAAATTGAAAATGAAATCACTTTTCATTTATTAAAAGTAAGTATTTTTCAGTTAATATTTTTCTTTTATAATTTTAACAATTTGTTTTTATGTTGAAAATGGTAGACAGGTCTTATAAAGCATTGTTTTAGCTTCAGTAACATGTGTTTCAAACTTCATTTAGGTTACACTTAAATGGTTAGTACAGGTAGCCATTGTTTGAAATATGATCAAGTGTTGTACCTTGAACCTAGTGAAAGTGTTGTGGCTCGGACCGGTTTGAAGTACAACACTGTTGCCATAAATAGTGCAAATATATAAACTTTCATTCGTTCAAATAATTTATTTCTTAAAACTAAAGGTATGTCTATTATTGATTTACAGCTCGAAATCTCAAGCTGAAGTAGACCTAGATGAAGCCAAGTTATTTGATGAGTCTGATATGTCTACAGAGGATTTTGCTGAACTAGACGATGCAGATAATGAAAAATTGCAATTAGAGTGTTTGCCTCTTGGTAAAACTCACAACTAAAACACCTGTTAAATATTTCATAGAAATAATGGCAATGCATGAAAATCACTATGAGGTTCAATATTTGAAAAGAGATCAAATCTCAAAAATTCACTAAAGAAGACAATACAGTAAATGACATTGACTAAGATTATGTGATATTTAAACTTACATCCAACATTCACTGGAGGATCAGTAGCCAGTTCTAAAAATGAACATTCGGAGACAACCTCTTCCAATTCGATGTTGGACGAACTGATTTGTGAAATTTGACTTACTTTTTTTGTTTAGCAGTCTATATTTTTATTTAAGATTTCATTTTAGGACTGAAAAAACTGGTACACAGCCTACAAGTTTCCATTAAGAATTTTACATTTCTAAAAATTAACTAAGCATACTTTTATACAATGATATTAATTATTATTCAATATGAGTAATATTCACTGACATTGAAAATCCTCTTTAAAAGTACGTTTCAGTCTATTACTGCAGTTCAGCTAGTGTTGTACTCAATAAATGTTAATTTCTTTTCAATTTGAGTTTTGCTTCAAAACCCAAAACATGGTTCAAGGTACAACATATGTAGGACCAACGTACAACACAAGTGATGTACTTCGATCCTAGTATAAAATTTTTTAAAAAATTAAAAACTCGCAGAAAGAAATGTTTTTAAACTATATTGTTTATTATGTACAAAATAACAAAGTTTTCATGGATAAAATTTTATCCTTTTCTTTAGTAACTAGCCGGGTACCGTCGCTTCGCTCCGGAACCCTTGCGTATAGAGCATTAAAAAAAAAAACAACTTTATTTATTTAGCAAATTAATATTGAGATCGGAGAATATACGACTTTCCAGCCCGTTGTGCCCTTCTCCACTTAACTCCACTTAAGGTGTATTGCGGGTTGGCGCCATACACTTCATCGTCAGTTTGCCAGATTATTCCCTATCCCGAATTTCGGAAAATCCGGCCTTATTCCATGTCTACATCATAAAGGAAACCTCTGTGCAAAATTTCAGCTTTCTAGATCCAAAGGGTTTGGGGTGAGCGTTGATGAGTCAGTGAGTGAGTGAGTCAGGACTTTTCTTTTTATATATGTAGATTTTCATGAATTTTGTTTTGTTAACATCATTGATTAATTCTTTACAGATTATATTTGGATGTGTTATTTTCTCATTTTCAACTGTTATCCGATTCGTTCTTTACATATTATTCCTGGTGTTTTGATATCATGTTTATTTATGAAAATATGATCTATATTTGTTTTCGTATTTCCATGAATTGTACAGTTTCTTGTTCCGTAAAGACGATTTTTGAAACCATTATTGCACATAAGTTTTACGTATTTCTGTACTACATTGTTTTTATTAATTTTGAAAATATCTATATTTACGTCGCCAATCAGTATAGTTGGACAGTTGTTTAATATATTTTCATTTTTTATGAATAGATTCTCTATTTCAGTAACATTTTAGTAATTTGTAATTTAGCATTTTGCTTACAGAATGACAGACAGAATAACGTTTTATAATATACGTTTTTATAATATATAATAATAATAGCCGGGTGTCGTCGCTTCGCTCCGGAACCCTTGCATATATAGCATTAAAAAAAAAAAAACTTGATTTATTTAGCAAATTAATGTTGCGATCGTCGGAGAATATATAACTTCCCAGCCCGTTGTGGCTTCTCCGAATAACTCGGATGTATTGCGGGTCGGCGTCACACACCGAAAATTCACATTTTTGCATGTATCTTGCAAACGCTGAAGCGTTTGTGAATAAGTGATATATCGTTCGACAGAACTTTCAAATACCAACATTTTCTCAATATAATGTTCTCTTCCATCTTTTATACTTTTCGTTTAAATTGAGAAAAAGTCAAAATTTGACCCTTTAAAAGGCGCCATCTTGGAAACCAAAAACTTTTTTGGAAAGATTTTTGTAGCATTTTGTTTGTCTTAAAAAGATCTACATTTTATCCATTTACATGACCACTCTATCTCTTATAGTTTGGTCACAAAATTGGAAAAACGTAAAGTCTTATGACAGACAAAATAACGCTTTTATAATATATAATTACAACAACATAAAAAATTAAAATGTCAAAAATGGTCTAACATCACCTTCCCCTACAATTGACTTCAAGCTACGATCTCAAAAAAAAAATATATATATATATATATATATATATATATATATCCAGAATGATGTTAGCGCTAATTGAGTAATGTCTGTCTCTACTTAATCAATAACATTTAGTAGACCAGTTTTTTGTTGTTTTTTTTTTTAGTAATCCGTAATCATGTTTTTTTCATCTGTTTAATTAGTTCCAATAATTTTGATTCATTTAATTGAGCTTCTTTCCTCGGATTCAGAAGACCAAATTACTCTTTAGAAACTGCTTCAGTAAAATGCCTTAATTGTAACTTTGTGCAGATTACAATTTTTTTCTCAACAGTGGATTCTGTTTTAGGCATAAGAAACTGATCTTTCTTCATCTTCAGCCATTTTATCTGATACAGATAAATTCATTTCGTATCATTATTGCATTTCACATATAAATTCTAATCGGGCCACACAACTTTGACGAATAAATTCTAATGATTTCTTTAGCTGGTTTATAGCAAGGATATTCGACTATTCTTCCAGTGCACTACACTCTTTCTACCACTACGTTTTTTATAAAGCTATCATTCTTTGGGCTTCTAGTAGACTTCAAAGAATAGCGTAACTTCAATTACTTTTGCCATATATGCTTTACAGCAATACAAAAGAAATACCAATATTTTAAAGTGTACAACAGTTAATAACTCGAAGACAATTAAAAAAACACACTAAAAGGTTAAAACGAATTTTAAAAAAACTGGATCAGTTTCAACAGGACGTCCTAATAGGACTCCTACTAGGACTCCTAATAGGACTTCCTAATAGGACCCTAAAAGGACTTCCTAACAGGACTCCTAACAGGACCCCTATCAGGACACTTTCCTAACAGGTCTCTTTTTCAACAGTTGACGTTCAACACAAGGGTCTCACAATATAAATAGAGGAATTCAACGAATCATGGCATTTGGACAAATTAATTTCGAGAAGGGTGAACGCGTTGATCTATCACGAAAAGGATGGAAATCAATGCAAACTAAGGATAATCTAACTTCATATGTAGGGAAGGGGAATAAAGCCAGGAAATGTTAAACTACGAAGCATCAGCATTTGCCAACGAAAAAGGAATGCAAACTGGACAAATCAAAAAGAACAAGGGGAAGGAAATAACAACATGGAAAGACTATTGTAAGACCCATCTGTTAAACGTCATCCGTTGAGAAAAAGTCGTGTAAGGAGCACTTGAAACTGATCTGTTTTTTTTTTAACTCCTTTTAAACTTTTAGTGTGTTTTTTTAATTGTCCTCAAGTTAAAAAAAATACCTTTGAAATGAATAGAGTTCCAAATCGCTGACCCTGTTAGCATTGATCTAAACCCTTACGATCAGAATTCATCGTATTAAGTTCCGATTATAAGTTTTCGGAAATAGATTCATCGTATTAAGTTTTTCCAATATCTAGATTTTGCACAAAGAACTTTCTATGATTTCCGACGCTGAATTGAAGATGGGAGAGCCATTTTTTTTCAGATTAAATCTTCATTACCTGTGGTTCTACTCTCTGCAAATACTTTTTTCGACTAAAAAAATTGATCTGATAAATGTTAGGGCAAGGAAGAGCATCAGTGAAACCATTCCACTGATATATTCCACACAAACAGAATCAATTCCAGCTACAAGTATTTAATTCGTCAGGAATGATGATAGTAAAAGGAAGAATTCCAATTACTATGGAAGCGACTTGGTTTTCAATAAATCCAGGAATCTTTCTTCTTTTTTGTTAAATGTTCCTTTGGTAATTTTCATAATTTGATTTTCTAAGGAAGATGAATAATTCGCTGTCGAAGGAGATGATTTTGTAAGAAGGCTAAATTTTAAGCTGCTTTTGTTCCTTAATTAACGAAGCCTTTGTCTACTGAAGATGCGCCGATCGAAAAACGTCATAATTGGGCTGCTCATTATTCAGTGGGCGACGCTGTTGGCCTCAACTCATAAATAACAGCAGCTGACAGCAGTTTTTTATGATAAAAAATTAATATGAAAACACCTTCATTCTGATTGTCAACTTTTTTCAGTGATTGTAACTGGGCAAAAAGAAGTAAAGTTTGTTCCCCGAAGAAACAATGGGAACCTCGTTTCCAAACTTTATTTCATTATTTCGAAAATTCTACGTTTTGACAGGCTAAGCTTAGAGGTTGTCAAATTGGAGTGTCTGGCTCTTGGAGGTCAATGATGATTTTCATAAATAAAAAATATAGAATAAAACAAAAAAACAACCCGATATATTTTTATGAAATGGATTGGTGAAATTAGGTAACGGAAAAGCTTTTCATAAAGTCTGAAATTTGGTTTGTTTATTCCCATTGACTTTACTATTGCTTCGATGGTCCGAAATCTTTCTATTATATCACTGTAAAAACGCATTTAAATTAAAATTGTTATGTTGTTGCAGCGAATAGAAAGTGTTCGTCTATGTTACTGTTAGTCACTTAACAAAGATCAACAGAAATCAGAAATGAACTGTAGTACAACAATCAGGAGACCTTCTGCTGATCCAACAACGTTGCTTTAGACCAGGGTTTCTCAACCTTTTTTTACCCATGGACCCCTTTTCCCTTCATTTTTTTTTGGGTGGACCCCCCCTCCCAGCTAAAGAGTCAAGAGGTTATATTAATAATCAACGAAATAGTAAATGATTTTGCTTTATTTTGAATGAAAACTAATTTAATGCAAATAAATTATTCTACAGTGGTAAACAATACATATTCTATACACTGGTAAAAAATTCATAATACACCATTTTAAAATAAGTGTAATTCAATGAGATCCCTGTGGATCCCGAAGAATATTACATGGACCCCCAGGGTCCATGTGGACCCCGGTTGAGAACCCCTGCTTTAGACGAAATTTACCATGTGCGGAATTTTTTCTTATGTTACTCAAATTGTTCAGTATTGCTGTTTTTTTGTTTGTCACTTTAATCCTAATCTCTGCATTTTCTTGTTTGTAGGCTTTTTTTGATCATCTTACGACGACATTAAAGATAGTATAAACAAAAAAAAAAGTCGTTATCGATTGAAAATACTTTTGTCAAGAAATTTTATTTTTTTGAATACAAATTTGGAAAGATTGGTAGCACAGAAATTAAGCATGGATTAGATTCATGGTTAACAGTCCACAGATTAATAGTCGATTAAGTATATAGGGGAATAAAATGGATCTAATCTTGTATCAGCTTCAAAATCAACTCTTCGTCCTTCGATGTTACACATTATTTGTAATTAATAGGACTAACGTAGCAAACTTACCCAGAATGTCTGAAGAAAGCTTTGGATGATTCCATTTCCGTCTCGTTTATCCAAGAGCCTGTCTCTGTAGTCTGAAATTGCAGTGGGCATTTGTTGGATGGCTAACAATGGCACTTTCTTTGTGTTAGATCATACGACAAATTTTTAAATGAACACCAAAGATTGTTCTATGTCTTAATACATTTAAAGAAAGCATGCAAGAACATCAAAGAAATTTCGTCCCCTAGTCACTTTTTCGTAACTGGAGACCGTATTAAATGGGGTAAGAGCTCCAAAATTTGACATAACCTTCGTTAACTATCTCTTTATCTGGAAACCAAGCCAAATCATCTGTGTAATCAATTGTTAGTATCAAAAAAAATAATTTCAAAAGTACCTGCTTTCTGCAGAACCTAGAAAGGGATTCTAATTTCTTCCTTCTAAAAAATTTCGAAAAAATGAGGTAATAACGATTTTTTAAATGTGTTTTAACTTTTTTCATATTATTTACAAAAATTCATTACAAAAGTAAATGTACTTAGTCGAATACAGAGAAGTAAAACAAAACTTCATACTTACAACGTAAATTTAGCAAAGTTCAGGAAGAATATTAAATTTACTTGAAAAAAAATAATCATGTCATTCTATTATTTTAAGATGAGAATTTAGCCTTCCAAGCAAGTATCACAAATAAATTTCAGTCGATTTTAGCGCAGGAGCATGTTTCAAGAAACCATGCGAAACATTTTTGTGCAGCGGATCCATTTTTCGCCATGTTTATCAGCGGAATATTTTTTCCAATAGATTGGACATTGGGCATTATTGTCATCACTGTTGCTTTCGTCAATTGAGTCGTCATATTGAATGTCATCACTGTAGCTGGTTGTTTCTGCTTTGGTTTTTCTGGAGAATGGTTTCACACTCTTTGGTTTGGAACTCTTCGGCAGCACAAGCTTTTTCTTAGGCGGAGCCATTTTCTTTGCAGAAGCCTCTTCAATTTTTTTTTTGTGGAGAGAGCTTGTGATGACGGTTGCTGAACCTCTTCGAGCAGATGTTGATGGCTGGATCACTGGAACTTGTCTGATGTCTTAAAGAATGACTGTGGGCTGGCGGTCCTCGAACTGTTTGTTGACGGATGGTCAGCAGGACAAACTTTATGGATCCCTTTGTTGCTTCCTGATGATTGGTTAGAGACTGAAAGTCTCCTAAAAAAAATCGTCAGCACTAAAATCATGTGGATTGAAAGGAATGTTCCTGTTATCCGAAATCCATTGACAACAGTTTTCATGATTAAAGCACGCTCATACGCTTCGCTGCCCAGCTCAGCTAATTGGAGATTGCTAACTATGTGAGCATAGTTACTCAACTACTTTTCGATGGCTTGAGACTAAAAACTATTGAAAGGAAACCCCATCTGAAAAAAAAAAAAAGAAAAAAAGCAAATGAAAAGTGTTTCATCATGGGACGAAATTAGGAACAACCCTCAAACTAATGTAGCGGCTCCAACCTTCTCAACAAGGTGAACCTGAAAGCACACGACTGACACACCCTTCTAATAGTACAACGTACTATGCATGACAACATGCAGAGAATACAAAAATGACGCTTACACTAAGCGTAAAGGGCCACTAATAACGACATTGCAAGACTCATATTAAGAAAACGATAAATCTTCATAAAACAGAACAGAAGCTTCCTGGATCACTAAACTTTCACAAATGGCTTTGTTTGCTTTCCCCTACATATCTCCTAGTGATTGGACCGAGAAACTGAAGGGGACGAAATTAGGCGCATGGAGGAAATTCGGGCTCCCTATCTTATCTCTTTTCAACACTGTCTAGAGGGATAAGTAGCAGTTCAAAGGAAATATGATAGGTTGATGTTTGAAAATATGCGGCCATCATTTCCGAAAGAAACAAAAATAGTACCAAAAGTCACTACAATACCAGTTGTGGCGCTGCAAGCAAAAATTTTTTATTTTCAAAAGACAATCATGCTATACAGAGATGCTGCCCGTAGTGATGCAAATGAAACTGCGCAATATGGTCTTCATTGAGAAGGTATAAAACCTGAAGACATGAACATTGTGTTCAACAGCCGACAGTAGCTGATGCTTCTCACATGCAGTGCAATACTGTTTTTGAATGCTGCCAAACTTGCAACATGTACTGGATACACAACACTTTCAGATTCCCTATAAGGATTAAGATCTGGAGAGAGAGGTGACCAGGTGCAAGGGAACGAATGACCAATCACTCTGTTCTCGGTGAAACGTTGTCGTAAAAACTGCTGTGCACAGCGTCCAGTAATAGGAAGAGCTCTACCTTACATGAAAGTGATAAGATTAGTCGCTCTAGACAGTGATGAAGAGAGGTTCTTTAATTACGAACACCCGACATAAACAGCAAAGACACACATAAAGCTTCTTTATATTTTAGAAGATTTACGATTAACATAATGTCGTTCTCTTGATTAAAGACATTTAGAAATTTAAACATTTAAAGATTATCTCGAAATTTTCTTTTCTTTATGCTAATACTTCATTTCCGAAGATCATCATCCGATGCCTATCACAGGCCATTTGCGTCTTACACGATGGGTCTAAAATCGAAATAAAAGAAAATGAAGTAAATATAAAGTATGAAAAAAAAAAAACTTCTAATAAAACGGTCTCTTTAATAGTATCCCGAAAAATCACTCTATCTGAATAGTCAAATAGAAAGACAACAGAAACGCTTTTTCATCATCTGATGACAGAACCACTTCTTATTTTTATTTTAACTAGTCGGCTACCCGTCGCTTCGCTCCGGAAGCCTCCGCATATGTAACGGAAAACAACTGATTTATTTATTAAAAAAAACATACAGACACACACAAATTACATCAAGTAAACTAAAACTAAAATTTTTTAAAAGTTTTTTTTTTTTTTTAATTATGATGTTTATATTCTGTCAATCCACGACTGCTTTTAGAACCAGCGTGTGAATCATATATCTATGATATATTTTTTGAGGCGCTGTGATCTTGAGATTAAAAAAAAAAAAGTTTGAATATTCCTTATTGATGGGGGAAGGGGAAGGAGAGATAAGTCAAAAAGCAATATAAAAAGAGTTGTAATCCCCATGGCCTAATGGATAAGACGTCTGACTTCGGATCAGAAGGTTGCAGGTTCGATTCCTGTCGCGGATGTTTCATTGTAAACATTATTTCTATTTTCCATTCTCACACAAAATTGCTAGCGACATACAGACAGACAGACAGACAGACAGACAGAGAAATAAAAGATTTTAGTAATGTACACTCATTACCAAAAAAACGACGGACCTAGAAGGAGTTGTCCGATTGTAATGAAATTTCGTATGAAAAGACATTGGAACCGCCCATGCAAATGATTAAACTTTGGTATCCAATGAATGAATAGCGATAGCTACAGCGCATCGGAACTGCGCACTCAGTAGGTGTATATAAGAAGCGATTCTCAATCTGATGCAAAATTTCTGTTGCATTTCGAGTTAGGATACCTTTCAACGACTGAAAAAATGCCTCGCCGCAGGATTCGAGCTCATTACGTGCAACTGTCAGAGTTTGAAAGAGGTCGTATGATTGGATTGAAAGAGGCAGGTTGGGCAAATCGGAGAATCGCTCATCATGTGGGTCGAAGTGATGCGGCAATTAGAAGATGGACAATGGCAGATTTCAGCGTCATGAAGGTAGCGGTCGACCTAAGGCCGCAGCAGAGCGGGAGGATAGAGTGATTGTCAGATCAGCTGTCACAGTGCCTGAATCATCGGTAACAACCATCAGACGTGCGACCCGCACACGAGTGTCCACCATGACAATTCACAGACGGCTGAGAGAGCGACATCTGCACTCGTACCGACCGCTACGCCAGCTGCCACTCACGTCTGCACACCGTCGGGCCAGATTACAGTGGTGCTTGGCTCAATCCGGTTGGAATGATGCTGACTGCGGAAGTATAGTGTTTAGCGACGAATCCCGCTTCCAACTGTGTCTTGACGATCGTCGCAGACGTGTCTGGAGACGCCAAGGGCAGATCCTGCTTTCCCTATTGCACGCCACACAGGCCCTCAACCAGGAGTTATGGTATGGGGTGCCATTTCCTTTAATAGCCGGACCTCTTTGGTCGTCATTAGCGGCACACTTACAGCACAGCGGTACGTCGACGACATTCTGAGACCTGTTTTGCTTCCCTTCCTTTTGCAGTACCCTGGCCTTATTTTTCAGCAAAATAATGCCACACCACATACGTCAAGTGTTGCTATGACCTGTCTTGCAGCTTGTGAAACGCTGCCTTGGCCAGCCAGATCCCCAGATCTCTCTCCAATCGAGCATGTCTGGGATATGATGGGAAGGCGAATGCATCCACCAGGGAATGTGAATGACCTAGCCCGACAATTGGAGCAAATTTGGCAAGAAATACCGCAGGAGACCATCAGGGAGCTTTTTCAGTCTATGCCACGTCGTGTGGCAGCTTGCATTCAGGGCAGAGGTGGGTCAACACCTTATTGAGCTCGTTACTTTGTAACTCTGTAACTCTGAAAAAAATCATTCAATTTGTCTGAAAGTTTAATCATTTTCTATTATGTACATAATCTTCCTCTCCACCAATTTTTATCTCCATCGGACAACTCCTTCTAGGTTCGTCGGTTTTTTTGTTAATGAGTGTAGATTGTTACTTCTCAGTGGTTTCTCAATTACAATAGTGTTTTTTCAGTATTCTAGCTAATAGAAGTAATGCTTCTTTCATTTTTGACTCTCATTTTTATGGTAATTGTCACTTTTCAGTGACGTTGGAGTTACATATTGATGGTTTTTGAGCTGCAAATAGTGATTTTTTCGATATTCCACCTCAAAAAAAGAGTGCTTCTTTCTTTCTTGACTCTGTTTCCTTTACTACAACATCTGCCGTGTACACGCACATATTTTTCAATATCACATAGAATTTGGTTAAGTAAGAATATTTAAAATATTGCAACGTTTCGGCAATTATCGTTCTAATTGTCAGTTTCGAATTACAAATAAACTGACGGATATGAAATAAATAAACAATCTTGAGATTCAAAAAAAAGATTGAATACAT
>JAFIDM010012231.1:147787678-147806568 GCA_023159025.1 Thereuonema tuberculata
GCAAAGGGATACTTTAATTTGAATCACCTTGTACTTAATTGACTCTGGTAAATGACCTTTTGATAATTGGCTACGGAATTCATTTATGACCAGATTTTAAAAGCATCATCAGTTTCGCCCAACTATTATTGAATGTTTAATCTTTGTTTTATAAGTAAAATAATGTTATAATTTTTCATAGAATCTTCAGCGAAGCCTATCAATTGAAATTTCATTGTAGTTCTCTTAAACAGCGATTTGGAAAGTGAGCCTTGCTTTTTCTCCTGAATTTCATACTTTTAAACTAGATAAATAGAAATAATTTTCGTTTTTGACAAAAAAAATCTTCAGAATCCTTAATAGAGAAGTTTAAAGAAACCAAAAACCGAGATTTTATAATTATTTCGAATTATAAATGTTTCCTATTTACAGTAGGCTATCAAAATGGCGAGTTCGTTTATAAAATTTTCCCTGTTCCCTACTTAGCCTCAGTGAAACAATTTGAGTTAAAGGAATTCACTGTTACATAGTTCTGAAGGGAATTTTAAAAAAAAAGTATAAAAAAAAATTCAATAAATGAAGAAATTCTAATATCTGTCTTCGTAATGAGTTCTTAATTTTATATCTTTAAAATTTATTATAATGTTTAAAATTTCAATTTATAATGTAGGCCCTGTTTTAAAATTATAATAAGTAATTTATCTATTTATTTATTAATTTTTTGTATACTTAGTAATTTTGAATAAAGAAAACTTCTAAGAATTACTAAAGAATTATCTTAATAACTGTAAGATTGAAATCTAGCTCTCGATACTTTTAAAATTTTTACATATGCAATCTCTCTGCGCATGCTTGAGATTTGTAAAGTTTAATAATGATCCATTGTTTGATATTTCTTGCTTTATTTGCTAATTAAAAACTTCATCAATTAATCTGCTTTAATGTTAATTTCAGTTCCTCAATGGTTTTCATTTCATAACTTGTTAAATTATTTCCCTTCAATTTCTAATTTGCATTTTAATCTGCTTGTTTGGCAGCTCAAACCGTAGGTTGTTAAGGTGGAAAGTTAATTAGGGGACCCGGAGGGTCTTCACTTGACTCCCAAAATGAAACAGAATCCATTTTCTGGGTTTCAGTAAAAAACCCGCGGCAAAATCAGTCACAAAAGGAGCGATCAGCGGCTGCTGGAGGCATGCAATAAAGGGGTATTTCCTCTCCACAATCTTGCGGTTTGAGCTGCCAAACAAGCAGATGCGCGTCTAGGCTTACAGGCTCTTTGATATTATTAAAGATTCTGTCTTACTGAACGCTGTATAATACATTTCGTTGCTATAAATTTAAATTTACAAAGCATCATCTGTAATTGTCTTCTTTTCTGCAAGATGTATCATCTGTGTAGTTTACAAAATTAAATTCTTTATTTCTTATTTAAATTCCATTCAATTTACTTCTTTTATGATTCTATTTAATACCTCATGCATTTACTTCAGTAAACTGGGTTACGTTATCATTTATTACTAATCATTTAATATTAAAGATAATAAAATAAATAAATATGCAACAATTGTATTTGTTATTACTATTTGTCTATGATTATTGAAATTCATTTATTCATTTATTTCAAGATAGGCTCATATAAATAATAATAATAATAAATAATAATAATCCCCTCCACGGACACAGGCCTTGACGTGGCGGAGTGGCTTGCGTACTTCAGTGAAGTTTTGAGCTATGCTGGCGGTAGCGTAGCTACCAGAAGGGTCACCCAAGCCAGACAGGTCTAAACTGAGAAGCCAGACTAACTGTGTCACCCCCCCCCCCATCAATCATGATAAGAAAAACAAAGAAACCTATACCGGATCGGTCGTCGCCCGGGTCAATAAGGGCCGCGTCAGATGCTATGGCTCCTGGACATCTGGTGACAAGTGGGCTACAGGGCTCAGCAGTGACTGTTGAGGAACCAGGACAAGCTGCTGCAAAGCTACTGGAACAAGAAAAGAAAAAAAGTGGACAATGGTTCAAAATCGTGAGATAATGAAGTGTTACTACCAGTGATAACCCAAACTGCCGACTATGCCAAGAAAAACTTGAGTTTGTTTCGCATTTAATCTGTGAATGCAGCAAAATCGCACAAACGGACTATAAAAGCAGACATGATAGGGTCGCCAGATTAATACACTGGGCATTATGCAAAAAATATGACTTGCCAGCATCTAAAAATTCATGGGAACATCAAGTTGACGCCGCTATCCAAGACCGTCCAGTTTCGAACCTACGATGTAGCCATACGACCACTCTGGAAACACGCAGCATCAACGATGCATTTTCTGCCGTCAGCCAAGTATGGACCACCGCTAAATTGTCCATGACATCAGCCGCCCTTCGTCCCAGACTTAACGGCGTATCATTTTGCCCGCCGAAACTCAGATGGCAACCACCGTCGAGCGAATCCACCATCGGCCCCTCTTCGATGCCAAAAACTCGCATCTTCTAGGGCATCGCCGCTTCAACGGCTCTACTCCGGCCAATTAGGAAACCCCTTCCGAAACCGCCATCCCACCTCTGCCGTAAAAATTCATTGCAACAGCCGACACCATCTAATACAACCGCGCTCTTAGCCTAGCGGACAAAGGAACGCAGTTTCCCCGTCGCGTCGGCCATTTCGACATTGCCGCCGACACAAACTGATGTCGTTTTGTGTCTATTCAATGCTGAAAAGCCTAGGAACTGGTTCTCAACCATAAATAACATGACCAGCCGATAATTCAAGCTCCGCCGTCCTAACTTGTCTCAGAACCAACGATTTTCCTTAACCCAACAGTGGAAGAGACGCCATATTTCTAACCTGGACACCATTTGTTACAGTACAATTGTTTAGCTTCAAATCGCCGCCAAATACTCTCGAACCGCCGATCCATTGATTCCGTACTGATACTGGTTAAAATCATTACTTTAACTTTTTGTGAACATTCCTGATCAGTAGTAAACTTTCAGTAAAAACTTGTTAACATTTCTTTTTTAGTAAACTTATCAACAATTTGTGAATTTGTGCTATCAATTTAACTTATCAATAATTTTTCTTGTAAATAGTTGTACTTGTTCTTGTAAATAGTTGTAAATAATTTTTATTTTTATGCGGCTCAGAATTTTTTTTTTTTTTTTGGACATATATTGTTGTATTTCATTTACTCTTGTATATATGTATATATATTTTTCGAGGACGAAAAAATCTTGAGAGGGGGATAATTGTGATGAGTTTTTACATTTACATTTATATTTATTTTTATTTATTTATCCTGTGTGTTCTATTTTAACTTATTCATTTATTTATCTAATCAAAATCACTTATACAATTTCAAATTCCAACCGTTACCGGTTATTTCTGTTTTGTTTACTTTTAAATCCCAACGGCTGGAGGGGCTCCCATCATGCACCTTAATTTAAATCCTTCTGTTAATTTCAGTTATTATTTAAAACTTCCAATCATCTGTTAAAGCCCTCCAGCCAATCAGCAATCACTGTAAATAAATCTATAAAAACCCTTGCTCTCCCTCAGTAAATTAGAACCCGTTCAGATCCAGCATCAGTCTAGTTCTACCTTATTCCACGAACCAGGACACCAACAAAATCACCACAATATATATTTGATTCCATTGATGATTTGATTTGAAAATTTTTTTTTTTAAATGTTTATGAGACCTATTTAGGTGTACTTCTTACCTGTACACCTGTAATATAGGTTCTGAGAGTTTAATCTAAAGGATCATTTTCCACCAAAAAAGAAAAACGAAATACCAACCATATCTAAAGTTTAATTTATCTAAAGAATAATTATTATTTTTGACTCATAACGCCGAAACGCATTTAAAACTCACCTTTGTATAAACTAACTGCGCTAACTTGTGAACGAAGCTTCTACGGCAAAAATGGGTTATGAGTTTCAAAATCAGCGTCAAAAACTAAGTAAGTATGCCAAATTTCATTAAAATCGGTACAGTGGTAACAAAATTATTTGATTTTGAACGTATGTTTTGTTACAATTTCAGTTAAAATTTCATGGAACCAACATGGAATGACAAAATGAACTAATATTTCGAGGGCTCTATGACATAAAGGCCTAAGTGACAAAATCTCCATTCCGAGTTATTAAGGGTTTTATGTTTGTATTGTCTTGCAGTTCTATGGAAGTAGCTTTTTATGGAAGCAGAATTCTACCAGTTGCAATGAAATTTTCAGTTAGGTCTCTTTTTCATATGAAAGATATGGTTCTCGGATTTCACTTAAGACATCTAACTCAATTTTTATAATATCACAAAAATATCACTTAGGCCTTTATGTCATAGAGCCCTCGATTTCATCCATTTTGAGTACCCTTGATTCAATGGTACCATTGAGAACCTTGGATCTATCTTAATAGCTTAATTACATCGAGTTACAGACAGAATCGAGTTACAGACAGACGGACAGACAGACAGATAGACGAAATTATTAAATTATATAAGTTGATTTTTTCATAATATTAGCTGCTGAAAATTAAGTAATTCCCAATAAGTAAATTAGTAATTATAATCATAAGAAATGGCAGAATTAGGTTGAGCTTTATCAGGGGAAAAAGTATTTTTTTTTTTAGAATTTAAAATTAGAGAGATTAATTCTCTTAGATTTTCAGCAAAGCATTTCTATAATCCATCGATTTTAATGATGATACATTCATTGATTCTATAAATATCTTTCTCAATTAGAAAATACAGCAGGTCAACTTTACAGTATTCATTTTCTTGTTTAGTTACTTCTGAAATGGCGCTTCGTATACGCAAAGCGCCGTCGCTTCTCCAATAGAAGATATTATTTCTACTTTGATTATTTTCTTTAAATTTGTGGTTCTGCACCATTAAAAATATATATTCATTCTTTACAAATTAAATTAGACCTCATTCTCTGACCTCACTTGATTTTTTTTCCGAAGGCTTAAAAACGAAATCATTTGAATAAATTATATTTCATTACGAAAATATTTTTTATACACACTTAAACTCTGCACTGATAAGATATGTTTTGATCAGAAATTTAATGTACATTATAGAGAGAGAATTGGGTCTATATTGTACATCGAATGCACCAGAATTAAACATTTTGGAAGAATTAATAAAAACGGCAATCATGGATCACATTAATAAATATAAAATTTCTGTATTTTATAAAATAAAATTACAACAGAATTTTAGGAAAATGAATAATTTTGTTTATTTTCTTTTATTATTTAATTTATTTCATAATTATTAGAACTAAAATTCTTCTATCTTTCCATGCTGAGATTTTTTTTTTCAAATCCTTTATTTATTAACCATCCAAAGGCGCCAACTTATATCTTTCGACGGTCTATCAGATATTAAGTGAATTGATTATAATGTCTTATTTTTCTTTTTCTTTACTTCAAATAAACCGTTCAGAAAGAGTAATTAATTTTCTTTATTCATGTTAGCATTAAATGTGAAATTCTCCTGTGTACAGATTAATAATAAAGTAAAACTAGAATCAAACAATTCCTAATGACAATCTATTCCTATGTGATAATCGATGGCCATTTCATTGTTTCCTAACAATTAACAAGTCATCGACAGAGACTAGGAGGAAGATGCATCAGCCATAGAACACTAGATTTCTCAGTTACAACGCAATGGAGGTGGAGTGAAAACAAATCGTTCTTAAATGAATGGAAAGAAAAAAAAAAAAAAAAGGAGAGGTCCTGAATTGGCTTTTACGGACTTTAAAAATTTATAGTGAAATTAAGAACGGTAAGTGATTTTATTTTTACGAATATACGTTAGAAATGTAATATTAAAATCTTTTCATCATTCGAAGCGCAAACCAAATTTTGGTAGAAATTTTGTGATTCGTAGTTAGATGTTTCTGTTTTAAATTACAAAATTGTTGTATTAAATGAGAAAAGAATAGAGGTGAAAAAAAAGATATATAAATTAATAGTTATTATTTATTATTTATTATAAACGATATATATTTTATTAAATATTCGAGAAAAGAATTTAGGCACGAAAAATCAATCGAATGGATATATAATGTCTTTGCAATGAATTGTTTTGCTCGATTTTCAATAGTAATAAAATAATTGTGGTTTAATCAATTTCTGATATAATTCAAATTATTTAATGTGTTTCATTTTATTTTTTATATAATAAAGGCAACGTTGTTTAAAGAGAAGCAAATGACTGTGATTTTCTTGGTTTGTTTTTTTTTTTTTCCATATACGATATCCTAGGGTTTTAACATTTTTAACATGATAACGGATAATTATTAATCAGAAACACTAATTGAAAATCTTAGGTTACCAGATCTTAAATTCTAGGACTATTTAATAAAAATGTTAAAATCGACAGCATTCATATTAAACTTATTACTCGAGAACTTGAATTATTTACCAAAAGCATAGCTATTAAAATAAATCTATTCAAATAAAAAGAAACCGAAGTGGCCTCACTTAGTATTTTAATTAATTATTACTTCACTTGAGTATTTAATTATTTTCAAATCGAATTTATTATTAATTGTCCAAACAATTAGGGGCTTCAAAAATGTTCCCGAAAAGCTTAGAAATACTCTAAATTGATATTGCAGGAATATTTTTTAAAATCTTCTATTTCAGAATAGTAGTAATAGCTATTGTATATAACAATGAAATTGTGGCTAAACTACATTTTGTTTTGTATAAAGTGGATATTCTGATTTATGTTTCGTTATCCGAACTACTGGATTTAATGAACTATCCTTTGTCCCAAATAGTTCAGATAATCGCCTTCTACACTTTACTTTGTATTCAATTTGATTTTCAAATTAAATACAATGTCATTGTCGTTCAGATGTAGATGAGAGGTCTTGGTGGTCGCCAATTAACTTGGCTACTATGCCTGTGTCTGCTGATATGAATATTATCTTTCTTTCCTGTATCTCTTTCCTCTTTTATTTCTCTCCTTCATGCTGTCGGCCTTTATTTACTTGGGTCTATAGAAAAGGCTTACAGGCCACACTACTACTTGGGTGTATCCACCGCTCTTTAATAGTCTAGAATCAAAAACCTACTTAGCATTAATTAATAAATAACACTGGTCTATCAAAAAAAAAAAAAACTTTTTTTCTTTCACAAGGACTAAATAAACGGAATCTAACTAACTTTTCCACGCTGAGTTCAAATATGTTCTCAGATTTTTTCCATCAGGCAAGGTTTTGCTGTGGCATATGTTTAAAGTTTAAAAAGAATTAGTACTCACGAAACACGAAATAATAAATATACGGCTAATTTTGAATTACCTAAAAAGTTTTATATGATGATTTTCAGCTATATTTTGACTTTGGGAAGTCTCTCTTCGTGGTCCAGCAGTAGTCGGCCAGCATACTGGAACTACATTTGCCTTGGTACCTTTTTTCCATAGTAGAACTCTGCTGATGAAAACGCTCACCATGCGCATCGGAGAACGTAATTCCTTTATTGTTAGTTAAGCAGAAATAGCAGTTAGTTGAATGGTCCTTACGTGCCCTCCAAATCATAGGGACTGTGAACGGCATATGATGAGTACCCTTTTTCCATCCAGTGAGAAGCCTAACACATGATACACAGCATACATTTGGGACCCAAAATCATTAGACCCAAAATAAAGCTTATAACATTTTTTCACAAGTGATGTGAAATTTCGCCTCTGAGACTTGAAACTCGGTTCTCCACAAACCTAGCAGAAATTGCTTGGTTGATTTAAACACTTTCTTGGCATATGGAAACGTTTATAAAACTCATAAAACTTAAAAATAAAAACAATATACAGCAGAAACCACTGTGTGTTGCCAGACTCACTACAATTTCAGTACTGGCTACTGGCCATCTGCTTACTAAAACAATGCAATATTTGAACATGTTAAAACATGTTTGAACTTGAATTAGCCTGTACAGATTTAGAACATGTTACAAAGTGAATAAGTCTGATTGGGGCCAAATTATTCTGAATAAAATTACCACTTGTATAATTTACAAGAATTATAATAAAAAACACCTGATATACAGAAGTATATTATACAAAAATGACCCTTACCAAAAAAAACTATGCCTGATGGAAAAATTCTGATTACATATTTGAATTCAGTATACAAAACTACACTAGAATCACTATTTAGTTTTCTTGTAAAAAAAATCAAGTTTGCCAGTGTAATTGGTTCAATCTAACTTTTAAGTGATTAACTTTTCAATATTAAATAAATTTGATATATAGCTGCGTTTTCCTTTTTACTAGATCACCCTGACGATTTCAGTAGCAATGGGGCAGGAACAGATGTAAAATGTAAGGATACAGATGATCCCAGCAAGATCCTGAGACTCGTCATTCAGGCTATACAACATGTACTCTTTGGCCAAGGATCAACTAGGGATGAAATCCGTCGTTACATCCAGAACATGCATATTATAAGAATGTATTGTGATAAGTTTGACTGTGTGGTCTCTGAGGCTTTGAAAAGGGAGTTGATTTGGGATATTTGCGACGAAACCAATGCAATGGAAAGTACTATGTGGCAAGGGCCACAGAAGGTAAATGTGGGCGACAGTACTTTCACGATGACGAAGATCTTCTGCCTTGTCCTCGAATCTTCAGTCCTAAACCAATTCCCAAGAGATGCCCTTAACGACCTCCAATGAAATCCACACAAAGCACAAGATCTTTTCGTTCCACCTTGTGACCAGTGTACTCCACCATGTACAGCTGAATGTCCACCTCAAAACTGCCCTGTTCCACGTGCTCCTTGTCCACCTATGTCCACGTCCACTATGTCCACCTCCATGTCAACGTCCACTATGTCCACCTCCATGTCCATGTCCACCACCTTGTCCACCTGCAAAATGTTCCATAATTATAATTATGCTGAGTTAATCAATCATTTATGATTAGTTTATGAGCATTCAATATCCATCCTGCGATAAGTCTCTTAGCTATTTTAGATTATTTCCTTAGATTAATATATTGCTTAACATAGAAAATAAGAACATTTTTAAAAAGTTTTGAATCTCCTTCTTTGGTAGAAGGGAACTATCATAAAACATCAAATTCCTATTTCCACTTTATTCTTATTACAGAATCAATTACAGATATGTCTTTGTGAACAATAATTTATCAACAATAAATTTTGTAAAGCATATTTTTGTTTTTAATATCTGAATATAAATAGCCTTTAATTACTGAACATTAAAGTGTTTTTCAGAGGATTTATTTTTTTAAACTAGATCTATATGTAAATATTGAAGTTTTTACTAACTTCTTTTATTGGAGAGGTGAAAATAAATAATTTGATAATAATAAAAGTTAATACTAACTAGAATTGTTGTTGAAAAAAAATATAAACATTTCTAGTTAGTATTCAATGTTCTAAATTATCAAAAAAAATTAAGGAAAGAAAACATCTCATACATTTAAATTTTTAAATCTTCGGTCTCAGATTAAGAACTACATAGCTGTAATAATGTACAACACTTAAGTCATATTCCAATGCTTATGGACACTTAAGGTTTACTTTTTCTAAATTCTTTTCTTAGGTATTTTTTTGTTCACTTTTCATAGAAGTTAAAATCTCATAAAAGTTATTGAACGATTTTATGTTGCTTTTAATTATGCTCAGTTAATTCATCATTAGTTATATAATGCTGCCAGTAACATTTCTTTTTTTATCTTTAAACTTGTATTTTTTTTATTTTTAAGATGATAAATGATTATATTAAATCGTTATATGGAATGAATTAAAATATTTTTAAAATTACAATTTCTTTCGCATATTATTTATTGAGTTTGATGCAACTGAATTAACCACTCAAAAGAAACTTTTTTTTTTTTGATAAAACAACATGATAATATAATACTTTACATATCCTAAAATAAATCACCTGTATTTGAACAGTAAGTATTTGAGAAACTAAGAATGTATGTATGAGAAAGATATTATGTTAATGTTCCTAAACACTGAAAAGATACTTGAGAATATCTTTAATTAGAGAATTTCTGTAGCAACGAATGGATAGAGGTAAAACCTATTCTGAGTCGAATGTAATTCATGGATTTTGGAATAATTGACAAAGCATAGTTGGAGAGAAGACACTCAATGAAGGGAAGTAGCAGCGTCAAATGAAATATTTGCTAGTGAAAAGGGAAGGAAAAGAAACGTTCTGTATCGCAAAAATTTGAGTCATTAAGATTTGGGAAATTGCTAGTATTTCTTTAGAAAAACGGTATTTTATCACTTTTTTTATTAATCCAAGAAACAATGATGATAATGTCAACCTGACATATTCCAAAATTCCAGAAGAACGATGAAATACATAATGATTACGAAATCGCTTAATGGCGTTTCCATCTTACACTTATCTTTTTTCTTATTTAAATATATTATACTTTCAATACCTCAAATTTCGATATCTCGAAAACCTTGATATGTCGAAAAATTATTTTTCCCCTTGATATTACATACCGGTACTCATCTAATTTTAATTCTTATGTCGAAGAGTGTTCACTCAAAGCCTTGTTTTGTCGAATATTTTTCGAAGTAAAAAATGATTTTTTTCTGAAAAATCGCTGTTCAGTTGTGTCGAAGGAAATGTAGGTATTTTTCCAAGAATCCCTCACACCCTTCATTATCTCTCTGGTCATGATACTGGACTTCTTTAAGAAATACTAGCAATGTAAGTTCATTGTATTTTACTAATTCTTTTGAATTTAATGTCATTGCTTAGGACTACTTTTAAAAATTAAAATTATCTTTGCAAATTATAAGTCTATAATTTAGATTTATTGTCATCTATTATTACATATTTATACTTAGTCTCATCTATCAAGGCAGTAATTTTTAGAATATTATTCGGGATCTCGTGTTTTTACGTGAACTTTTATGTTTTCGTTTTGACCTTGTAATCTCGAAAACTCGCTATCTCGAATTTATTTTAGCATCCCTTCGACTTCGAGATATGGAGAGTATACTGTATTAGCAAGAAGACCCGTTCTTCGCTCGGGTTACAAAAAACAAATGTCCTAAAGTTGATGATAAAGAATCAGATAAAGGTCTGATCTCTTTACAAATCTATATCTATCCCGAAAATCTCATAGAAGGCTCATCCACTCACCGCCCTTCCAATGTACACCCATTGTTCCAGGTTATTTGAATTTTATAACTCGAGATTCTGAGATATGAAATTAATATCGAGATCGGAAAATATCAGATTTCCCACCAATTTTTCCCCTTCTTTTTTTTCTACTTTTGAACATAAAAGTGTATTGAAAAGAGGACGATCCTTGGAATTTGTTAAGCCCAAAACTTAAGAATTTTCAGCTTTTTATTTTGTTTCACTTTCTTTTAGACCAATTTCAAAAAAAAGAAAGTCTGTTTCAACTACATGTCAATTTCAATTCCCGACCATAGTCTTTAAAGCAAAGAAATTCTTCAGCAATGGATCAAGACAATTTCTTTTTCAAGCAGAATTTGAAAATTGGGCCATAATATAATAATAAATACTCTGAAACAACATAAACTATACTTTCCTTAATGCTACTTTTCTTTTCCCTTCTTTCTTTTATGAAAGTTCTTTGAAAAAAGAAAAAAAAATCATTAGTGTGATTCTAAATTATAAAATCTAACAAATAAATGTTTAATTCTGCAGCATTTGATATACAATATAGACCCAATTCTCTCTCTATAATGTACATTAAATTTCTGATCAAAACATACCTTAGCAGTACAGTGTTTAAGTGTGTATAAAAATTTTTTCGTAATGAAATATAATTTATTCAAATGATTTCGTTTTTAAGCCTTCGGAAAAAAAAATCAAGTGAGGTCAGAGAATGAGGTCTAATTTAATTTGTAAAGAATGAAATTATTTCAATATATATTTTTAATGGTGCAGAACCACAAATTTAAAGAAAACAATCAAAGTAGAAATAATATCTTCTATTGGAGAAGCGACGGCGCTTTGCATATACGAAGCGCCATTTCAGAAATAACTAACTTGTCAACAAGAAAACGAATACTGTAAAGTTGACCTGTTGTATTTTCTAATTGAGAAAGACATTTATAGAATCAATTGAATGTATCATCACTAAAATCGATGGATTATTGAAATGTTTTGCTGAAAATCTAAGAAAATTAATCTCTCTAATTTTAAATTCTAAAAAAAAAAGATAATTATTTCCCCCCTAAAGCTCAACCGAATTCTGCCATTTCTTATGATTTTAATTACTAATTTACTTATTGGAAATTACTTAATTTTCAGCAGCTAATATTATGAAAAATATGAAGATTATGTTTTTATTTGGAAACATAACAATTTAGAATCACAGTAATGATTTTTTTTCAGTTGTTTCAAAGAACATTCATAAAAGAAAGATGGAAAAAGAAAAGTAGCATTAAGGAAAGTATAGTTTATGTTGTTTCAGAGTATTTATTATGATATTATGGCCCAATTTTCATATTCTACTTGAAAAAGAAATTGTCTTGATCCATTGCTGAAGAATTTTTAGACTTTAAAGACTAGGGTCGGGAACTGAAATTGATATGAAGTTGAAACACACCATTGCACTTTCTTTCATTTTTTTTTTTGAAGTTGGTCTAGAACAAAGTGAAAAAAAATCTGAAGATTCTTCAGTTTTGGGATTTACAAATTTTGGCTTCTCAAATTGCAAGGGTCGTCCTGTTTTCCATTCACTTTATATTCAACATCTAATCCATATATACATTTCACACTTTAAGTTAATTTCTTTCGGATAATATAACAAAATGGACAAACTAATGCCTTCTGATTAAACTGAATCGAAGTAATGATGAGCAATCTTATGGGTTCACATTTTGACTAGATAATTTCGGGAATCAATTCAATTGAACGACGCTAAGTTTTAAAAATCTTTTTTTTTTATATATGTATATATATTAAACGGAAAAAGAAATTCTGTTTTAAAAACCAGAAATGCTTTGAAGACAGATGGACTGATATCTACTTTAGTCATAACCGTCAAGATTTAAATGAAAAATCAAATTATTTCTAACCTTCTTTAACTTAATACACTTGTTCACAAGAATTTAGTAACAAATAAATTTTTACAGAAATAAAAGGCTTTTTCAAATCTTAGTGGAAATTGTTTTAACTGTATACAATCAATTGCAGCGTTAGTGAATGTTCACCAGTTACTGTATATTTTTCAAAGTAAAATACACTACAGCGTTCTCCCCTAATTGAACAAATGACCTTGTGATATCACGGGACATTGTGAAAAATGCCGATCATGGATCATAGATCGCGATTTTATATATCATTCATATTCTTCTTCCCACGATATATTGATATATATATATATATATATGTAATTATATATGGGCGATTCTATGAAAATTGAATAACTTGATGTCCCCTAGTCATAACTAATCTAAAAACTGACATTGTAAGTTATTCATCATGAAATTAAAAAGATAACTGTCCTTTCGTTTTAGTTAAATAAGTTAAAAATAGTTTCTTATAACATAATATTGACAAAATCTCCACTTTCTACGTGAAACGTCATTCCCTTTGCATGTCAGCACTACAAAAATCAGGAGTACAAAGTATAAAGTACTTTTCAAAAAAATTAATATCATCCTTAAATTTATAAAATACCTTATCATTCCTTATCTGCAAGTTAGGAACCGGCAGTTTTTTAATCACCTGATTAATAGACACATACTGCAATATCATTTTCATCTAATTTAAATAGTTACAATAAAATTTACAAAGTTGTCTTGACAAAATAAATAAAGCTGAAGCAATAATTTTGATGGGAGATTTTAACGCCAGAGTAGGTAATCAAGCAATTACAAAATGTATAGGAACAGCAGGAGAACCAACAAGTAATTATAATGGAGAAATGTTAAAAGATTTCAGGGTTTTCAATATTTTAAAAATCAGTAATACTTCTTTCAAACATAAAGAGATAGTCTACATAAGTATACATGGGAAGCTAGAGGAGTTAAGTCTGTCATAGATTATATTATTATAAATGAAAGACTTAATAATAATATTAAAGATACAGCACGAGAGTATATCGTGGAAGTGAAATAGATAGTGATCATATATTAGTGGAAAGCAGATTTGAAATTAAATACAAATCCATTTATAAAAAGAAAACAGAAAATACGATAATTTCTAAGAAACTCAAAATTTACCTCCTTGAGCAAGAAAGTATTAGAAATTTATACACAAATAGATTGAAAGACAAGATAACAGAATCTACAAACAATATAGAAATAGATTGGAAAAACATCAAAGAAGGAGTATTGCATGCAGCAGAGGAAAATTTAGGTTATAAATCACACAAAAACAAGAAATGGATTAGAACCTGGAACGAAGATCTACAGGAAAAGAGTGGGAAAAAAAGAAAGCTTTTAAAATTTATCTACAAAATAAAAACACAAACAATTATATAGAATATAAAAAATTGCGAGCGGAAGTTAGGAAACTATCAAGGAAAACACGTAGAGAAGATTGGGATAAATTTGTTAAATCTTTAGAACAAGACATCACAGAACCCCAAAGAATAGGCTACAAAATTTTCAGACAACTACAATGTACTGAGACTGATAAATTAAGAATGAATTTAATGCAAGAAGAAGCATGGAAAAAACATTACAAGACACAAGACACTCTGGAATGAAGAAGATCAAGTAGAAGTTGAGAATGATTTTCAGAAATTCAATAATACAACGGAAGATTCAGTTGGAATAACTATGGATGAATTAGAAAATGCCTTAAAAAACTCAAAGAACAGGAAAAGTCCGGGATCAGATGGAATATATATATAATTATTTAAATACGGAGATGAAAAATTAAAAGAAAAACTACTTAATCTTTTTAATGAGATTTGGAAAAAACAACAAATACCAACGGAATGGGAAACTGGAATAGTAATAAGTATAAATAAGAAAGGACCGAAGGATAATTGCCAAAATTGTAGAGGAATAACATTATTACAGACAGCATACAAATTATTTACGAACATTATAAAAAATAAATTAACCCATTTTACATATATTTATTTAGAAGAAGAACAGTGTGGATTTAGGAAAGGAAGAGGATGTACAGCAATTACTTGAAAAAAGAAGAGAATTTAATTTACCAACGTACCTACTTTTTATTGATTATGAAAAAGCTTATGATAATCGAAACAGAGATTATTAAGTAAACAGAGATTTACTGTAGAAAATTATGGAAGACGATAAAATTCCGACGAAATTAAATGATATAATTAGGAGTATTTATAGAGAAACAAAAATTAATATAAAATTTATGAATGGAAAAATATCAGAGCCTTTAACTATAAATAAAGGAGTGAGACAAGGATGTGGACTTTCCCCAATACTTTTCAATATATATATAAATAAAATTCTAAAAGAATGGAAATCAATATATAAAAATGGTATCCAGATCACAAAAGATAAAAAATTGAAGACATTACTGTATGCTGACGATCAAGTTTTGTTAGCAAATTCAGAAGATGAACTTCAAATTGGAGCAAATCATCCAAATACTATCTCAAAAAAATATAAAATGAAAATTTCGGAATCAAAAACAAAATCTATGGCAATGTGTGGAAAACAAATACAAAGAGTGAAAATTGTAATTAATGGGAAAATAATAGAACAAGTATCAGAGTTTAAATATTTGGGAAACATAATTTCCTGTTATAACGATGAGGCAAACCTGATATCAAACGTATAGACATATAACAGAATAAATGGAATAATCAGAAGAAGATTTGGAAAGCAAATGGCGAAAGAAACACTACTAAGTTTACATAATATTACAGCCAAAGCAGCAATTAAATATGGGAGTGAAACCTGGATGTTGAAACAAACAAAGACTGGAAACTGCACAAATGAAATTTTTAAGACCTTTATTAGGATTTACACGTTTCGACAAAAAGAAAAATAATGATATCAGAGCACAACTTAAAATTCCAAATATAATTCAAGAAATTCAAAATTATAAAAAAAAATTGGCTTAACCATGTAGAAAGAATGTCCAACGATAAGATTCCAAATTTAATTTTGAGATATAAACTCAAAGGAAAAAGAGACCGAGGACGCCCAAGAACAAGATGGAGAGATCAAAATCATCTTCAGAGTTAGGAACAGACAATCATGTCTAAACCTAAAATGTTCAAGACAAGACAAGACTAAGACATTTCTATTACAGAGTTTAAAAAATATCAGTATTTCAGTTCACAATCTTCTTCATCAATATCAGAACATACTGCAGCTACTAGTATTTCTTTACAACAAATTTGACTAAGACAGCCATATTGTAGCTATCCTGCTTTTTATTCTTAAAAACATCACATCTCAGGGTGGCCACTCCCCAGACATTTTAAAATTCCCTGACTTTTCCAGGTTTTCCAGGTGAATTGAAAAAAAATCCAGGTGCGGGGCTGGACATGAATTGTACACGATACTGTAGAAACCCTTTTCAATGATTGCCTTTAGATTTAGATAACTCAATTGCAAGTTTTTCTCTCTTACTAAATATTTTCTTTTTAATAATTTCCTCTGTAATAAGTTTACTCCATTAACAGAATAAATTTTACTTCTTATAATTTATGGATAGAAACACCATTGTATTTGTTTATTGCACAATCTTGCAAACTGTTTAAAGGGCTTGCAACAGATATTCACTTTGTCCCTAGGTAAAAAAGGGACCAAAAGGGACGAAAAATCTTAAAAAAGGGACCTAAAATTAAACATTTTCAATTTCAAATTATGAAATTTCAGGGTAATAATTATATTTCAGTAGAGGTAATTATGCATATTTTGTTTACTTTATTCCTAGTGAACATTTTAGAAGATTTGAATATAACATTGTAGAATATAATTTTTCAATGTTTGAGAGGAAAAGAACCTTTTATGAATGTTGTGCATGAATATCACAAGTAATATACAGAATACAGTGATGACCAAAATGCTAGAATAAATGCCTCAAAAATTTATTTGAAGAAACTAGATATCAAAGAAACACCATAATTATCAGATTAAAACAGACATTACTTATTATAAAATTCCCTGAATATCTAATTAAGTAGAATTACTTTCCTGGAGGAAACTGATGTAAAGTGTATGTGAATTAAACTTTTCGATATGACTCTTGATTAAAATTCAGCATTTGATAAAAATAATCATTTATTATTATTTTTCATGTAAAGAGGTATCATATAAACTTGAAAAAGGTGAAAAAAGTATTGGTTAGAATAATAAAGAGTAGAGAGTTTAAATTTTAAATATGACATTTTCAAACATTTTACTTTAAAATGTATATATTTAGTTTTATCAGTTGTATATATCAGTTTTCAAATTTATATATTTTTTTTAAATGCCAAAGACAAATTAAAAATAATGTAATTCTGTTTAATTAAGTGAAAAAAAATTGAAATTCTGTTAATAATATTTTGAGTTACATCAAGTTTAAATTACTCCACTTTTATTAAAAAAATTTAAAATTTAATTTTTTTTTAAAGTTTAAGAAAATTTTTATTAAGTGTTTTTGTGTAGTCATTGCATGATTAATCACCAAAAAAAATTTCAAATATTTTTAACTTACCGGTAATTAGTAATTTAAAAAAAAAAAAAATGGGCCTTCGATCCCCTTAAGAAGAAATGTGGCATATTTAAAAATAATAAAGTTTTAAGGTTTTTATTTATTCATTTTTTGATTTTTTTTTTAGATTGCATAAGCACTTTGCATAAACTAATATTTTACAAAAAAACGCACGCACATTGCAACGCATAACGCATAAACGAAACGACACCCCCCCCCCCCGCGAAAAAAAAATATTTCGGAGAAATAAATATTAAATGTTTACCATGTAACACACTAGTAGCTTTTTAAACATTCGGTTAATGGAAGAATAAAAAATTTGGAAAGATGCAAAAGGATTGAGTATACACTGACACTAAATCGTTTCAAATTATGGCGCGAATATGCAGTAGTACAACGGCGATTTTTGCCGTTTTCCAAGTTTTTTTTCTCCTTTCATTCTTATAATCTTCTGGGAAAATTACTTTAAAGAAGAAAACAACAGCGGGTGTGAATAGAAATCGGAAGATCCTCATGCTTGACTATTAGCAATTTTGTAGAGGAATACGAAAAAGAGACGTAACTAGCGCATTGCCACCGCCGTGGGCGCCAATTAAAAAAAGAGAGCAAAAAACGAATAATCAATAAAAAAATATAATATCAATTACTTTAAAAAAATGTTTGAAAATAATTTGTCTTCGGCAAATTTGAAAAAAATATTTATTTTTTATAATATGAGATTTTAAAAAATTTTTACATTGAAAAATCGTTAATTTTCAGTTTAAAAATTTTTAAACTGAAAATATTTCAGTTAAAATTTTTTTTAAATGCCGAAGACAAATTAAAAGTGATATATTTCTGTTTAATTAAGTGAAAAAAATTTTGAAATTCTGTTAATAATATTTTGAGTTATATCAATTTTAAATTACCCCATTTTTTTTTTAAAATTAAAATGTAATTTTTTTTTAAAGTTTAAGAAAATTTTTATGAGGTGTTTTTGTGTAGTCATTGCGTGATTAATCACCAAAAAAATTTTCAAATTATTAACTTAATTAGTATTTAAAAAAAAAAATGGGCCCTGGATCCTCTTAAGAAGAAATGTGACATGAAGATGTTATGTGTTTAAGTCAATATTTAAAAATAATAAAGTTTTAAGGTTTTTTTTAATTCATTTTTTGATTTTTTTTTTAGATTGCATAAGCACTTGTATAAACTAATATTTTACACAAAACGCACGCACATAAATAAAACGACACCCCCCCCCCCACCGCCAAAAAAAAAAAAAAAA
>JAFIDM010012231.1:147821800-147844142 GCA_023159025.1 Thereuonema tuberculata
GAAAAGGTGCAAACCTATGGGAGAGCCACCGGCCAAGCTGGCAGTGATCCCCCAAAGGCAAAAAGGCAATAAACAAATTTCTGTTAAGCCGAGAGGCAAAAACAGAAAGCTTCCCTACATCTCGTAGGAGAAAAGAAATAAAATACAAAAACACAAAGAAACACGGCTTCACTTAAGCATAATAAAAAAGAAGACGTACTGATTAAATTCTTTAAAATGTATCAGGAGCCCAGCACAGACTAAACAACAAACAAATTACATTTTTCTGATTCATTTACCGGGAAATGGTAAATAGGTTTGCGCCTTTTCTGGTTCTTTATCGAGAGAGGCGGGGCAGGTCTGAAGAGCTAGTTGAATAGCGAAACAGCTGTTACCTGTTCCTCCCCGGTAAATGAATCAGAAAAAGGCAATTTGTTTGTTGTTTAGTCTGTGCTGGGCTCCTGATACATTTTAAAAATATATATGTATATATATCATATTTGGTTTACTTACTTAATAAACAATTTACTTCATAAGCTTAATAAATTTTAGTTCAATTCAAAAATTTCACTGCTTCGGAATAAATATAATATCAATATATTCGTATCTCACAAAGACTGTTAGACATTTCATATAAAATGCTACTTTATTACAAAAAAAACCCACAAATATATACTCTCCTGAAATTAACAAAATATTGGTCGTTTTCAGGAGAGTATATATTTGTTTTTTTGTAATAAAGTAGCATTTTATATTCGTATCTATTTAATCAAGAAGCTAGTGGTTTCAGGGCTCTAAGGGTTCTCAGCAGAAGGACATTGCCTACTGGTAAAATGTCCACTTTTTCTTAATTTTTAAAAAAAGTATTTATTTATTTATTAAAATATATACAAAAGAAAGTAACATTTGAAAATAAGGATGCATTGTATAGACTATATAGAGGATAAGATAAAGAAACTATTCCATTTTATCTCAAACAGTATTGTAGTAAATAAACTGTAAAATTAAATAATCTAAGTCGAACAGGATATCCATCCATTTACAAGATGATTATAAAGGTTTTATTCACTTTCTAGCTGGAGCATCAAATTCAATAGCACTGAATAAAAACCAACATCCTTTGAACAAAGCATTTCTTATTTCTAAACTCACTTTGAATTCTGCTTCTAGTCTCTCCAATTGCTTTGTGCTGTAGGCTTGTCTGGGTTTGCGATCTATTCCTGGTTTTCGAGCTCTTCGTCCCATTGGTTTAGGAGCTATAAATAAACAATGCAATATATTGATTATAAGGAAACAAATACTGGTCTCAAATACCATTGCAACCTGTCTCAGCAATGTATTACTAGATGGATGACAGTGCCATTGATGTGTGCTTTATTCCTCTTAGATCACCATAATAATGAATTTTAATTAATCTTACTCATCACTACGATGTCCTAATAGAAAGAAAGCATTCGTCATCTAACAATGATCCACAGAATTTGAAACGATTATAAACATGCCTTTCGAACAATAAAACAGAGTCAATAGTTAAAACTAAGATCTACGACAATCAAATAGAGCATAAACGCAGACATGGGAACAATATTACAATATTTATGAAAAAAAAAAAAAAAAAAAACCTGAATAAAACTGTTCATTTTTAAAATAGAAAAGATAGTTGATATTTCTAAAAATACACTTTGTGTATTAAAAATGCAGTAATTTATTAATTAGAAAATAATAAAAGTAAAACAGAAAACTAATATCAATCAATTCATCTTAATTTAAACTGTCTTTTCGGGGTTAGTCTTTATTACAGCGCTATCTTTATCTTATAATTTATAATCAAATATTAATTTCAATTATATTATCCATTCTGCGTGTATAAACATTAATACAAGGGACCAAACACACAAAAACAATAGAGATATAAATAAATAATTTCATAATAAATAATTTCATTACATGTTGCAAAGGTACTATCCTTCGTCGTCAGATGATCTTAAATAAACACATGAAAAGGAAAACAAGGCTAGGAATTAAAATTTAAATGTAACAATAATTTTGGATAACAATAACTTTCAAATGCAACAACAAATAATCTATCGTAAATTATACTGTAGCGCGTTCTTAATTGATACTTCAGTATTGTAACAGTGTTTAGATTTAATTAACAATGATTCGTGAAATTTACGTAAGTAACAATCCTTCTCAATCCCATAGATGACGGGATTGTTTATCATTATATTGTGGCCGGAATTTTATGATGTAATGCTGTTAAATATTGCAGGTTACTTTTCTCTACAGCTGTTTCGTGTTCTTTCATTAATTTTTTTATTTTACGTCCAGTCTCGCCAAAATACGTGCAATTAATACTACCACCTTCACATTTGATACCATAGATAACTCCCATTTTGTCTTTATTATTAATATTATTAATATTCTTATTAAAGATGTGTTTTAAAGTATTATTAGCTTTGTGTACCAATTTTATATTTGCTTGATTTAAAATAGGATCAAGCATATGTTTAAGGTTAGCATCATACGGAAGAGAAACAAATTTCTTATTTTCTTCTGTACTAGGTTTAGAGAATTTACTTCTTTGCAAGGTTCTGCTAATTGTTTTATCAATAAAATCTATAGGAAAATCATTCTTTAAGAAGATACTTCTGATTGAATTTAATTCATTGGAAATAATAACTGATTTGAGCAAACTTTAATAGCTCTGTTAACCGCCAAAGAAATTGCGTTTGTTTTATAAATCACCGGTCCTGCTGAATTGTAATTCATAGTAACATTTGCACTAACTTCCTTTCTGTACACAGTAGTATTAAATTGAACCTTATGTCTAATTATTAGGACATCCAGAAAAGGAATTTTGTTGTTACTTTCTAATTCCATTGGGAATTTTATATCATTATCAATTTCATTGAAAGCAGATAAAATGTTGTGAATTTCATTCTTATTAACTAACAAAAAGATATCATCTATAATACATATCTACAGATGAAGGAGATATTCTTATTGATTAATTCCATTTTCCGTAATTTAGATTCCAGAAAATGTATAACATATTCAGCAATTATAGCCGAGGACGGCAAACCCATGAACACCCCCCTTTTTTTGCTGATAAACAGAATCTTTAAATTTGAACCATTGCATCTTAAATATGGTGTTTACCAATATATGAATATGATTAATATCAATTAAACCTTTTTTGATATGAGTATTTAAATTAAGATTGTAAAAATAATCAATTGCATCATTGATCAGAGGCATCGACAAGGAAGTATATAAATTCACTACATAGAATGATGCCATAATGTTATCATCATTACATGAGCTTTTTCTTAATTGATGCAGGAAACTTACATTATTAGGAACACTAAATTTAGAAACATAGTCAAATCACTACAGCAGATAAAGGAGGTGCTATTGTTGCAATGGATTTGTGTAAATATAACGAAATGTGCAGTCATTTCCTTAATAACACTGAAGGAATTTGCGTAACCAGAAATAATGAAAGACTTACAATTTTTCGCATGAACAAAGAAATACGTAAATTAGCCGAAGAAGAGATTATAGATAAAGAGAACATGGAATTTATTATTGCAACAAACTATTATCTTCCATATTTTAGAGGTTATCCAAAAATCCACAAAGAAAAAGTCAATGATAGATATAAGACTAGACCTATTATTATAGTATGTTCTAACAGTGCAGTTATGAAGATTTCAAAAATACTTGTTCAAGAACTCAAGAAAATTGACTATGTTTCTGAATTTAGTGTTCCTAATAATGTAAGTTTTAATGACTTTTTTTTTATAATTAAGGCTACATTTTATATAAAACTACTGTACTTTTCTTCTTTACCCGTCTGCATTGAGCTAATCTACATTACAATATTTGATCAACAATCGAGACGTTCTACCACATATATTGAATAATGGATGATCTGTTCACGTGCAAGAACATCTTATTCCTTAAGGGTCACAGTAAACTTGAGATTCTATTATTATTATTATTATTAATTATTATTTATTATAACTGAAGCTAAGCACTTGTCTCTTTATGCCATTTTATAATTGAAAACATTCAACTTTATAAATAAATTAAAAAAAAAAACTGTAAGAAAAAATAATACTTCTGGTTAATTTAAGATTGTAATCAACTTATGAATTCCCAGAATCAATGTAGATTGTGCTTTTACCTTTTACGTAAATATTTTAGGTAACTGTAAGTAACTGAGGTAACTGTAGGTAACTTGTAGGTAACTGTACTGTAGTAAAATATAGTAGGATACAGAACTAGTGAAATTAAGACGAAAAAGTAGATGTTGGTGTTAAATTAATTTATTCTAAAAATAATGCTAACAACTCTGTGGTAATTTTTAAGGGGACAAATATGAAATGGTGCGGTGTTTTCGCGAAATTTTTGACGAAGAATCTATGATTTTGACCATAACTTGGGAGGGGGGGGCTCATTACAGCATTTGTATGTGGGCCCTGAATTTGATGTGGGCGACAATCACATTATTTCGTCATTGACCAATCCCAGTGCCATTATTAAAAGATTTTAAACAGTGTAGGATTCACATATTGCAATGATTTTTATCAGCATTTATTTCATTAGTCACTGTGTATTCTAATTTATTTTACGATTTGTTATTTATTTCTATTATTTTATTTAAATTTTACATGGGCTCTAACTGATTTTTAACCATCTTTTTAAATAATAACAAATCAGAAGCAGGTCAACTGAAAATTTAAACGAAATAATAAAATTAAATAACAAACAGTAAAATAAATTAGAAAACACAGTGAATAAATGGTGATAAAAATCATTACAATATTTGACTATCCTGAGGTGATAAAGTTTTACACCCCTACCTCCCTCAAAGTGTCCCCCCCCTGTGAGTGTCTGGTAATCAAAAAAAAAATCATCTACAAAGGCCTTGGTTAAAAACACGTACGCCTGAAAGACAGAATTTATTAAAAAAAAATTAATTTCATTTTCAGAAAGCATGGGAATCTAATCTAATCCGAATACTAGAAAGTGAAATAGAAGAGAGAAAAATAATGGATAAGCTTATATTAGAAAAATAAAGATCTATTTGTAACTGAACAGAAAATTTTAAAAATTCTGTAACACTTATTTTGTAGTACAAGTAACAAAACCATTAAGGAAACTTTTTCAAGAATATATTCTTAATCAACAGTCAAAACTAGCAATAAAAAAAGCATTCTAAAATTACAAATTCCACTGATATGTAATAATCTGTTTTTTTTAATTCCACTGATTATTAATTTTTAAGAATAAGTTATTGAATATGACATCAAACTGTCTAATAATCATCCTCTCTTACAAGTTTTTCCATAGACATACAGAACAACAATGATCATTGGTCAACAAGAGTCACATGATGTCATTGTTATAATTTTCAAGCCTAAGTTGTTTCCGTAGCAACAAGAATGCGATGAGTGAGTGGATTGCAAGCAAACCATGAATCATGAATTAAATTAGATAAAAAACACGCTTATTCTTTTACTGTTATAATTATTAACGAATTATTATCAATTTAAATAGCTGCTAATAATTTCTTTCAGAATAAAGACAAAATTTCTAAAATCACTTTCCCAAAAATTATTAAAACAAAATTTATGAGATGGAATGTCATCACAAGATTGAAAACTTGAATTCTTGCGATATAAAAAGGAAATCGTTCATAAAATAAAGAGAGACTTGGAAAGATAGGGCTGTTTAGTGTTGCTGACTACTCTATCTTGACAAGTCTCACATTTATTTAATTTTTATATTATTATTTTTATTTAAGCTTATTTTAAATTGCCAAATACCTAACGTACTAGAGAGATTGAAAATGCATGAAGTTACTGTTAGAATCGACATTTAAAGTGTTGTGGGGATGGAGATGCATCAGAGCACATCTTCGCTTATCGTAGTCAACGATGCTAGAAGATGAGCATCATGCTCTGTCGCCATCAACCTGATTTCCTATCCGATCGGAGAATGGTTGGGTCTCTTATAAGGGAATTACATGCGGAATTCACAGTTAATATGAATATAAATGATCTAAAAGAAAACTTGGTGCCTATTTCTCTGGCAATTTCATAAATGAATTCTGGCAGTATTTACAAAAGTCCATCAGCTCTTCTCTTAAGCCAATCGAGGCCTACACAAGGGGGGAAGGGTCAATTGGTCCTTCAGCACCGGGGCCCGGCCGTCAAAGGGGCCCGGACTGAGATCTTAACCGAAAAAAAAAATATATGATTCAGCCTTTCACTTCTAGACTTTTATAATGAAGGCTACAGTTTATATAAACTTACTTTTCTGATTTAAGCGTCTGCTGCATTGAGCTATTCTGATTTACAAGGTTTGCATAGAGAGGTTCTGCATTACAATATTTGATCATCAATCGAGATATCATGTTCACTGTTATGTGCAAGAACGTCTTATTCAAGACTTCCTTAAGGGTCACATTACACTGGAGTTCCATTATAACTGAACCAACATTTGTTTCTTTATGCCATTTAATAATTGAAGACATTCAAATTTTTAAATAAATAAATAAATTGTAAGAAAATATAATAAATACGTTAATTTTAAGATTGTAATCAGCTTATGAATTCCCAGAATCAATTTAGGTTGTGTTTTTACCTTTTACGTAAATATTTTAGGTAATTGTGTGTAGGAACAGAAACAGTGAAATTTAAGACGAAAAAGTAGATATTGGTATTAAATTAATTTACTCTAAAAATAATGCTGATAACTGTGTGTGTGGCATGTTTAAAAGGGACAAATATTTTCGCGGTATTTTCGACTCAGAATCTATGACTTTGACCATAACATGGGGGGGGGGTCTTTTACTGCATTTGGTATCTGGGCCCTGAATTTGATGTAGGGCCTGTCTGTCCATCTATTTATCTATTTATCTTTTACAGTTTCATATGCATTTCTAATATTAATTTCCAAATTTAGGTAATGGAGTTTTAATGAAATCGAACTGCGGAGTTCTTCAACTATAATAAATTTTTTAACAGGTACAGTTTCGAGTCGTATTTGGACATTAAATGATGGATCATTCTCAAATATGATTCAAAATCTCGTAATACTAATTGCTGCTGATATCAGTTGTACTTCTCATAAATTACGTACACTTATTTCTTTTTTCTTTCTGCCAAGACCTATTAAAAAGAAATCTTTAAGTTTTATATTTATATAGACATTTTATTTCTCGTATAAAACTCAAAAGGAAAAGCTGTATTGAAACAGTGACTTTTCATCAATTGCTTTTTTAGTTTCTCAAAGCTGAGAATGATCCATCATTTAAAATAAGGTGCACAACCCGCGGCCGCCGTTGTATTTGCTGCGGCCCGGTCGTGTCAAACTTAAAATTAAATTTGAACCTTAACATTGCTGCCAACAGATACATTGAACAATGTCCTAACTTGCAACAGCAACTGTCTCAGACTTTACTATTGGAATGAAACACAACTAGTGCATTATTTGATAATTTGAAGTTTATGTAAATTACATTTATTATTAATTATTATTATAAATGGCACTGTCAAATCATTAATTGGTAAGACATTTAGGTAAATTTCATGTATTATAAATAATTATTATTATTGTAAATGATATTATCAAATCATTAATTAGTAAGATATAGAAAGGGTCTCTATCACAACTTTTATAAAAATATCTCAGACTTCCAAGGTTGTGTACCCCTGATTTTAAAGCTTATTTTCACAAGTTATAATATGCCGATGTAAATAAATTAAAGATTTCTTTTTAATAGGTTTGGCAGAAAGAAGGAAAAATAAATAAATAAATAAATTATATATATAATTTTTTGATTTTGGTAGTTTCAAATCACAGATCACTGTCTGGCTTATATATATATATATATATATATATATACATATATATGATAATTTACGAGAAGTACAATTAACATCAACACCAATTACTGTGGCGAGATATTCCAAATACCTATTGTCAGAAGGCTAAGCAGAATCGGAATTGCTGCCAGACAGTCTAAATCAGTGTTTCTCAATCTGATGCTCTACATTACTCAACTTACGAACTTCTTATTACGAATGGAGATGTTTCACAAAACTATTCTTCTTCCAAATGTTTCTTTTCTTCCGGAATTTACTGACTAAAGCATTATTTTCTGAAATCGTTTCGTTCCACCTAGTAATTTTTAAAGAAATTCATGGGTTTTTATTGCATATAGCTTTTAAATAATAATAAGATTAATTCACTATTGGAATTCTTTGCTGTCAATATATATTAATATGTAGATGTATTTCTATTCCAACAGATCATGAAGTGTTTTTGTCTTCACTTTGTATCTAAACAAAGAAAATGCAGCGATTGGTTGAAGAATGTTTATAGGTAGGCGGGAAAATATTATAAATGTTGACAATTTACTTGCTTACTTTTATGTTGTGATTAAATAATGGTAGCCATGGAATAACAACAAATTATAGTTAGAAAATAAGTATTACAAAGAAAATAATGTTGATAAGCTATATTACAGGTAAAATTGTATAACTACTGTAATACAGAACTAAAAAGCAGCTTCATTAAAAAGAAAGTTTGGAGAAATGGAGGTCATTTTACACCATTTAATTTTAGGGATCTCTTTAATTTGATCAGTGAATAGATCCCATTCCATTTACAGTAAAGCACTCTTAACATCATAGGATAAAAATACCAAGAAATACTCAAGAGAATACGCAATATCGGAAGCTGGTCAGTGGGTTTTTTTCATCAAAAGAACTGTCTTTTTCTCTTTCTGTTGAAATGCAAACGATGTTGAGTAACAATCAATGATTGCTGCGAAGTTACGGACAGAGGTAACTTTTTGGTTTTTCCAGATGTAAATTACAATTATATTATAATAGAAATTTGAAATCTTTCACAACCTACTCATCTTCTCTAATATTGTTTAAAAAATTCATAGGACGATTGCAACATTTTCCCTTCTTTGCAAATAACTGCAATGATGTTATAAAGATTTGCAGAAGTCTTTGGACAAGATGTTAGCAGGAATGTTATAATTGTATTGAAACGAACAATAATTGTAAGGACAAAATAGACACCACTTACACTAGAATTAAATCGATCAGTTTTCAAGAAGAGAAACTTTCTTTGTTATTTGAATGTGATTTCTAACAATAGGAATTAAGTTTCACTTGTTATGAAGGAAGTTATTTCACACTTTCCTATTTCTATATTTTTAAAATTACTTTTAGAAACGCTTTGTTTTATTGAATTCTTTGGCTTAAAATTGATCTTAATAATATTTTAATGGTTTTTATATACGAAAATTTCATTAAAAAAGAGATTTAACGTTCAACAATTTTTGGGCTCTTTATTATAATTTATTTATTTATTTATCTTGTTTCTTTATTATAATTTTTATAATTACACAGATGCTCGGCTATAACGCGGTTGTTTACATCGCGAATTCGGATATAACGCGATTTGGTCTTGGACCCCGTCTATTTTGGAAAAGGTGTATAATTGTAAACTTGCAAAATTTACCGTTTTTTTGCCTAAAATCAAATCAAAGGTGTAAATTAATATTCTTGTTTCCTTATTATTTACAGTAATTGAGACTCTGTACCCATCCTAATGTCACTAAAATGCGTCAAATACAATATATTTTTTAAAAAAATACCAGAATCACGGACTTTTTCGTTTAACAAAAATGAATATCGAGATCTATTTTTCTGCCAATGACAACCAGTAAAGAGGCCCATGTAATCTAATAGGCATATGAATACCTAGTTTCGATCCACGTGACTCATCGTTTGTACAAGATGCCAAGATGGCGGCGCCAAAACGATTTTGGCTAACATAACCCATCAGATTGTTGAAAAGGTAATGATTTATGTATTTATAAATATAAAATTCTCTCATGTAGCTCTGAATGATGTAGGTAATCGCGAAATGACCATTTTAAATCGATTTGGAATAGTGTGGGCGATAATATGATGCGATATATGACATTTGACGTCGCGAAGTAATAAAAGTTCGGTTATATCGCGATCTTCGAGACTAATAACCTTGGAAAAAATCCCGGTTTCCTCCGGATCCCCCAGACTGTCCATCCCCACTTTAAATATGAAACTTTCCAAAATTAAATTTTATATATTAACATTAGAGTGGCTGATTTATCTTTATTTTTATTTATTTTGACATATTTATCAAATTGAAAATAATGACATCAAGAAATCTGGGCTCTATGTATATACTACGTTTTAATATTTAAACGCTTATAAAAAATTTAAAAAAAAATATTTTCTAAAAATCGTTTCGCATTTTGTAGACGATTGCTTAAATGATCTATATATCTTTCCACCCTCCACCCCTAACTTTGAACTTTTCTGAAATCCTTTGTCTCTATGATTTAGGAGAAAAAAATACTTTAAATTTCATTAAGTACTTAAGACGAAAAAAAAAAGGAGGAATACATTAAGATTCGTTGATTAATAAAACAACCCTTGAGGATGCCACGAATCAACGGAAAGCTACTATGTTACAAACGCTGAGTTGGGACGACTTTATTTTTATTTACGGATTAAACAAATGAAATCTTGTAAATTCTTTGTGAAACAACTGTACATATTTTTTCCTTAAATGCCCGCTGAGGGCTTGGAATTTTTAATCTGCTGTTTTGAACTTCATTTCTTTTAATTTCTAAATGCAAATACTTAAAAAAAATATATAAAAATAGATCTAATTGGTTAAAAAAAAAATATTTACTACAAATCAGCCTAAGTAGTATTACTTGATTATTAAAATGTTCGTTAATAAGCTGAATTAGTGAGTTTTCTGAAATACAGATTAAACACAACGCCTATTCACTTTTTTTTGTCTCAGTCTTTTAATTTAGTAAAATCCTATAGGAATTTTTAAAAACTTTTAAAATGACACGTGTCGCCATGAAATGAGTTCAATATATGGAGGACTGAAGTTCTGAACTCAAATTAATATTCACTAAATGTCCTTATCAGATAACATTGCTTTTTTTTAATCCATCATGGAAATAAAGAATTCCTAAACTACTTTCATTTTTTTTTTTAATCACTTTACAATTTCATTAATCGGTGTTTAGTAAATTCGTTAATGTTGGCAGAATGAAGGCAGAATAAAGGCTTAAAAGGATCAGTCATCACCGGATCAAGCAAAAAAAATAATCCAAAGCAATAAGAGAGAAAAAAAAGAAAGACGTAAGAATAAAAAATGAAAGCAATTGATCAATGAAACAATATTATTAACTGTATTACGTATAAATGAAAAAAACAAAACAAGCTTTTTGCTTTGAATTCAATGAAAATGAAAGAAGATGAAGAATGAATGTTTAAAAAGAAAATTTATGTTTAAAGGAACATAATAAATATCCATTTAACATATAAAAAGCCGACATAATTTCAACAGGCTTTGCTCATAAAGACAATTATATATTAATACATGTTAATTTAAAAATAATCCTTAATGAAAATATTTTAAAAATTGAAGAAATTTAAATTCCATTTTTTTTAATAAATACTACAACAAATTAATAAAAGTAGCTTTGGATTTCGTTTTCTCTGGATCCCTTTTTTTTTTCAGTTTCTTAGTTACTTTAATATTAGGCTAATGCTACTTCAGACAATGTAACAAAATGTATAATATTTCTCCCATATTAATATCTCTGTTACTAGAACTTCCTTCCATAAACGTTTCATCCTCGATTTTTCTTTATCTACTATAATTATTATTTTTTTTAAAATGATAATGCTTCTGAGAGATATAGGGAACAAATATTCGGAAAAATTTCTAATTTTCTGGCTACGGCTTATCGAAGATGCAATTTAAAAGTTTTACAGATCATGTGACCTAAATTATGACGCTAAAAATTTTTTGACTAATTAAAAAAAAATAATTGTGCAGGAGAGGAGGAAAATTATACATCCCTACATTTCGTTTATCGTACAGTAAACAGTATTCTCAATGGTTTTACGCGTTCGACACCCGTGTTAAATTTTCTATCCCTTAAAACTGAAGTGATAACGATATCGGAAGAGACCTGCAATTTGCTTAAGAAGACCTTTCTTCATCGCAAAGTAGTGAGTGCTAATTCTGTATCACTGAAACTTTGATAACATGAATAGTTTAGAATTGACAAGAATTGACTAAATTAGTAAATATTTGTGGTTTAGTTTTTTTCTTCTTTTTGTTGGTTTAATTTCTATTCGTTTAATATATTCTATGGCCATAATGAATAATGTCTACAAATGACAGACGGAGTTGTTGCATTCGTTCTTTCTATTCTTAATAAACTTCCCTGAATGGAAAGAACGGAGATGGGTGGTCTATAATTAAAAAACTCCGGGGATTGTGTGTGAACTGAAAATAAGATAGTGAAAATGAATTATGAGATTTAATCAATGGGAAAAAAAAATCAAACAACTTCAGTCAAAGAAACTTAAAAATTAAAAAGAATTTACTAATAAATAATATCTTTCTCTCCATATTAATGTTTTCACATCCAAAATTATTTTTCTTTAAAACAACTGAAAAGTATAAATAAAGTGGTTCAAATTATTTGCCAAATAATACATAGTGGTAACTTATTTAATTATTCTCTCAGAAAGATGAATATATATGTAACTATAAATATATAGTTTTTGATTAGACTGTCTCTATTCTTAATCAAAAACAGTGTTTAGACTCTTAGGGATTATATACATTCCGGTAAAAATCACAGAGAATGTAATTAAAAAAAAATGCTCGTAATATTAAAGTTAATATTTTAGTTTAGTTTAGTTTAGTTTAGTTTTCTGATTGTTTCCGACTGTTTTACCTGCTTTCAATAAACACTTGGCTTCAGATAGAATTCTAAAATTTTGTAATAATTTTCACAATCCAAATCATTTTGGGAGTCTGAATAGGAACCATCTAATAGTTTCGATAATGAAATATTTCTTCTTGTGAAGACCCCACGGAACGAATAAGATCACTTAAGTCTTTCAAGTCTTCAGCAATGCTGTAAAGAATGACAAACATAGTAATGTTGTTTTTTTAACTTAACTCAATATCATTTGAAATTTCGTGAATATTCCTTTCACTTTTAACTTTCTTTTTACCATAAATAATTACTTGTATTTATAGTTGCTTAAGGTTCATTTAAAGAATAGTTTATTTGAATACTAATTCCAATTAGTAATTTGTTAGTTGTTTTCTTCCTAATTCTGTTTTTATATGAACTTAACTTTGACGCGAGATGTATCCGTAGTTTCTTCGGGAATTCTGAACGTGTAATCTACTTTTAATTGATGAACAGAAGCTGTACAATATCTCAAAAGTAAATAAAAAAATATTTAATATTATATTTTTCATTTATAAAACAATTTTGTTAATTGATTTGATAAAAGTTTTAGTAAAAAGTCATATTTGAACATCAAAGTTTGGATTTTCAAGGAAGTAGACTATTATGATAAACAAATCCAATATTTTATTAAAAGACGCTGGCTTTATTGAAAAAAAGATCATGTCGATTATCAAAAGGGAAAAAAAGTAAGATTTTTTTATCTTTCTTAAGGAAAAGCAGACTGTTAGTAGTTGTTATAGAAACGATTCTTCTTAGATAACAACTGAAGTAAGGAAATTCTTTATATGTGACGAAAATTTCAGATGTAAGATACATAATTGTTAAGAAAACTTATTTTCGCAGTGTTCTTTTTTTCTCTCTCTCTTTAACTCCTTACCTTCTGTAACAAAATCACTAGTGATCTAATTACTAAGAGAATTTTTGGTTAAAATAAGACACCATTCCACCATCCGCTGATTTAAATACAAGTAAGCTGACATTTAAGTAATTAAAATTGAAATTAAAAAAGTAAATAAACCAAATGATAAGAAACAATACTACTTTTGGAAATTAATAGGTGGTACACTGTTACTTATTTATTTGTATTTTTTTAATTTTAATGATTAAAATTTTAGTGATAACTATGTTTGATTATATAGATTATAAGCTTCATCAGAGATTCAGTTTTACATCTTAAATTCTTTAAAATTTTAAACTTTAAAAATGTATTATTAAAAAATGTAAAGTTTTATATTAAAATTAAATTATAAGTCATTATTAGTGTATATTTTAACAAAGTATAATTTAAACATATTCCAAAAATAAATTTTCGCTAATTGTTTAAGTATTAGTAAAGTTTGAAGTATTAATATCGATTTTTACCAGTAAATAGTAAAAAGAAAGGAAAAATTAGAAAATTACAAATAGGGAAAATGGGAATTTCCACCAGAATCTTTCTAAATTGAGTTGAATGAAAGGTAGAATTTCTAAGATAAATTAGTCCCACACATAGAATGCTTAATTTTTTTTATTTTTTTTTAAGAATATAATTTAATGCTTCTTTCAAAAAAAAAAACAAATAGTATAAATTCTGTCGAAGTTTGTTTCGCTTGTTGTGAAGTAGTTTCAAAAGTTTCCGTTGTTTAACAGAATTTAACTATGATATTGGCGGGGGGAGGAAGGGGGAGCATAATTTGCGAAGGTTGAAAAGAAGACCTTCGAGGTGGGTGGGTGTTATTATGGATCAGTTTGTTAGCAGCTGGGTGTTAATGTCGAAGCCACGGGGAAAGCCAGTGACAAAGGACATGTGGATGAGTCCACATCGTTAAAATACAGTAAAAAAACGGCGAGGGCCAAAGGAGCCGACACCACAGCAAATACACCACCATCGAACTATAAAAATAGTTGTCTGAGAAAAAAAGAGGAAGAAGCAAAGCTCCGAAGGAAGTTGGTGTTTGTCGACGAAATTGACTCCTCCGTGCAAAAAGCATTTTAAAAACAAGAAAAGTATTTCACACGTCCCCATTTGTGTATATGGCTTAAAAATTATCAGCCTGTGACTTTCGCAACAAAGCTTCAAACCAAAGCAAACTGAGAAGTTTCTAGATGGTTAAAGAAGGGAAGCCACAAGTTAATAGGAATTCCAAGCATTTGAAAGAAATAGTCACTCCTTATTAAAATTACAATTTAATAATTCGATTTTTGGAGGCGTCTCTTCAGGCAATTTACAGAATTGTAGTACTTAAATAAGATGTAATTAAAAGATTGTCTTTTTAAAAACGTAATGTCTTTTAACATTTTCCAGGTAAGCAATTTTTTTTGAAATACTGGGATTAAACGGCTTCTCTGTTATCATCTCCAGAAGAATAACAGAGTGCAATTTTCGAAAATTACAAAAAACAAAACAAAACAAGTACATTTTCCTTTCTCCATCCTAAGATGTAACAGAAGACATTATAAACAATAACTGAAATTTATTAAAAAAAAATGTTTTTTGAAATTGAAGAAAAAAAAAGACCATTCTTGCTTTCAATGATAAAATTTGCAACCATTTTAATATCTCCTTAAAAAATTTTTAGGGTTCCTAATTTCTTTAAGTTTATAAATTTTGCTTTACAGGAAATGATTTCGTATTCAACTGAATTTTGTATTTTTTTCTTTTATTTTATAAATAAGTTATTGGTGAATTTTAAACCAAACATTGGAAATTGTTTCCTTGTTTTTCAAAGAATATTTTCATTTTGATCTAGACAATTCTTTATTTTATTTTTTTTCTTTCCAGCTTTTGTTTAGGTTTATTGTACTTTTTATCACTTCACCTTGGAAAACTAAAAATTATTTTCAAATCAACATAGAAAAATACAAAAAATCTACTTCAATTTCTTACAACAAGAACAAGGAAAAAAATAATATCCAGCTTCTTTAGCAATCATTTTGGATGTGTGACATCGAGAATGTATTAGGAAAAATTAAAAATCATCGAATGAATCAATAATATTTGATAGTATACCTGCAAAAAAGAGTGCTGTCAAGTCCCCAATTTTGTCAATTTCAAATTTTAATTTTGAAGATGTATCAAAATTGATAATGGTATATTTACACTTTTATGCTTCGACTTAATATTACAAAAGATTACTTTAATCTTTTACAAAAAAGTAAATAAAAATCCAATGGATCATCATCTCATCTTGATTCCTCTGAAGACTAAACAGAACCTCATGTTCATAGAAGTGAAATTCAAATAAGACATCGGCATTGTTATTCGCATTGTGTTATCCTAAGTAAAAACATTAAAATAATAATAACAGTTTTCTTAAATGAGCAGAGCGAAGGAAAATTGCTGTTTTGCAATCTTAATTTACCACATTTCAAAAATTAATAGAGTTTCAAGTTCTATTTTTGCTTATTGACAGTAAATTAATCAATACTTACCCTGTAAACTAAATATCTGAGGTCTTCCTAACCAGCTATTATACAGCACCGAAGATGCATTAGGTAGGCTTCCGTAGGCTGCAGATCCGTTCTGGGAAGATGCTAGTGAGAAACTCGAGGTCGAGTCCAGTCCCAGGCTGGCAGTGTTAAGTCCGCTCAGTCCGGTGGGATATCCGACCGTAGCACTCGGTAAGAATTCCACGCCGAGGGAAGCGTACTGGGTGCCAGGGTGATTGGCGTACACAGCTGCTGGCCGGTAGGCAGCGATAGGCGTCGGTCGGACGAACGGCGTGGTGGCCGCCTGGTGGGAGGCAACTGCAGCCGCTACCACGGCCGAAGCCATGCCGACTGCGTGGTCCCGCAGGGCCGCAGCCACTAGTCCGGGGTTTCGAAGCGGGACGGGGTCGCGCGACTCTCCCGCGGAGTCTTCGTCAGTCGAATCGGTACCCAGGAGGCTGGCGATGGAGAACCTCTGGGTCCGGGTTGCGGCGTCCGTTCTTCCTGAAGCCAGAGAACAGCTCTCTTCCACCGACGCCGAGGGCGAGGAGTCGTGGTGCTTGGGACAGCCAGATTCCTGCGAATTCTCAGGTGGCATTTGTCCGAGGGTTACCGCCGCCGATTCACCTCCGTCTGTCATGATACCAGTCGTCATGGACTCCGGCAGAGCATCAATGAAGCGTAAACGATCCTCAAATGAAAGAAAAACGCCTTAAATACTCAGAAGAACAGATTCCACAATATAAGCAAATGACCGGACGTCCAGGCCACAACAATCAATCAACTGCACGGCTCAGCATCTTAAAGACCGTCTCAAAGATGAACATCGAGAAAACGACGTTGAAAAGCAAGAATAGGATCATGAATGTTAAGGTAATTGTTTTATGTGACGCTTGATTTTTTTTTTTTAAAAATCTCCGTAGTTTTAACACTCAAAGGTTTCTCTTGAGAAATTTCTGATTTATTCATTGGTTAAAGATATTCTATTTTGATGGCGAGGTGTGTTTTTCGAGGATCAGATATTACTTTAACTGGCTGGTTATTGGTCCATGATGACATCTTCGGAGCCAATCAGCCTTCCGACTCCGTATTATGACGTCGACCGTGCAACTGGGTTCGAGATCTCTCAAGAAAAACGAAGATGGGGGATGTGTAGAGTGGGGGACGGTGCGAGGGCGGGGGTGTTATATTATCAGAGGATCCCGCCATCGGTATGCAGGTGGTGTTCCACTTGTAGGGCGCAATTAGCACTTAGACGTCAATACAACGGGTTCCCAGGTGATCCAAGGCGAAGGGTGGGTTGAGAAAACTACACCTCCCTTGAGAATTTGATCGTAATGTCTTCCTGAAGGAACTGTTTAAGTTTTAAAACATTTTAATTTTAATACACTTCAACATTTCCAAGAATACATATCATCTCTACTCTTATTTAAATGTCTTTTATTTAATAAGTAATTGTAAGTAAATAAATAAATTTGAGGCAAACTTACGTAGTTGTGAATGGCTTCTTTAAAATTTTAAAGTTGAAATGAAAAATTAAAATAAAACATAACCAAAAAAAAAAAATAAAAAGCATAGTTACTTACAGAATACGTTTCAATATCATAAAGTGTAAAAAGTAAAGTTAAAATTTAAAATATAAATTGAATATAACTAAGAAGTTTAATGGGTAATTTTCGCAAACTTTTTAGTTTTCTGAACGATTTTACATTATTTTTTAAACAAGTAGAAGTTAGTTCTTACAGCCTATATTAAATTTAGCAATCATTTTAAATAATGTTAATTGTATAACATTATTTAAAATGATTATACAATAGTCAGTTTAAAATAGTCAATTTTAAATAGTCAGTCACTGTTGCTAATTTTCTCTCAACTATTCTCTCCCTTCAGGAATGTTTTTATTCAACAGCTCAAAATATGTTTTGATGTGATTATCTAAATAACAAGATATCTTTTTGACTCAGTTACAAAGTCCAAAATTGCATTTTTTTCTATTTCTGACATTTTCATAAAAAAAAAAAAAAGAAATAATGACTAAAATATTTCTCCCCCTTTTCATTTCTTCTTCAAAATTCTTAATCTTTACATTAAGCTACATGAGGATAATTTTATTCCAAGCAGAATGTTGTGTTTTCCATCTTTTTAAAAAAAATTAATTAGAGGCTGACACACACATGCTGGGCGGATTTAAAAATATGCACATTTTAAAAAAAGGATAAAAAGTTAAGCATTATAATTCACAATAGGGCAGAAGGACCGAATGTTTCAACTTCCTATGCGGTTATAGTAATTTTCAACATCGTTCAACACTGTTGAAAATGACTAATCGCTTAGGAAGTCGAAACGTTCGGTCCTTCTGCCCTATTGTGAAGTATAATTTATAACTTTTTATCCTTTTTTAAAATGTACATAATTTTAAATCCACCCAATATGTGTGTGTGTCAGTGTCTAATTAATTTATAAATTCACTAAGCACACGTTAAAGCTGTATTTTTTAAAGGTTTTTTTAAAAACTATGAGATTAATTTATTTCAGATAGGAAAGAAGTTGATAAGAATATGTTGTAATTTATGTAAAGTTTCGACAAAATCAAATTAAGTTAAAAAATAATATTAAAGAAAAATCTTCTACAAACATGAAAACTGTAGATTTCTTCATTTCATAAGAAATTAAAGATGGTAATTTAACAAATTCCTCTGTGAACAACTATAAGTAGGAATGGAGGGAGGGAAACAGTATTGGAAAAAAAAAGACAAATAAATAAAGTCCAAAGCAGTCAATAGGGCATGTTTCAGGTGGCAAGAGATTAAATAACGATTTTTATTTAAGCATTTAAAGCAATATGTGTTCATATTAATCATCTGTTACATTATGTTCATAAATTATATTCTTTTCTTCAAACGTGGCATTGACTGAAATTAAAACATCAAGGAATCATTGAATATTAACCACGTGATACCGCACTAATTTTAAGCTTATTATTAGTAGTAATAATAGTAGTAGTAATAAAATAGAACTATGAGTACATCAACCCCCTCATATATTTTATAATCAGTGAATAAGGAAAATTATTGCTTTTTTGGATTTATCTCGAATTGCAATTTTCTATTTCTCATTAAAAAAATTACAGAGGCATCATTCTGGATAATATTCTTCGTCAAATCTGAGATCATTCCGGTTATCTGTTTTGTTGAGTTTCCAGAGGAATTACATTATTATCTATAAAAATGACTTCGTTCATTTTCAATGAAATACAATCATCATTGATACTTTATATGTACTTACAGCACATAAATTGATGTAGTGAAGCAACATTAAGAATTCTTTTTTTACTGTGAATTGAATCGGATTATCATGAAATAGATTATTACTTACAGCCACGAAAAGACGTCAGCTATTTTATTTTTATTCTAGAAAATTCTAGAATTTAATCAATTTTCCGTTGAAATCTCATTCAAAAATACAAAATGATAAGTAAGATATTACTCATTGTTTTCCTTTCATTTTACATAAGATGTATTACATCTCCCAATTACTAAGTGTTGTAAGCATTTTCTGTCTCGCGATCAACGTAAAAAGAAATTTCTGTACATAATTAAAAACAAGAAAAATAGTTTGGAATTCTTTGATAAAAATCAAACAAAACATTTAGAATGCCGTAAATTCATGCGTAATAAAGTTTTACGTTATTGCAGTTTCACATACAGTAGCGAAATACTTTGGAAATAAGTTATTGTTGATGTACATGTATTAACATATGTTCCATAAATTTATGAGTTTACGGCTTTAAAATCTCTGTCCCGTTCAATTTTGGTTCTTTAGCAGTTACTATTTTTTTATGCTATTTTCAATTGGTTGGGAATTGACAATTCTTTCTGAATTTTTTTTTAGACACTTTTGATACCATTCTTATTAATGAATTCTTTCATTTATCATAAATTAAATCTCTTTTTTTAAAGTTTTGTATTTGCTTTGTTTTACTTTATTTCTTCATTTGATTCCTGGTTTTAATCGTTCAGTTCTGTTTCTCTTCAGTGAAATCTTTCATTAAATCTTTTATTTCGATACAATGTTCTATAAATACATCTGTGGGCATAAGAATGTATCACTGAAAATAATACAGTGCAACTTGGATAATTCGAACGTCTTTAATTCGAAATCGTGGTTAATTCGAAGATTTCTCTTGGTCCCTTGAATTTCTTATTAAATCAATGTTAAAGAATCGTGGATAATTCGAAGTTCAACTTCCTTAATTCGAAGTTTTTTATAAAAAATTTCGAACCATAACGACTTTTCGGCGTTTCATCGTTAAGAAATTCGACACGTGACAACTAAAATCCCCTTCCCGCCACCGTTCGACACGTGACGCTTCAGACGCCATTCGAGCTTCCTGCTGTCAGTGTCACCATGTCTTTCAGTAAACCATGCGTGTACAAGAATTTAACGTTCGCTGAAAAGGTCGCCGTCATTCGAGAGGTGGAAAAGGGTGTGAAGAAGAAATGCCAAATCGCCCGAAGCTGTTTTCCGTTCACTAAACATGCTTGATGATTTTGCTAATCTTAAACGACTAAATTCTACAAAACAATCAGGCATTGCACAATTTTTTTTTGAAAAACTGTAATTTTCTGTATTGAATGTAATATGTACTGTAGCTTACATAATATAAATCTTATTTTTTTTCATACATATAGTGTTTAATACAAAGGACCAAACACACTCCATTCTGTGTGTATAAACATTATAAATATATAAGGTATGTTTGGTCCTTTGTATTAATGTTTATACACACAGAATGGATAATATATAGTGTTTAAGTCTTTCATATCATGATCTTTCTGAATAAATATTTACATATTGACAGAATAATCTTTTCAAGCATTCAGTGGACCTGAAATTAAAGTTAAAAGATGTAACTTGTTTAATTCGAAGTCTTGGATAATTCGAAGTTTTGTAGTGGTCCCTTCAGCTTCGAATTATCCAAGTTGCACTGTAATAATAATAATAATAATAATAATAATAATAATAATAATAATAATAATATAACACACTTAGGGAACACTTTCACCAAAGAGCACAACACTCCTCACTCCACTCAGCCATTGTCAAGGCTGACACACACCTCACACCCCTGGACCTCGCAAACCCTTCTCTAACACTCACCACTCACGACACCCACACACAGCAGCTGCGTGAATCATGGGCTCGTAAGGAACTCCATGGCAGACATCGGCACGAACTCAGCCAGCCTCATGTCGACATGGAAGCGTCGAACAGATGGCTGACGAGTGGTGAGCTGTTTGGGGAGACCGAAGGATTCATGATATCGATACAGGACCAGTCATCCCCACACTCAACTACAAGAAACACATTCTACACGACGCAAACACACATGACGACAGATGCAGGAAATGCCACACTACACATTAGACGATCGACCACATAATATCAGGCTGTCCTCTTCTGTCCCAAACAGACTACCTCCACCGACACAATCAGGTAGCATCGATCGTTCATCAACAGCTAGCACACAAACACTCGCTTATTAAGAACACGGTCCCATACTACAAGTACACACCACAAAGCGTACTAGAGTCACCCTCACATAAGCTGTACTGGAACCGTCCCATTCACACAGACAAAACTATATATCACAACCGACCTGACATCACACTTATTGATAAGGTCAACAAACAGACCTGACATCACACTTGTTGATAAGGTCAACAAACAGTCATATCTCATTGATATAGCAGTGCCTGTCAGCAAGAACATGCAGAAAACTCACGCTGACAAGATAAGCAAATTACACAGACCTAGCACACGAGCTCCAGAAGCAGTGGAGGCAGGACCGAGTACATGTTGTACCATCATCCTGTCCGCTACTGATCTGGTGCCTTACACATTGCACCACAGCCTCAACACACTAGGACTTCATAAAAACACTTATGGACAACTCCAGAAGGAGGCTGTGGTACTCAACACAACACGCATATTTCGGAAATTTATGGACACAAGCACACATCCCCTAACTATTCTTCCAAACCTTTTTTTTTTTTTTTTTTTTTA
>JAFIDM010012231.1:147850382-147866512 GCA_023159025.1 Thereuonema tuberculata
ATATTTGTATATTTGGTTGGTGTGACTTCGATGCTTGTATTGTTGTCATCTGACTGGTTTCACTCACAATCACACAGAAAACATCTGTGTGGTGGCGCCACCGACACAAATTCAAAGTTTACTTAAAAATTTGCGTAAGTAGTCTTATTAACTGAAAATTGAAATAATTACAATGGAAAATAATATAAATTAGTATTTACAAAAAAAAAAATTCTGAAATAAATTAATAAATAATAACATTACAAATTCATAGAATAGACAGAGATACTAGATTACTTGTGAATGTGGGTGACTGGACAGCCGAGCACGTCGACCCGAAAGATAGATAGAGATAAGTCCGAAATAGTTAAATTTCATCAATTTTTCATCTCCTCGTCGATTTCTCTCATCAAGCAGATATACATATTATATATATCGAGAAGGTAAAACTCAAAACATGGCTTTTCGAGTTTCACTGGCTTCAAATTTCATAATCACTGTCCGGCTATATACAGTCGGACCTCTATTTAACGAAGTCGCTAAATCCCGAAAAAAAAGTTCGTTATATGGAAAATTCGTTAAATAGAGATTCACCTTTTAAAATTACTTTAAACTACATAAAACAGATTTAAAATACATAAACAATTAATAGTATTAAAAAAAGTAATGATTTTAATGACATAAAGCATACATTAACACTTGCGAACTTAAATTTTACTAATAAAGTCTGTTAATTTTTGTCTGAGTTTTTGTTTTGAAAAAGTGTTTTCGCTCATAGTACATCTCGCATCTTTGCAATGCACCGAAAACCCCTTCAGTATTTTCTTTAAATTTTAATCCGCGTCGGATTGTTTCAAATGATCATACGAAGGTTTTTTGATTTCTGCATCATGATCATTTCCATTTTCATCATCTTCATCTTCATCGCAATTCATTGCTGTATTGTTTTTATTTTTCACACTGTCCAAAATATCCGATTCAGTTAGTGTTTCCGAGGTCTCAACTTCAAAATCAAGTGAAAGATAATCATCAATCAGCACATCATCGTTAATTTCTTCTTTTTCTTTTAGCTGTATCCACATTTCTTTCATTTCCTCTAAGGGAATATTGATAATAAAAACATTTCAAGGAGAAAAAAAAATATATATACCAAGAAAAAGTTCGTTAAATAGAAAATGCACTTCGTTATTTGGAGGTTATTTTACGAAGAAATTAGCAAAATGTTCTTGGTTCCAAAGAAAAGTTCGCAAAATAGAGAAATTCGCAAAATAGAGGTTCGTTTAATAGAGGTCCGACTGTATATATATAAAAGGTCGAGATTTTTAGCCCAACTCCCTTTTCCGAGATCCGCAAATCTCTGCCCTTTTCTTATTATTGTAAGGGTCACTCTTATTTGAAACTTGGGTATAAATTCGTATTATTCTTCAATCATTTTATTTCCTCAGTTTTTATATTTTCTTTATTTTGGTACCCCTTACAAAAATTTGTCGCTTTCTTGTCTCAATTAACATTTTACCCCCACCTGGATTCATTGGATAGTTATAGTTCCTAAAAACTTACTTAGGAATGTTGATATATGGTTGCTTTTCAAAGAAACAAAAAAAAAAAAAAAACACTTGATAATTTAATTTAAATTAAGTTTCATAAAATAAAAATAATAAACAAATAAATAAATAAATAAATAAATAAATAAATAAATAAATACAATCTTATCTATAGATTGTCTCAGTAGATCTTGGTTAGATGACTAACATTGACACTGACATTACTTTCTTTCTGTTGGGTCATTAAGAAAATTGAAATTCATTAGAAAAGAGGTTGACAGAGAAAAACATGTATCAGTGTCTTTATTAACCACTAACAATGGACTTAGAAAAATCTGAGACAGACAAGAGGTAAGAGGACAGATATGAAGCAGGGTCTGTTGGAAGTCCCAAACGCTAGTAGTATTTCACGGAACAAAACAAAAAAGAAACACCCCTTTTATTCGCCAATTAAATCATTCCTCCGAGCTGACAAACCGTAGGCTCTTGGTTACATTATTGATTACAACTGTTTGATTTATATTTTGATTAACAAATCTATTCTTAACATTTACGAAGGCTTGGGTAAGTATTATTTGACTTCATCATCCTCGCTTCAGACCTTAACCACTTGACAGCAACAACTATCTAATGAATTGGTTTTGCTTCATCTATCATTTTAGGGCAATATTGGGTGATTCAAAATTCCCTGTACAAACTTTAAGTATAAGTCAGGAATACAGAAACAAACCGTATTCATAGTGGAACGTATGTCCGCAAAAGCCATCCGAATGTGCCTTTTTGAAAAGGAAATATGCATTCCCTTACAAATCGGTATTCTAAGATATGCTAAAAAAATAAAAAAATAAAAATAAAAATGATAACTAATATAAAAGGCATAAAACAATGTCAGCTAGTTTCAATTAAATCAAAATAGAAATAAAAATATTACGATCATAAATTTTCCTTGCTAATAAGCCAAGTCTTTTGCGCCCTCTTGCAAGCGACGCCTTCTTCTCCTATTACTGTTAATACGTGTGACCCTTGTCTTCTTCCGGCCCTAGCTTTGTCAAGCCAAAAAAAAAATAAGTAAATAAATAAAACAGTCGAATGATTATCCACTGGTGACCTTCCACATGTTGGTACATACTGCGCCGGTCCTGCCAAAAATACATAATAACCGCATGCGCCGTGTTGGCGTGGTCTAGTGGCTTAGACGGCGGTCTCCGACGAGGCTGATACGCCGGCACCTGGGTTCGAATCCCGGTATCAGCTTGGATGTTTACTTTCTTTCCTGTGTTTGTCTTCTTCTTCCGCCGTCTATGGCAAATGAAGAATTGTGAAATTTAAAATAACTGGAGAGCAACAGTTTCAGCATTTCTGACCTTTGTAGGGTTAGAGCGAGAAATCCAGAAGGATAAAAGTTCACATGGGGTGTGCCCACGGCCCTACACCCAATAATAAAAAAAATAATAATAATAACCGCATGCTGTTTCCAATTAAGCAGTATTCGCTGTTTTTCTAGGGTTTCAACAGTACTCCTTTGAAAATAGTTTCAAAATGATCATGTCTATAATTCCACGTAATCACCAAAACCATGAGTGGAGTCATACATGGTTGCACGAATAGAATTAAATCCTGAATTTATTCAAGATATTTGAGTCTTTGCTTAATAATGACACTAGTTAGATTTCAAATCTTTTCAAACTAAGTTAAATCTTCGTTTGACAATATCGCTATTTTTACCAAATGAAAATATCATAAATTATAAACACATTTTACTTAAGGTCCTGACTCAAGCAAATGCATGTGACTGCAAACCTTCTATTTCTTATAAATATTTCTTTTTCCAATGCACCTAAAATTCAGAAAATTTAAAAATGAACGAGTTAAGCATCTGAGATTTCTATTTTCTTGTTTTTAATTTTCAAAATATTCTGCAATTAATTTAATTAAAACTCAAAAACAGTCAATTTTTTTGAGTGTTTTTGAGGTATTTATTCGATATTTTTATCTCATACAATTTAAAAAAATATATATATATATTTTTAAAAATTAACTGTTGCACTAATAATATTTTAAATACAAAACATTACTTTACAAATTTTTTATCATTTCAGGTTTCGTTTTCGTTTTTTTGAGTTGAAAATACCGAATAAATACCTCAAAAACGCCAAAAAAACAAAATTGACCGTTTTTGAGTTTTAATTTAATTAATTGCAGACTATTTTGAAAATTAAAAACAAGAAAATAGAGATTCCAGATGCTTCACAAGTTCATTTTTAAATTTTCAGAATTTTAGGTGCATTGGAAAAAGAAATATATAAAAGAAATAAAAGGTTTGCAGTCGCCTGAATTGTTTGATTCGGGACCTTAATAATTGTCGTTTAGTAAATATCTAATAATATTGTGGGAGAGGTTAGGGCGGACTGAAAAGTGAAAAAAAGTGTACATTTGCACCTCCCCTATTGGAGGTGGGGATCGCCAGAATCAAAGTCATGGGCACAGATTGGATAATTTATTATCTTTGCTGACATATTTATAGCCACGTTGCAATTCATTATCTTATTATTATTATTACTAAGGCATCTTTTAAATGTATGTATTACTAAGGCATGTATTACCAAGGCATCTTTTAAAAAAGCAAACAAAACCGATGTTTTTAAAAGATTTTTTTTAAATAAGTTTATATTTCAAGGAGATTAGTATTTACTTAATTACTTGAAGTATGCATTAAAACAAAACTGAGCAAGGAAAGCAGCTTTGAGTTTATCGATTCAGTCGAGATCCTGCCCTACCACAATTCTGTTGTCGAAATCAACAAAATAATCAAACACTACCTGGTAATACAAATATTATGATTTTCTTTTTTTTAATATAACACTTCGTAAGCAGGAAATCGTTTTAAAAGAAAATGTGTATAAATACTCGATGTTAATATGAAGAAGTAGCTTAGATTAGATTATAGTGGACGTGGATGGTAGAGAAGTCAAGCACCGCGACCTTAGGTCTACACCCAAGGAAAAAAAGGACAGTCAGAGAGAAGTAGTGCAGGAAAAACAGGAGAACTCCGAGAAAACAAGATCAGCGCGGATCGTCCTTCACGATCCATGAAATTGCTCCTGGAGAGCAATTACAAAATTATTATCACTGTATTGAGATTATCTTTCGAAATGAAATGTAGTTTACACTTAAGTAAGTTAATTTTATGCGGCAGAATATATCAGAGAGCCATTAAAAACAAGATATTTTTCAAAATTTTAGGGCAGAAATGGCTGTGTTGGTATGGAATTCTGGGATTGCCGATCGCTCTCTAGTAAAGAATTGAAGACTTAATTCTTACAAATGGAAGAAATTCAAAAATAAAATGCCTCAGAATGGATCTTGCTAAATTTCTCTTAATTTCTGAATGTGACTTTTGTCATATTAAAGCTTCAATAATTATCAAATTCCCAAATACTTTCGCTGATTGATTCAGAGTAGAAACAGGCACAATATCATTCAATATCGTTCGAAATTCTTTCTTCAAAATATTTTCTAGTGTATTTTGATGCATTGAATTTATATATTTCAATATAAAGATTGTTTCGTATCGAATAATGATGTTATTATTTCAATAACAATTTTTGATATTTTTTCAGTGCAATTAAATAGTTGCATGAAATCTAAACGAAGTTCTGTTTCTTTATAGAGGGAGCCACCTGTACCCGGACTCGTCCATAATTTCTGCCCATAGAAACCTGTTTTAAAAACAACAACTTCTGAATTCAGTTTTGCCTTTATTTCTCAAACATCATCAATAAATAAATTATATGCTATTTATTATTATTATTATTATGTTAGATAATTTTTAAGTTTTCATTATAAAATAAATTTATCAGCAGGCAAGACGATATTTAAAAGAAACATTACCTAATTGTAAAAAACAAATAAAATTTATTTCTTATAACCTTAATAAATTAGCCAGTGTATCTGAGTTATATCTTGTAATGAAAATAAAAATGCCGTTATTTAGCATTGAATTCAAATGCTTGAATTTATGTTTATATTTCTAGCCGATTTTATTAGAGAGAAAAAAGGAGATACATGAATAAGGAAAATTAAATAAGTAAAATAAAAATGAGAATAATTAAAAATATTGTATTTTCTGATTAGAGTTCTCTCATAACTCAGGTTAATTTTCTGGAAATAGATAATTTCTTTCAGATCCTACTCTTTTTCTCTCTCTCTCTTCAGCTCCTGTAATTTTCATTTAAAATATTGTCATATCCTATGGTTTATTTGTATTTACATCATATCTTTGTTTGTATCTTGGGTATTATTATATCCAAAGAAAGCAAAAGTTTGTAATCTCGATAATAATAATATAATCCTCTTATAAAAATGTATACAGACTTTCAAGCTAACTTAGAAAGATATAAATAAATAACATTTTCTAACTTATTATTATTTATTACGAGCTTCCTTTGTAATTTCGTCTGGTCTTTATTTTGTATTTAAGACATTAAAAATTACCTGAGATAATAATAACAATAATAATTTTTTTTTTCATTTTTAAATACAAAAGCTTTAAAATGTGTTTGCAGAATTGTTAAAATACTAATAAGAATATCGATATGCTACAACTAAAGAGAGTTCAGATTTGTAATAATAAAAGAAATAAAAGTACAAAATAAATATTCTTTAGGTATTATTGTTTTCAATGAATCATTGTTTCCATCTGATCGGTGTTATTATATCTGAAAATCAATTATTTATTTTTGTAAACTATTGCTTTGTCGAAAAGAAATAAATCGTTAAAAGAGATAGCATATTTATAGAATAAAAGCATATAATTTATTTATTGATTATATTTGAGAAATAAAGAGAAAAGTGGACTGAGAAGTTATTGATATTAACACAGATTTCTATGCGCAGAATTACTGACGATTCCAAAGTCTGTATTGTACAAGATATATACAGATCTTGGACGATTCCGGAGACGGGTGCGTCCCTCTACAAACAAACTATGGGCATCCATCTATTGAGAATTGTCAGCGGAGCAAACTATAAAAAATGTCACCGTGACGTGTTTCAATCCTTCACTCTAATTGGTTGGATTCCCGATCAAGCATGCTCGACTGTATTCTTTCCTTCTTGTCGTATCAAACACTTTCAGCCAGGCATGTTCGATGAAATTGCTCGCCAAAGTTGGCTGGTGTTCTCTTAATTTGAGAATCTTAGCGACAACGTTATCCCTGCGACCGTAAATCAGCTGAAAGGCTAAACTTTAGTAAAAAAATTTAAAGTGTTATTTGATTTCAGTCGATTGTTAGTTGTTATGTTGCGCTTTATTATTATTATGTTTGTATGTTTCAAACCTTGGGTTTCCCCAGCAAAAACAATATGGCGGGTCAAGGACCAAAGCACATATTGCCAAGTGTAAAGACGTGTCGAGAATGATTAGGGATGTGTGGTTGTGTCCATAAATTTCCTAACTATGCGTGTAGTGTTGAGTACCACAGCCTTCTGCAGTTGTGCATAAGTGTTTTTGTGAAGTCCTAGTGTGCTGAGACTATTATTATTATTATTATTATGTAAAAAATTCAAACCTTGGGTTTCCCTAGCAAAGACAACATGGCGGGTCAAGGACCAAAGCACATTTTGCCAAGAGTAAAAAAATGTGGAATGATGAGGAATATGTGGTTGTGTCCATAAATTTCCTAACATTGGGTTAGGAATGTGTCGAGTACCACAGCTTTCTGGAGTTGTGCATAAGTGTTTTTGTGAAGTCCTAGTGTGCTGAGGCTTTGCTGCAATGTGTGAGGCACCAGACCAGTGGCGGACAGGACGATGGGTACAACACGTAATCGGTTTTGCCTCCACTGCTTCTGGAACTCGTGCGCTACGTCGATGTATTTACTTATCTTGTCTGCGTGAGTTTTCTGCATGTTCTTGCTGATAGGCACTGCAATATCAATGGGATAGGTCTGTTTGTTGACCTTATCAACAAGTGTGATGTCAGGTCTGTTGTGATGTATGGTTTAGTCTGTGTGAATGGGGCGGTCCCCATTCACATGAAGATGACTCTAATACACTTTGCGGTGTGTACTTGTAGTATGGGACCGTGTTCTTAATAAGTGAGTGTTTGTGTGCTAGCTGTTGATGAATGATCGATGCTACCTGATTGTGTCGGTGGAGGTAGTCTGTTTGGGACAGAAGGGGACAGCCTGATATTATGTGGTCGATCGTCTCATGCGTAGTGTGGCATTTCCTGCATCTGTCGTCCTGAGTGTTTACGTCATGTAGAATGTGTTTCTTGTAGTTGCGTTATTATTATTATTATTATTATTATTATTATTATTATTATTATTATTATTATTATTAATAATGTCCAATAAAATAAATAAATAAATAAATAAATAAATAAATATAAATATATAAAAAAAAGTATTTTTTTGATAAGGAACATGGGTCCGGAAATGCCCCTATTCCCTTTACACCCCCCTCCCCCCATTTCCTTTGTTTTGTTGCGAATGGTTTGCTTAACAGGCAATAGATTGTTGCGTAAGCCTATATCATTGTTGTCGTTATTATCATACATAATGATAACGTGGAATCAGTAAGCATTATTTCATTCTCATTTGCTTTTTATTATTTATTGAAATTCTATTCAAGGACAAAATGGCTGGTTTACCTTTGCTGCAACGCTTGCAGATAAGTTGGTGGCCATCACTTCGAGCATCTGTTGTAAATATTAAGCAATATAAAACACAACAATAACCTTCTTTTAAACATACTGGTTTCACGGGATCTTTATGTGTTTTTATTCAGGGAATATACACTATCCGGCCACTTTATTAGATACACCTACCTAGTATCAAAACAGCCTGAATTGTCGATACCGGTATTCCACAAAATGCTTAAAACGTTGTTGAGGTATTGTGTACATGCAGACATGTGTGTGTCTGCAGTTCCTGAAGATTTGATGGAGGTGTAGGCCTGGAGCGAACAGCCCGCTTCAGCTCATCCCACAAATTTTCATTCGGGCTGAGATCCGGGGACTGAGAAGGCCACTGAAGCAAGGAAAAGTCATCGTAATGTTCCTCAAACCTTCCCATAGTGATGTGCACCGGCGCATTATCCTGCTGGAAGTAGCCATCTGCATGAGGATAACTGTTAATAAATACGGTTGCACTTGGTCAGCTACGATGTTTAGGTATGCTCTAGCATTCTGACGTGCCTCCAGAGGTGTCAATCAACCCAACGTGTGCCAGGAAAACATCCCCCACACCATGAAGAGATCGTTTGTGCTCACTGCCCCTATTGGCTTGAAGAGTTATTGTGAGACAGAGCATTTGTGCTCAGGGGTGTACCTAATAAAGTGGCCTAATAAAGTGACAGTGTATATTAGAGCATCAAAATTTTAAAATTTTATCATGTAGCTGATGAAAGATTAAAACATGAATTTAAAATATATTACAACTAAACTCAAAATATTTATTTAGTTTATAGCATTCTCTTTCCCAGAATAACACCAAAAGCTTATTTCATGTTGAAATTTACTGTATATGAACTTACCACCAACAACCAAAAATAAAAACAAAACAATAAACGTCGTTTTCATAATATCGGGGAGCCCAATATCCCTTCAACTTGCTATCGAATCAAAAAAAGAAAAATAGGAAAGAAAGAAAAAAAAATACACATTTTGAGATTTCGGTGAGGGTGCCAGGGGCCCGTATACATGTAGCCTATGTATAAAGATTCTACCGGTATGTGGTTCTTGCTAGTGTACCAATGATACTTTTTCAGATAGTTTTAGCAGAAGAATTTTTGAAAACATGAGTTTTAACGAATTTTTGGGATATTTTAATAAAAATCAATATATACAGTATATGCTAATGTGATGTCTGGCAGTTATACAGAGATCTCAGCGAATATGAATTATTAAAAAAATTAATTATTAAACTTTATGTATATTTAGGGTGAGCAAAAATGATTTCAACGATTTCAAAAATTTCCAGTAAAATCGCTATTGTAGTTATAATGCGACGAATGGTATAGAGCATATGTTCAAGTTTTTTTTGTATGCATAGCTTATAAATGTTCGATATGGCCACCATTAGAGAGTTTTTGCCCAGCTCGCTATTCTAATACGGTAACGCTGAAGTCACATGACTGGTATTCTGCGCATGCGTCACTATATCATAGAGGAAATACAGTTAATGTGACACGTTAACTTTCCTCGAATAGCGTATGGCTTTACGATAGGAAACACGAGTTCCGATAAACATGAGTTCCGACACTAGCGCTCCTGGTGACGAATTGTAGAACTTGAAGTCCAATCGATTTGTATCTATTTATTCGAAATTACCGATTACAAAAATGATTTTCACGATCGGAGGGCATCTTTTTCCTATGTTTTCGTGGATGCTTTCAGAAAACGTTACATTAGTAATCAAAATCATTACAGAATTTCGGCTTGAAAATTTGAATCGGCGAGCGAGATTCAATCGAGATGGAATCTCGAAATTATATCGTCCTTGATCGAGATTTAACGAGATTGAATTATTTATCGAAACTGATTTATCGAAACTGATAACAAAGAAAGACAAAACGATGAAAAAAAAAAGAATATTTCCTATTTTAATTAATTAAAAACATTCTTTCATCTATTCGATGCATTGACTAAATGATATTTATAAAAATCAAAGCTATTTTTTTCGTAAATAAACCGTAGGCATGATGACAATTAAGAAGTGTAAATTTTCACGTTATGGCAAAAACTCTCTTCATGACAGAGCCCGCTATTGTGGTTACCTTATTCGTTCACGTGACATTTGCGTTTCCCGTATATAAATCACGTTATGGCAAAAACTCTCTATTATTAACACGACAAATGTCCAAACGGTACTAAAAGTCTTTCCAAACGCGACGTAGCACTGATCTGTCTATTGCGCATTTGCAGCATTTTCACTTCGTTGAGATTCCGTGGTAATGACGCTACAAACACCTTGTCTTTAACATACTCCCATAAGAAATAGTCACAGGGAGTGAAATCTGGAGAACAGGGAGGCCATGTCAACAGCTGTTGATCATTTGCATCTGCACGACCGTTCCACCGTTATGGGAACCGTTCGTTCAGGTGGTTAAATCTGTGTATACATCTGTGTGTAGGCGCATCTCTAGGTGCCACACAGTCGTCTGCGGGATGCCCAGTTCTCCACTTTCTCTGCGCGTTGATTTTTTAGGGCTACGACGATACGTGTCTCGAATGCGGTGCACATTCTCCTCAGGGACTGTCGGTCGACCACTCGAATTGCCCTTACAAATGAATCCTCTTCGATTAAATTGATAATTCCATTTACGAATGGAGTTCTTGGCAGGTGAGTAATTCTGAAATTTGGTGCGAAAACCACGCTATAGCACCGTCACCGTCCTAGTTGCGTGATATTCTAAAATACAGTACGCCTTTTCCTCACCTGTGAACTCCATATTGTCAACAACACCAAATGGCGAGTCGCAGCGGCAATCATTTGTTATATGTCGCAACAGCCAATGACCCACTGCTGTCGCGTTTGCCAGGACTATGCATACCGGGTTTACAGTTGCCCTGTGTCTAATGTAGGTTATATTTCACAGTTCTGAGATATTAAAAAAAAACTTGAACTGTGCTCTATCCAACTGTACCATTCGTCGCATCGTAACTACAATAGCGATGTTGCAGGAAATTTTTGAAATACACTCATTACCAAAAAAAAAACAACGCCCCTAGAAGGAGTTGTCCGATTGTAATGAAATTTCGTATGCAAAGACATTGGGACCGCCCATGCAAATGATTAAACTTTGGTGTCCAATGAAAGAAAAGCGAGAGCTACAGCGCATCGGAACTGCGCACTCAGCAGGTGTATATAAGAAGCGATTCTCAATCTGATGGTCAAAATTTCTGTTGCATTGCGAGTTAGGATACCTTTCAACGACTGAAAAAATGCCTCGCCGCAGGATTCGAGCTCATTACGTGCAACTGTCAGAGTTTGAAAGAGGTCGTATCATTGGATTGAAAGAGGCAGGTTGAGCAAATCAGAGAATCGCTCGTCATATGGGTCGAAGTGATGCGGCGATTAGAAGATGCTGGCAGGAAAGGGTTGACAAGGGCAGATTTCAGCGTCATGAAGGTAGCGGTCGACCTACGGCCACAGCAGAGCGGGAGGATATAGTGATTGTCAGATAAGCTGTCACAGCACCTGAATCATCGATATCAACCATCAGACGTGCGACCCGCACACGAGTGTCCACCATTCACAGACGGCTGATAGAGCGACATCTACGTTCGTACCGACCTCTACGCCACCTGCCACTCACGTCTGCACACCGTCGGGCCAGATTACAGTGGTGCTTGGCTCGATCCGATGCTTGGTTGGAATGATGCTGACTGGGGATGTATAGTGTTTAGCGACCAATCCCGCTTCCAACTGTGTCTTGACGATCGTCGCAGACGTGTCTGGAGACGCCCAGGGCAGCGTGCCGATCCTGCTTTCACTATTGACCGCTATGACCTGTCTTGCAGCTTGTGAAACACTTCCTTGGCCAGCCAGATCCCCAGATCTCTCTCCAATCGAGCATGTCTGGGATATGATGAGAAGGCGACTGCATCCACCAGGGAATGTGGATGACCTAGCCCGACAATTGGAGCAAATTTGGCAAGAAATACCGCAGGAGACCATCAGGGAGCTTTATCACTCTACGCCACGTCGTGTGGCAGCTTGCATTCAGGGTAGAGGTGGGTCAAAACCTTATTGAGCTTGTTACTTTGTAACTCTGTAACTCTGATATAAATCATTCAATTTGTCTGAAATTTTAATCATTTTCTATTCTGTACATAATCTTCCTCTCCACCAATTTTTGTCTCCATCGGACAGCTCCTTCTAGATGCGTCTTTTTTTTGTTAATGAGTGTAGTTCAAATCGTGTTTGCTAAATTTAAATTTATTTACCCTGTATGGGTAAATAAATTCCAATCAGGAAAAATTATGATATAATCTAAGTAGTTTCATAAAGAAGAGTAATGTATGTGTGTAATCGTAAAGTACATTTCCACGATTCTTGATAATCTCTGGATAACTATAATCTACTCAGTAAATTTTAGAGTAGCCTAAAGATTTCAGAAAAATTATCATCTTCCTAACAGGCTTGAACCTAACCACAGATTGCGGTGTCCACTGTCTGATGCCAGCATTTTAAAGGTCTTCCTCTATATTTCTCTTTACCTCAATATTTATCATTAAATTTGTAATTATTCAAGGCTTGTTTTTGGCCCTCGAACATCATCCATCATTTCAACATTGCTTTTCCAGTTTACTCTGCATTTATGCACTAAATTGGAAACCATCAGGAAGAAAAATTCCTTTTTTGATATTAAAAAATTCCTTTTAATTAAATCTGAACAAGCAATATTTATTTATTTATTTATTTATTTATTTATTTATTTATTTATTTATTATCAATGGTTTCAAATTCAGGCTTTTGCAATTAAAGTGAATTCCCTTTAAAAGCAATTACAAAAATCTTCTCAACATAATTATGTGATTTACGTTTCGTTTTAAAAAAAATACATCTATATTTAGCCTCCTCCTCCTCCTCTTTCTCCGTGTGTATTTAAATTAATTACTGCTTGGTCTGCTGACAGCTTCGTGAGCCGCTAACAGAATAAAAATGCCCATTTCCCCGTTTAAACGATGAATTCTAGGTTTTCTCTGCGCCCTCACGCAGCCTCGGCGAAGTCTCTATTTTTCGTGTGCTTTTAATTAAAATGGTTGAAACGATTCACATACAATTTGACTCAGGCGTTTGGGGGTTAATTAGGAGAGCACGCAACTTTCGATCTATTTTTTCGTTCTCTCTCTTTCCGACGAATCACGTGCGAATTGCCGGACCATCCAATTTCTCTTTCTTTTGTGTTCATAAATGATGCGCTAATCTCACAATACAAGATTGCACCTCATCACGCGCTTCCAAACAGCGCGTAAAAAAAAAAAAAAGGAGAAGGGAGGGGAACTGAATAGAGAGCGAACGAAGAAAAAAAAGAACAAAAGATTTCTATACATGTTAGCATTTATCTCAATTCCGCTTTAAATCGTTATTTTCGCTGGAGTAAAAAAAAAATGGTTAATTCCATCCAAATCTTCAATTAATTAGCTAAATTGCGTGTTACCGATGTTAATTTACAGCAATTGGAATAAAAAGGATGCTTTTGTGTTATGTCAAGACAATAATGTTTGTATTGTGTTTTATAATTTCACTGATTTCGACATCAAAAGTCCAATTAGTTGTCCATTCATGGGTTTCTTTGGGAAAGGGTTATTCAATCAAACTTAAAACAAAGTAAAAGTGTTTCTTGCTAATTTTTAGGTTTATTAAAGCCTTTGTTTGTGGTGTTATTCAATTTTCTTTGGGATGTTCAGTATTCGGTAAATAACTTTTGTCTAAAACAAATATGAGTCACAGTTACGGAATAGAACAAAAAATCAGTAATGCAAAATCTGCGTTGGTAGCTCTAGCGGCAAGCAAAGGAACTATTTAATGTATGTTGTTGGTTTTTTTTTTGTTTGTTTGTTTTTTGTACTTAAAAGCCTATTATTCGTCGATCGATGATTATACGATTGATTAATCACATGCCAAACATTGTTTGTTTGTTTTTCTATCAGTTATTAAAAAAATAGTAGTTATACAAATACCATCTGTGAATATGTGTGATGAGATATGATTTCAGGGCCTTAAATTACGCTGTATTATTGGATGTAGCCTGCAATATTGCATTTCTTTTCTTAACAGTTGGAGATTCATTTATTTACATAATGTATAAAACGAGGTTTTTAATTTCTTTTTATACAAGATTTATGAATGATATCAATGATAACATAATTTTTTTATTTAAAATTTATGTCAATTGGCTTAATTTCTAGTAATTGTGTTTTCACTTTCCATTAATCAGTTAGGCCTACCTAGTTCTTACGATCTATCATTACCTTCTTGTCATCTGTAATGCTGTGATAACTACTTGAAGACAAGGATCCAAAAAACAAAAATCAATATTTGTATCAAGATCTTAGATTGTTTTTTTAGACCTTAGATAATAAAAACAGAAAAAAAAAATGAGAAAATCGTATAAACATCTTAGTTCAGTAATAATAACTTCCTCCCGCGATTCCAAGGGCCATATAAACCTTCAGTGGAATATTTGACTTTAACAATAACTTAAAAGGAAACATTAAAAAATTCTGAATTTTCGAAAATCAGAAATCTTAATACATTCGAACAAAGGCCATTCAAAACATACTTGCTCTATACGTCCTGTAAACGTAGGGATGACCGCTTCGATGATGAATGGCGGCTTCAAAATTAAAAGTTCAATTGTTAATTCGACTTGATTTCCGGAAGAAAGAAAGAACTATAATTGAAATGCATGAAACTAGGAATGAATTCTACAACTAACAGCTTTTAGATATTCTTACACTGTTTCGATAGTAATGAAAAGTCACTTTTAGTTGTAATACAATCGAAGAAATCATGTCTTGCTTTTTTTTTTCAAACATTCATTATTGAATTGCTATCATTCATTATAGAATCAATCTTTCTGTAAACTTAAGCCTAAGCAATAAGAAAAACAGGTTGACTCGTGAATTCACTTAAAAAATAGACTGTTTCTTCAGCAATTAATGTGATCTGGTCGCAATTAAGACTGAAACCAAAGATTGAAATCAAACGAAACACGTGAACTTAGATATTAGAGAATGTTCGGTCTTTTTATGGAAGAGTTGAGTTTCTTCTTTCTGTGGGAAAGGTTCATCAAAGATTAATGTTTATCAGTTAGAAGAAGATTGATCTCAAATTTCAGCCAATTTGATTCATTACATGATATGAACAACTCTGGAAAGCTGCAGAAATGTTGATACAAGGATTCAAATATAAGAAGTAATAACTTAAAAAGGAATTACTGAAATGAAGTAGATGATAATTTAACTATTTTAAGCAAATGAATTGGTAAAATCTTGTAATAAATTTTAAAAATGTCATAGCATTTCAAGAACTAAAATTATGAAATAATGTAAGATTATTACAAAGGTTTGTTTTTAAAGTAATGACATTTTCTTGTTATAATGATCCGACTTGAATATGCCAGGATAATGTTATGTTATATGTTTTGTAGACATCTATTAATTGTTTCAAACACTAACTATTTATTTGTTTGAATTATGAAGCTTGATAAAGGAAATAATGGAAGTTTTCTGAAAACTTGCTATAAAATGTATTTGGTAAATAATATATTTTAATGTAGATGTGAGATATTTGAATAAGTTGATAGATTGCTGAGTTTTATTGCATTTTATTTTTATTTTTAATTTATTTTACATTAATTTTATTTTATTTTTCCGGCAGTCTAGAGCGTACTATATTTATTATATTTTATAAGTGGTTAGTATATGAATATTTCAACATTCTCTGATTCCTTTCTTTGCTTTGGATAAACATTTTCCATCAGTGATCTTTAAATCACATTCTTGAATTAAGACACGGGTGCCCACGCGGGGTAGTCACGGCGCAGACTGCGCCATTGAAATGTTTTTTTTTTTTTTGGGGGGGGGGGGGG
>JAFIDM010012231.1:147866612-147879293 GCA_023159025.1 Thereuonema tuberculata
ATAAGGTCTAGGGGGGGTGGGCACCTCTGATTAAGGACTGTTAATTTTTTTCGGGGAGGGAGGAGTTAGAATTAGAATCTCAATCTACTTGTTTCTTCGATCCAAATCCTCTCAACCTTCTATCCAATGATAAAAAAAGAAAGGAATGTAGGTTTTTATATGTAATGATCTAACTTTGTAATTCAGTAAAATTGCATTAAGCAAAGTGTAGGGTTTTTTTTTTTTTTTGTTGTTTTTTTTTTTCCATTTTACGAAATATCCTCAAAAATTAAAAATTTTCAAGTCCTTGCAGACATCCTGAAACAGACAACTAATCCTCCAATGACTGTAGGAATTCCTTATAAGCTTTGATATATTTTATGACAATTTTTACAGTAAGACAAAGGAAGAAAATAAAATAAAAGAATTACATTTACTGCCATTACTTTATTTACGAGCTCGTTGTCGCAAACAATTATTCCGATCTTAGTGAATGATGGAAATTCTCTGAAGAACGATGTCCAATTTGAACATTCCTTGTATTTCTTTTGTGGAGGTTATCGATTCATTTTTCCCTCGATCTGTATTCTCTGGAAATCCTGTGGAATTTGAAATAATAATAATAATAATACTAAGGATGACTTTTTTCAATCATCCTTGTTGTCACCAATCGGAATTTGGAATAACTATTTTGTCCTTTTTAAGACTCATCAGTCACGGGTGTATGTAGGATTTTATTTCGGGTTGATCAAATTAAGGAACTGATCTCCAACAACCAAAACAAATAATAAAATTAAATCGGCTTAAAAATTTCAGGAGCCAAAAAAAAAAAACCGAAAGAAAAGGTGTATTTTAAATATTTGGAGAAACCCGGGGTAGGCGGCCAGAAATCCTCTTTTCCGCTGCATCCGCCTACGCATCAACCAGATTTATCCATTTCCTTTTTTTCCTGCTTCACCACTGCAAGTTAAAACTTTGTAATATGCATTTTTTTTTATTTTTTTTTTTTTTTTTGGATAGAACTATTTATTAGCAGATTTATTAGTGATACAATGACACCAAAGAAGAACAATATTAATACTTAAAATAATAATAATAAAGAAATAAGGAGAGTTTGAAATATTAGATTACTCTACTAGCATTAGAATTGAAGTCAATCTACATAAGATGAGTAATGAACCCTACGAAAACAGAAATTCGGCAAAACATGTGAAACAGCTGAACAACGATAACATTTATAAATTTATTATTAATAAAAGAAAACTTGTTTTTGAGTCTAACATTTTTTCATGATGATGACGTTTAATCAAATATTATTCAAGAAGAGACAAGAGGATAATGAAATGGGTATTAATATTGATTTAAGACAGTTGAACTTGAAATAATAACAATAATAATGGATTTTTAACGTTCATTGGTTAAATGAAACCCAAAAAGGAATTTGACAAAATAATAAAACCATCTAATATCATACAGGGAAATTATTAAATACATAAACAGAAGCATAAGGTTAAGAATCCTTGTAACTCAGGATATATTCTCACATTTTACGAATTCTTTATGAAATTACAAACACGTTCCTTTCATTTTCAATTATTGTTGAGTCACTACTTGAGTAACCCTTTTAACTATGAAGCCACAACTGCCCGAAAACCTTCATCAAAGTAATTAATATGAAAGAACGTAGTAGATCAGTGCTTTTCAATCGTTATCCCGCGAAATGTCAGCCGACAAAAAAAATCTTTTCGAAACTCATTAGGCCGCTACTTGTAATCTTTAAATTTTAATCTTTAATCTTCGTTAAGTTTATTAATTCTTTATTTATTATTATAAAAATTACTTCCAGTTTCGTACAGGCTAATCTAGAAATGGGAAACGTGAATATTGTTGATGTGCTTGAGTTGTAATTATTTCATTTAATTATTAGATAACAGAGTGATAGATAGTGGTAATAGTATCTACTTGATAGGGAATAATAATTTATTTTAAGATAGAAAATCCAGTATTTCAATATCTGTTACAACTTTTTCAAATAAACAACTCTTTAATTTGTTCTCAATTTGGTAAAATATCAAGTACTAAATATATATTTTAAGCATATTAAATATTTATTTTAATATTTATTTTATTTGTATTTTTATTTTTATTTTTATTTATTTATTTATTTATTTATTTATTTATTTTTTTTTTTTTTTGAAAACAAATATATAGCTCCTTTATTCTCTTTCTTGTAGATATAACGTAAGTTTATATTCGAAATTAATTTTACAAACTACTATAAGTTATTAGGTTTCAGTTTGTTGTGTTATTGGCTGACAGGATGAAATGGATGGTGTTGTGCATCATTTGACCAAGTACCAAAATTCGATTTTGAGATATTCGCATAAATGCAAAAGCTTATGTATTACTTCACATTTTTTTATGGAAAGAAGAGTGCTTTATATCAAAATGAAGATACTTTCACAAGACGATTCTGATTATTATCAAAATTAGTAATATCTTTCAAAGGTCGTTAGTCACATGACGCAAATCTTATTCGTTACGATTAGTCGATTGGCATTTATTCAGAATTATGTTGAGATATTAAGCAGGAACGATTTTTTTATAAAGAGTTTACACCTTTCGCTAGAAGATGGAGCAATAATCTAAAAACATCGAATTTTGGCGCTTGGCCAAATGATGCATAACACCATCCAAATGTTGTAAATCAGCAGAATTGAACTCAGTCTGAATTTGATGAACTTCCAATGAACTTTAATTGAAATTGAGAATTTATTCAACGGTTGAGTGATTTGAAGGTTTTAACATAAAAGTGGGGGGGGGGAGATGTATTTATTTGCAGTGCATTGATGCCGCCATTGAAATGTTTTAAATTCACCAGTATTTCTTAATAACTTAGTTTAAAAAACCCATTAATACCCCGTTTTGCATTTGTTACTTACAAAATATAACATCGTTAATACAAATAATAAAACAATTCATGATTAATTTTATAATGCGTAAATGAGTATGTACCGTATGTATTAAGAGTATGTAAATGATCACTATTATCTGTTTTAAAATTAGGATCTTAACAATATCTTAAAAGAAGTTGATAAGGAAAGACAAAAACAATTATATCGTAAATGAAATAGAATAAAATAGCTTCGTTAACAAATAATGTTAATATATCTCTTACTATTTTCCGAATTAAAATTAAATTCACAAAATTCTAATAAATAAAGACGGTAGTTGTCTTTTACAAAATTCGAACAAAAAAAATATTTTCTTTCGAGAAGTTTTATTTTTGTAAGATTAAATCTGTAGATTTCTTTAATTATTAATAAAGAAAGACTTTTTTATTAAATGGAATTTTTCATTGTTGAAAATTTGGATACATTTAAGGTTTTGAGTAATTTTTTTTTTAATTTTGTATTTCATTTATTAAGTTTAATTTTTTAAGTTTAGTTTTATTCACTTTTTTCGCCTTCTTCTTTTAAGAGATAGATATCAGAAAAGTCCTAAGATCATTTCTGTCTTTTCTAAATAACTCTTTCATATTTCGTCTTAAAAATGTTTATTCGGTGTCTTTGATATTGCGAGCTTTCTTAAAGAAATAATTTGAAATAAAGAAATTTATTTTGACTCGAAATATTAGTTTTTCTATCCTTTTCTTTTTTGTTATTGACCATGTCATTTGTTCCGATGATGAATTCATTGAAGCTACTAATGATGCAGATGCATTTCCTTGTTTAGAAGCTGTTAGTGGCCTATTTAGCTGTGCACGGCATCTCGCCGCTCAGAAACGGATCATTCAAAGACGGTCTGCGCCTGCGCAGTCGCCAACCAATGGCAAAGCCGCGCCGTTTCGCCGCAGCTGATAACAGACAAGCACTGCGATTTGGGGGTGGAGCTTTCTTCTATTATTTCTTGGATTCCTTTTGCCTCGTTCCAAAGATCCCTTTAAAACCCATTTTAAAAATGCGCGATTGCGATTCAGGGCGTATGAAAGGCAAGTTATTTGGCAGCAGCATTCCAATTACACAAATGGACATCAATGTACGCCTGAAAAACACATTTACTTCAATCACCGCAATTAAACGCCGCATTCTACAGAGAAAACGAAAATCTGCTTCTTTTCAAAAACTCTTTTCTAATTATATAATATTTATAATTCAATAGCAAGCAAACGTTTAAAATCGTGAATATTTTCTTTTGTGTCTTTTTCATTGAAAACTTTCCGTATATCTTCTGTTACAGCTAATTTCTTTATAATAAAAATTATTAATTTCAGTAAATTGAAACAACGGAACACAAACAAATTTTAAATAACAAACATAGAGACCAGTTTCGGGTTCCTGTGATGGACTTTACCAATAACTAAGACTCCTGTAACGTAAATGGCAATTGTAAACGCTTAATCATTTATTATTTTTTGCTGCAAGTTTGTCTTGCTCGTTTCACTAATACAAGGATATTTAAGAAACTATTTTAATTGAACCTTCACCTTCGAAATTTATTGGAAGTATTTTAGCATATTGTAATTAAACATCTATTGTGTAAAACGAAGCACAGCTCAGGCTCCAGTACAACATGATAAATACGCGAATTATGAAACTTGGTATTCTGTGACTGTGTGATCGAGAAAGGGATTGAATATGTTCTATGTTTTCCGTGTGGGATATATTGAAAACAACAACAGAATGACGCGAACAATCTGAATGAATTCACAATCTATAGCTTTGATAATTCGGAATTATGAGAGAGAGAGAGAGAGAGAGATAGACATGGGAAGGGTGAGTAGTTTAAACAACTGGAGGAATAGTTTTTCACTGAAAAGTCTCCTACATTGGCTAATGAACAGTCGGTAATCAAAATCACATCCGCAAAATGGCATAAAACGTCCATCTGTTTACAGTTGTTTTATTTTTTATTACCTTACTAGCCGGGTACCGTCGCTTCGCTCCGGAACCCTTGCATATATAGCATTAAAAAAAAAAAACTTTATTTATTTCGCAAATTAATATTGAGACCGGAGAATATATGACGTCCCAGCCCATTGTGGCCTTCTCCACTTAACTCTGCTGTATTGCGGGTTGATGCCACACACTTCATGGTCATTTCGAAAAATCCGGCCGTATTCCTTGTCTACATCATAAAGGGAACCTTTTTGCAAAATTTCAGCTTTCTAGATCCAAGAGTTTGGGGTGGGCGTTGATGAGTCAGTGAGTGGTTGAGTCAGGACTTTTCTTATTATATATGTAGATTTTCATGAATTTTGTTTTGTTTGATTAGTTCTTTATAAATTATATTTGGATCTGTTATTTTCTCATTTCAACTCTTATTATCCGAGATTCGTTCTTTACATATTATTCCTGGTGTTTCGACATCATGCTTATTTATGAAAATTTGATCTTCATTTGTTTTCGTATTTCCATGAAAATAAAGATGTTTCTTGTTGTTCCATTATTCAACATAAGTTTTAGGTATTTCTGAACTTTTTATTCATTTTGAAAAGATCTATATTTACGTCCCCAATTAGTATAGTTGGACAGTTGTTTAATAAATTTTCATTTTTTATGAAGAGTTTCTCTAATTCTTCAGTAAATTTACCTTTCTTGGTGTTTGGTGGTTATGGCTAAAATGTTAATATTTTGTGTTTGATAACACAAACACATTTTTGATAACGAAACATATTAGGTTTTATTACAAAACTTCATGATAAATAAAATGTTTTGTGAAAATTCTTTAATCATTTTCCAAAAGATTTCCTTGCTCCGACGTTTTAGTAATTTGTAATTTAACATTTTGCTGACAGAATGACAGACAGAATAACGTTTTTATAATATATAATAATAAAAGCCAGGTACCGCCCCTTCGCTCCGGAACCCTTGCATATATAGCATTCAAAAAACAAACTTTATTTATTTAGCAAATTAATGTTGCGATCGTCGGAGAATATATAACTTCCCAGCCCGTTGTGGCTTCTCCGAATAACTCTGATGTATTGCGGGTCGGCGTCACACACCGAAAATTCACATTTTTGCATGTATCTTGCAAACGCTGAAGCGTTTGTGAAGAAGTGATATATCGTTCGATAGAACTTTCAAATACCAACATTTTCTCAATATAATGCTCTCTTCCATCTTTTATACTTTTCGTTTAAATTGAGAAAAATTCAAAATTTGACCCTTTAAAAGGCACAATCTTGGAAACCAAAAACTTTTTTCGAAAGATTTTTGTAGCATTTTGTTTGTCTTAAAAAGATCTACATTTTATCCATTTACATGACCACTCTATCTCTTATAGTTTGGTCACAAAATTGGAAAAACGTAAAGTCTTACGACAGACAAAATAACGCTTTTATAATATTAAACAAGGGATGTTACAGTTTGGAAGGACTTGAAATGGTCTTTTGAATTCTAAAGTATAGTTTCTAATAAACTATAAGTAAAATATGAACTCAGGAATAAGATTTTACGTGCACATTTCATATTAGAGTCAAAATTAAAGCCAATGCACATGAATAATTCTTAAAAAATTTAATACAAATTATTATTTTCCCGGGATTCTCCCGTTTCCCCTGCATTTCTCACACCATCCTTTCTCAGTCTTTCTCTCCGTCTGTCCTTCGTTCCGTGGGATAGTACAAAAGATCTTTCAGGTCGACGTGCTCGGCAGTCATGCCACCCACTTTCAATTAATCTAATCTAAATCTATCAGGGGGAGACAGAGGAATGGCCTAGTTTCATCAGAAAATATTAGAAATCTAGGATTTTGGAGCTGGTTTTTTGGTTGGAGAGTTCGTTTGTGTTTCTTTCGGATAAGGACATTTTTGGTTGGACGACCATCATACCCTTTTTATTCCAAAATCCTCAAGCGAAGATTAGGAATTTCAACTTTTTCGTCTAAATGAGAGCTTCTGAATCGGTGTGTCATGATGGTTGCTGCAAGAAAATTTTGAGAATATCTCTACACTAAATTTTTAACTTCACATACTGACAAACATTCTGATCTAGCAGACTTTTGTAAGGTAAGGGCTACCTCAAGTATACTCCAAGTGGCGCGATCACCTTAAGACTAAAAAAAAAAAAAAAAAAAAACGGAATTTCCAAATCGACGAACAAAAGAAAAAATCTCACTTGCGGTCACCCCAAAATGCGGACACGGTCCACCGGTGGACCGTCTTGCCCACCCCTGCTCTAGAGAAACAGAAAATACGAACTACATTGTGTTTCGTTCTAACAATGATTGATGAAGTATTAATTCACTTTTCAAATCATCTCAAAAAATATTTCAAATATTTTTAAATGTTTAAAATAGTGTGCTGTATTCATTTAGAAATCAGAGGTATTTTTCAAAGGATTTTGTTGTAATAAAAAAAAGCAATGGAAAGTTTTAGCGTGCCTTGAGGTTTAAGGAACGAGCTTTGATGTATCGCGGGATTTCTGCAAAAGTAAAAGTCGGCCTGAAGCGAAACATTTTCAGAACCACTGGTCTAAATTAGCAGAAATTTACAAAAATCCACTTCTTGTTACATCCAAAAAGGTTTTTCATTAATCTCAGAACTTAAATTTGAGAACATAATTGAAAGCTAATAATAATTAAAAAAGTGACTGATATATTTGTGTTTATTTTTACATCGCAACGTACAATCAGGACCTACGTATTCCAAACTAGGAAAGAGACAAAAGCATGGAAATAAAGTTAAAAAGCGAATAATAAATGGTCATTAAATTAATGATTTTGATTAGGCTTAATATAATAACCTTTAATCATTATTGATGGCTCATTGATGACCCTTGTTAAAATAATTGTTCTTTCAACTGGAATATTGGCAAGAGGAAATGTACAGCAACATCAAGACAGAATTGGGGAAAGAAAAAGTTCCAAATTAGTTTTTGAAATCAAAGTAGGGTTTAACATGGTTGAAAGAGCACTAATTAAACTCATTTTGAGAATATACTGGTTTTAATCTATATTATTAAAAAAATCTGCCCATGTGTCTATGTGCGTGCATACCTCCGCAACAATGGAAATTCGCAAGCGCGTTGTCAGGCAACAAGAGTATTGTTACATCATGATCAACTCAACTGCGCAAATATCCGATTGTTACAAATGGATTTCAATGTAGTTTAGAATTTAAACATTATGGCTTTAAGTTATAGTTTTTAGCTTTTTTTGTAGCTGATGCATTTTGCTTTTTGAATACCGTTACATATACGAGGCGACGAGCTGCTTTCTAGTATATATATAATAGTATATAAGCGTATTCTAAGAACTTAAAGAGAATTATTGATCTTTCTTGGGGAAAAAAAATGGATTCTAAATTTTGCTTTTTTTCTAACCTCTTTTTTTTTTTCAATATATTTTAAATTAGGCCTATTAAGTCACAAACCTTAGATTAAATCTGAAAATATCCATTTGGGCATAAAAAATATAATAATAAATCCTTTAAATTAGAATTCATTATTTTATAATTCAAACTCAAAATTGGATCATCTGAATTCATTTGGAGAAAAAAATGATGTCAAACGAAATATGATTGTATAGATAGAACCTAGGTTTTCGTGACGTGTTATATATTTCAATTTTTAAACATACATTAATATGTATTCAGTTATTCTGAAATAATACAGCTTTTATTGTGCGAGTAATTTATAGCCTAATTGCCGTTTAGGCACGGCCTTGTGATCAAAGCTGCGGCCTGCCACGACCCTGACTTCTCTGAACCTGGTTTGAATGTTTCCTTCCTTTCCTGTGTCTGTCTGCTTCTTCTGCACTTTCTCTTCAGATATAATGTCATACTATAATGGTTTCCTGAGGAAGGCAATGGAAAACCCCTCAGTATCTATTCCAAGATGAGTAAGAAAACACTCAATCCTACGTTTGATTCTTGGGGCCCTTGTGCAGTATTTGCCCAAGAGTATTTCCGTGGATCCTTCCAGGGCAGCGAACCTTAGTATCGGAGAACGCATTTCAACACATACATAAATGAATAATTTAAGTTTTGGAGTTATTCACCAAAAAAAAAAAAAAAAAAGCTTTATTTTTACACTATTTAGAAATACTTTGATTTTTTTTTTTTTTATCTGAGACTGTAACGAAATTTTGTAGCATTACATAGATCTAGAAAGGAGAACCATCATCAGTAACTTCTGAATATTGCAAATAGGCCTAAAATGAAAGACATTGCATTTCTTCTGAGCAGAGGCGTCACTAGGGGAGAGCGGGGAGTGCTGAACGCTCCGGGTGACACCATCACAAGGGGTGACACCAACTTGCAAAATATTGCTGTCTACGATTCTATGTCACAAAAAGAGAAGACAAAATTTTTTCACGTAGGAAAAATGACTAAATAGATAGATCGCTTGGTGCCTACGTTCGGCGGCCGGATTATAGTTAGGACCTACATTTACAAACGTTACTAAGGATTCTGTATATTCCCGTTACTTGGCACTGGCAGACTGTGGGGTAAGTCTATGGGGTAAGTCGTGAGGGGGTGACACCATGAGCTACCGCACTGGGTGACACCAACCCTAGTTACACGCCTCTGCTTCTGAGGGTTTTTTTCTTTTTTCTTTTTTGAGCTCAGTTATTCATAAATTGAAAAACGATCATTTAAAAACAAAATATCATCAAGAATCGATTAAAATCAATAATACAGAAACTAGTCTAATACACCACTGAATTGGTAAAGAAATTCATAATCTTGAATTTTGTTCCCTGAAGTAGGATTAGGCCTACTTTTCGTTAGAAGATATTAGAGGGAAAAGAGGTTTTTAATTGAAAACATTTTTTGACAAGAATTTTGAAATATATATTTAATAATAATAATAATAATAATAATAGTCTAATAATAATAATAAACTGCACTGTATTAATTTGAATGAAGACTAAGTAAAAACAGTTAACCTACTGTATTACGTTTTTAATATAGTTTAATCAGTTAGAGAGAAACGTGTTAATTAACTATTTTTCTCTGGATTTTTCGCTGCGGGATTCGTCTTGCAATCAATGTGTTGAAACTGTTGGTAATCAGCTGTTGTACGGGTGGTGATACGTTAGGGCTGACCGAGTGCACGCTGACAACCAACCAATGACAGAGTGGGAACGCAGCAGCTGACGCCACGATCGATACAGGAACGGATCACCTCCCACCAACAACTACCTAATAGGCAAACAGCATTTGCAAGGCTTTTATCAAAGAGAAACCAACACAATGCACTTGTAAAATAATAAGGACTAGCTCTATACTACACAGATTGTACACAGGAGAACTATAAATATACACTTAGGTCTCCATTACTCCATTTTAAAATTAGATTTCGCTGAAAAAACAAACAAACTTCTTAAAATCAATGAAAAGCGAACGGTTACAGTAAACGTAATGAATATGAAAAAGAATAAAGCTATCATAAAAAAAACATATAATAATGATATGAAATAGCTATTCTACGATTTCAGTTAATTGGTAAAACGTAAACGATTTAAACCCACAATTCTACGTAAATTAAAATGTTGTAATTTTCTTTGGGTAATTTTTTTACAACTTTAATTTGTACTCTACTTATGGAGTTGAAATCATACATCGAAGTCCAGCTAAGAGAGTATTTGGGGACTGATTTGTACACAGCAGGGTCTATTTAGGCCTATTAAGTATCTTTATAGCATTTTATTACGGTATCACTTCGTCATGAGCAGTGGACATTCCCAATTTTGCAATTGAAAGTTAATAGTTATGAAATAGTTAATAGTTAATTTTGGTAGATTGTTTTAATGAGACACTGACATCGAATGCGACACTGAGACAAAAAAAGAAATACAGCTGCTGGTTGAATAACGATGACGTGTATTGTCTCTTTGTTGTATTTTGCGCAAAATATAATAAATAGAAGATTACATATATATGATTTCAGAGAAGGTTTCTTATTTAGCTGAGATACCAGTGCAGTTGAATGGGAGCAAAATTTAAAAAAAAGAAAAAAAAAACCTAGTAGTTGCCATGATCCCATAACCACATGATAATACGAAAAATAACTACTAATGTAGTACAATGAGTAATCTATAGTAATAAATGTAGCAGTGATTTTTCAGTTTTCTAGATGAAAATCCATATAACTGTTGTTAAAAGAAGAATGAAAAGAAGTTTAACGTGTCCGATGATTCAAAGAAATAAGTAAACAAACAAAGGCACAACGTTACAAGATAGGATTCGCACCCTGAGTTGTCACCGGAAAAGAGACTGGGACGGACCGTTTCGTCCTTTTTAGGACTCATCAGCCAGCAAATGACAGACTCAGAAGGTGAGCGAGGTTAGTATCCCGGGTCTCGCTCCCGAGAACAGGACCTCTCCCCGAAGAAATCCTAACCAAAAATAAACAAAATAAAAACTACAAATATTCCTTGTCCTGCAATCTGCTAGGCGCAAAAGGAATTTAAAGAAGACAAAAAGTCTTTACGTAAATAACAGAACCATAATGAGAATCACATAGTGATCGATTTTGGTTCACTTAATTTCCCTAATAAGCCCAAATTATGTCAAAACCAAATTATTGAAGGGAATTTATATTGAAATCCAACTTTCTAAGTCACTTCTAAGTAATGTCGGAGTCATGTAGTGATGGTGATTTATGTTGGAGGTTCTTCGTTTCTTACGTATCAATGCAATGTGTATTAAATTCAGCAGCAATCTATCATTTGATAATCTGAATATCCTACAACATTTTTGTATTTCTATAATATCATGATGTCTGCGTGACAGTCAAATGATAAGCACTTGTTTGTGGACTGAAGGAGCCGAGTTCAATCCCAGGCGGAGGTGAAATCTAAATGGTCAACACAGCTTTCTGTAAAATGGCTTCCTGGTTTCTTTCCCGGGATTTGTGTTAAGAGACGCAGGGAGCCTTTTATCACCCGCAACCCCAAGGATCACATAGATCTACATCATGATCAGTGGCGCTGTTAACTACATACTTTCTCAAGTTCGTAGCTTCTTATCTAGCGATTCAAACTACATCAAAATCACCAGGATCTTACTTTACATTATCTTTATAATGAAATTTATATATAATTATTATAATAAATCATTATTTAAGTTTCGTAAGATAAATAGATCTTGGTTTTCAATCTTTGCGGGACACATGAACGTGACCATGGATTTAATATTTTTGTTTTAATATTTTTTTCCTCTCTCCGACCATATTAAAGCTAAAGTTAGACACAACACCTTGGAATTTCAGATCGTTTTGCCCCGAAATTCGGTCAAGGGAGCATCATAGGAGTCCATTTGGATACATGGAATGGGACGTTGGCTTTCTTTAAAAATAGACAGTTTTTAGGAGTAGCATTTTCGGTTCTTCTTGCGCTTCGGTTCTTCAATCTTTAAAATATTCATGTTGAATTTAACTTCTCGGAGATTGGACTCAATAGAATCAGTGGCTTAGGAAGATTTTCGTGGAAGGTGGGACAAAGAAGCAATTGTTGATAAATTTAAAATAATAATAATAATAAATCTCCATCGGTCAACTCCAAAAAGCCGCACTGCTTGGATCAGCACATATTTTGCGCCGATACATTACGACATCCTAGATTCTTGGGAAGAATTCGATGCGTTTGAAGACCAACACCAGCTAAAGAACTGGCAGCTGTGATACACATTGTTTTATAATAATAATAATAATAATAATAATAATAATAATAATAATAATAATAATAATAATA
>JAFIDM010012231.1:147879303-147943660 GCA_023159025.1 Thereuonema tuberculata
TAATAATAATAATAATAATAATAATAATAATAATAATAATAATAATAGCAGATTCACGAATATTTGAAAGAAAATGGCTAAGTTGAAAAATCTTAAAACCTTTCACCAAAGGCTTATTTCAAGAGCTTTCTCCATAACATATTTAATAGTATAAATGTTTTATACAACAATAAACAAAATACCTACTTGTCAGGGCTAAATTTCCAAAATTTAGTGGAAATTTAGGCCATAAGAATCCAAATCAATTTATTTACTTTTTTTGTAATGAGTTTTAAGTTCTAATCAGAGCTTTTCAACCGATATCCGCAGTTTGCTGGTGCCATGTGTTCTGCAAGAAGATTTTGAGAGTACTTTTGTAATACACATTTAACTTCGTACATGCTCTTATATAAACTAAATTTTATTGTAAAAAAAAAAAAAATCAGGGCAAAAGGAAAATTTACATTAGATTCTGCGTCATTGACCTCTAACAACAAAGGTTAATAAAGTAATAATTCACATTCAAAACGGCTCTTTTTTTTATATTTTTTTTGTCATTTCAGGATATTTTGAAATGTTTAAAATACACAGTTATTCATGTGCAAATCACGCTGAGATTTTTTTCTGAGATTTTTTTCAAAGGATTTTATTACACATAGGAAAGCAATGAAAAACAAACCGCGGGATTTTGTCAGATTCACAAGAAAAAAAAAAGTTTGAAAGAACTGTTCTAAATATTAGACATTCATACAGTAGGGGAAGGAGTTGTACCTTTGACCAGTTTTCACTAAATGAATTTTCTAATTTTTTGTACTCAAGTAAATCCTTATCTGAATGGATACATGTGATCTTCATTCATCTTGCCATCAACTGCATGTGTTTTATATATTATATTTTGAGTATAAGTATTTTATTTTTATTTTACAAAAAAACTATACCTTGTGGTCAAAGGTACAACTACGTGTTGTATCTTTGACCGGAGGGTGTTGTACCTTTGACCAGGTATAGTAGAAACTGACAGTTAGATACAAGTTATTTAATTAACATTTTTATTCAGAAATGTATACATTTGGCAAATATATGCAATTCAAAGTAGAATAATAAAGCATGAAATAAATTCTAATGGCTTAAGTAGCCTACTTCTGCCCGTTTACATTATACAATGAAAAATCAACTCCAAAAGATAAGACATTCTTTTAGTCGAGCTGGCTGTGCCGCCAGCTGGGGTTGGATTTGGTAGCCTGGCCACAATATTTTGTAGTTCTACGTCGTAGAGCTGCCTATTTTCTTGGATGAATTTTGCCATCTTCGGTAGTTTTTTTCAAATATTTAACTTGAAATAATCACATGCTACTTCCTTTATGTGGGCCACAAAGTATTTCTTGTTTTTGTTTTTTGTTGTTGTTGTTGTTAGCTTGACAAGGACATAACTTTCTTCAACTAGGCCTAAATCTTCTTTTTCAAAGTTTAATTCCTTCTCCAACTCATGGCATTCATCTGAAAGATCGAAAACACTTTCCCCTGATGAATATTCAACATCAGACTCAAAGTCGTGGACAAACAATCGATTGTTTACTATCTTTGGATAAGATTTGGTAAAAAAATAAAAATTTGTTAAAAAATATTTAAATCTCAATCTTACATAATGCTAAAATGACTGTAAGTAAAAACATTTACATATTATTAAGTAATGTTGTACATTTGACCTAGTCAGACGAACAACACCCTGCTGTCGTCAAAGGTAAAACATCAGTCAAACTTACGTTTCAGGCCATGCTACAATTTTTACGTTAATCCAGTCATATTAAAAGTCCTAACAATGAATCTATAGGCATAGAAGTATTACTCATTATTGTTAAAATAATAATCAAAAGAAAACAAACAATGTTATTAAAGAAACATGCACTTGCAAAATACTTACTTTTCGGTGATGGAATTGGAAAAATATTTTTCACTCCTTGCAAGTCAAAGATCTAACTGCTACTGAAGGTTTAAAGGTGCAAATAGTGGGAATATTACACATTTTAAAGTAAAGCTTTTAAAGTATGCTCATAGATGACAGTACTAGCAAGGGTGGTCGAAGGTACAATCGGTCAAAGGTACAACACCTTCCCCTACTCGAAAACAAATATAGAAATATACGAGGCACCGGAAAACGACATTTCTCTTATAACTGCAATGTAGCTGCTTAGGGTTTTATTGTTGTTGTTTGTTTGTTTGTTTTTTTAACCTTTTCCTGCAATAGTTTTATTAAAAAATTAAAATAAAAAAATAATTGTAAAAACTATTTTGTAAATCATCCGCCTGCTGTATATTCTTTCCTAATAAGTTGAATGGAGAAACTAAAAATGAACTAAAAAGGAACATCAAAAGAAAAGAAATATCAAATGCTAGTAAATCAGTTTCCACATACTTTTTGTTGAATATAAAAAAAAAAGAAATGCATGAAGTCATTGAAGTCACAAATTGGATTTAAGGTTGGAATCGTATAGGAAATGCAAATATTATTTTTTTATATTTCAAATATTGTGATTTTGAGAATTAAAAAAAAAAAAAGATGCTATCTCTAAGGCAGTATTCTTTGTCGATTCACAAGCGGCTATACAAAAACTATCGCGCAACACGGAAACCGACTGCGGAAGAACTGTGGAAACCAGACAAGCCTTAGAACATCTGGCTATTAAAGGATGGCAGATAACGCTCCAATGGATTCCTAGTCATGTCAACATATTTGGAAATGAAAGAGCAGACGCATAAAGGCATAACTCTTCCACAACCATCCTGCCTGCCTTCGATTCAAAGTTCAAAGGCCACTATCAAGGCAGCCATTGACCAGGCCTACAGACAACGTCTTAGAGAACTGTCTACAGGAAAAAAATGGCAAAGTCTTATCACACACGGGCCTGTTGACCATAGACTCCCACGAGCTGTTGGTGTTGCTACTTTTAGAATGAAGACCGGCCACGATTATCTCGCTGCCCATTTACATCGTATTGGAATCCTCCCTTCTCCGGAATGCCCCCTCTGCGGACATAAAGTTATGAATGCGGAACATCTTAGAGAATGCATGGCTCTCAATCATTCCATGGATACACACTGATGTTCAGCTTTACTGGTCAGCGCTTCGCCAAATGGCTCAACAGCCAAGGGTGGGCGTTGGCTAGTAGTAGTAGTATCTTCTTAATTTAAATGCTAAAATTCAATTGGCATTTACTATTAATTTTACATTTATATTTACATAAGAAATCTTAAATAAGAAAACAGAAATATTTGCCTCCTTCCATTTGCATGGCAATATCTTAAAGATAATAACAATATCGAAATTAAAAGTTTGGCTTAATAATAGTTTTAATGGAAAAATTAAATTATTTTTCTTAAAAATAAATAAATAAATAATAAGTATGAAATTCTTTACCACCCTTCTATGTTTTCCTGTTTATTAAACCTAAATAAGATTATTTTGCTTCCAAAATTGTGGCTTTAGAAACTGCTATTTAGCATATGCTTTATTTACATCCAGCACTTACTGAAGCTGAAAACAAATCCTCCGACCTAGGCTTTTGAATGTCAGATTCCTCATGATCAAATCCTAGAATGAAATCCGTGAGTACTTCCAGCTTTCTGTTTCGCCAACTAATATTTATTGTTTTAAATTCTCATTTGTTATTTAATTTTATTTCTTCTTCTGGCGACCCAAAGGACTTGTTATGCAACGAAAACACAAGCCATGACGTCATTGACAAGTGACATCAGAAAAGGGAATATTGATTATGGGTCATCACTGAATCAATATTTAATCATAAATTACATTTATTAAAGAGATATAAATAGTATTAATAATTTAATGAGAGACAGGAGTTTAGTAAATCTGATAAAGGTAATACATTGGTTATTATAACAAGGAGATTTAGAATAAGAAGGTAAGGAGTATGTTAAATACAGAGATTTTTGCTGAATTAGATAATGACAAAACAGTCCAATTATATAATAAAGTAAAAAGAGAAGTTCAAGATTTAAGGAAGAAAGGAATTATTAATTGGTTTAAATATAAAGATATTATTCAAAACATGACAGAAGTACCTATATTTGAACTGAAAATGAAGATACACAAGAAGGAATATCCCATAAGACCAGTTATTAACTCATTTGGTTCACCTCTACAAAATTTAGGTAAATTTTTAAACTTAATTTTGAATAATATGAAACTTGATAACCCTGATTTGATAATTAAGAATACCCAAGATATGGTAAACATTGTCAGAGAATATAGGCAAAATAATGTACAAAGAAATATTAAGATATATACATTAGATGTAGAAGCTATGTATACCAGTATTCCCGTTAACGAGGCATTAGAAATAGTAGGAAATAAATTTGATGGAGAAATACAAAAGAAATTTAAAATAGATAAAACATGGTTCTTAAAATTGATGGATTTAATATGTAAGAACAGTTATTTTATGTTTGAAGATAAGATGTTTGTACAATGATAAGATAAGATGTTTGTACGGCTTTCCGATGGGTAGCCCCATTTCGGGTTCGATTTGTAACATTTACATGAACTGGTTAGAAGAAAAATTTATAACTAATTGGAAGGAAGCTAAATTCTTGTATAAAAGGTATGTTGGTGATATTATTATTTTGTGGGAAGGTACGAGGAGGCAATTTTCAAGGTTTATTAATCACATTAATGGTTTACTCAAAAATATAAAATTTAAAGTTGAGGAGGAAAAAGATGGCCATAGTCTATTAATTTCCTAGATATAACGATGAAGAAAGATGAGATTTTGTTGTTAAAATGTGAACATTATAGAAAGTCTTTCCAAAGTAATCATATGCTTAATTACAAATCTAACCATATAACATCCACTAAAAAAGAGATAATTAAAGGAAATCTTAGAAGAATTGTTAATTATACAGATGATAAAAGTCTTTGGAAGAATAAAATCAAAAGTTTAAAAGAAATATTAATAATGAACGAATATCCTAATGAATTCATTGAAGCTACATTCAAAGAATTTTTCAAAAAAAGAAGATTTGAGAATCATTTAGATCAGTTTAATGAGAGAAAAAGTTTTCAAAAATGTATTACCTTACCCATAGGTTTAAAGATTAACAAACAAGTGAAGGATGTTTGTAAAATTAACGATATCAAATTGGTTTTTTATAAAGATAACGTTCTTTTTAAGAAAGTAAGAACAAAGAAAAAGGATACGAAATTAAATAGAATGGGGGTTGTATACGCATTGCAATGTAGGGATTGTGGTGAGGTGTTCATAGGAAGTACAGGAAGGATGGTGAAAGAACGGGTAAAGGAGCACGTCACGGCATTTGAGAAAGGCAAAAGTAAGATTTCCGAATGGGCTAATCATTGCATGCATAAAAATCATTGTCCCGATCCAATAATACACAACATTTTTCATGTTCAAGATGAACATAAAAGATTTAAATTGGAATCATGTTTGATTAATAGTTGTATCTGTTTCAATAAGGATAAGTCTCTCAATGTTAATGAGGTGTCACTTAATATTTTTAAAAAATCTTTGACAAAAAGGAATAAATTTAAAGATATTTTAGTTTTTAATTAATATAAAGAATATTGGAATAATGATATAATAACCTATGTTTATTCATCACGTTTATTAATAATACAGTAAAACCTCGTTAAGTCGTCACTCCGTTTAAGTCGTCGTTTTCCTTTGGTCCCGACGAAGTCTCATAGACAATAATGTAAAATAACCCTCTTTTACTCGTCACCAAATTTAATTCTACTCCGGATAACTCGTCACCCTCAAAACTGGCGAAAAGCATCTTTATTCTCAATTTTGCCTGCTATCTTTTCAGCCCCCGACCCTTCACTCTAAGAAAGCCTAGCCTTTACGGGGATTTTCACGTGGGAAATTCACTTGGGAAATTACACACTTCTCGCTGCGATTCTTGTCAAGTGTAAACGTTTTTCTTGACCGCTACTGAGTGTGATTTCATTTCATAGCGAAAAAGCTCCGCTATAAGGGCTATTTTTTATCTTGCAATTTCGTGGTTTGATTGCACTTGTAACATGTCAGGGAAACGAAAACTTACCTCGTTATCTTTTAAGAAAAAAAAAGACTTAATTGCACTTTTTGAAAAATGAAATGTTTCGAAAACAGCTTTTGCCAAAGAACACCATATTCCCAGGACTACATTAAACGATATTTTTTCATCGAAACAAGTAATTGAAGAAGCTGACTGCAAAGACAAAAGAAAGAGAAGGAGGAAATCGAAGTTTTACGAGATCGAGGAGGTTTTAGTTCGATGGCTAAAACATGTCAGATCGCAAAATGTGCCGATTTCTGCCGTCATTCTCAAAGAAAAAGCCATTGAAATTGCTAAGGAGTTGAACATGGAAGATTTCGGCGGCAGCAATGGTTGGCTGGAACGTTTCAAAGACAGACATTGCCTTTCTTTTAAAACGATTTGCGGAGAAGCTGCAGCTGTTGATGGTGATGCTATAAAAGACTGGAAGAACAGTATTCTCAAGGGCATTTTATCTAGGTTTGATGCATCAAATATTTTTAATCTGGATGAAACAGGCTTATTTTACCGTCTTTTGCCTGATAAAACTCTATCATTTAAGGATGATGGTGCACTTCTGGAAAAGCAAGCAAACAACGCCTGATACTTCTTCTTGGAGTTAATATGAGTGGAAATTAGAAACTTAAACCACTTGTGATAGGCAAAAGCAAAAAGCCAAGCTGCTTTAAAAACGTTAGATCCCTGCCAGTTGAACATGAAGCAAATTGAAATGCATGGATGACTACAACGATTTGGGAACGACATATTCGTAAACTGGATTCTCAGTTTTCGCGTCAGAAAAGAAATGTTGCCATCATTGTCGATAACTTTACCGCCCACAATTATGTATTTCCAGTAATCAGCACCTTCATCAATCAACACTGTTGGATTATTTTTAAGCCAGTAAAAGAAAATAAAATGTGGTAGGTATAAAGTGTTTTTTTTTTATATTATTTTATTTTCCGCTCATTCATTTGCATGTATTGATTTCTGAAAATCTTGTTTTTCTCACCGAATCCTACAGCAATTCATAAAAATATTGTAGTTCAGTGTTTTTTTTTGTTTTGTTTTTTCCAAAAATGCCCACTCCGCTTAAGTCGTCACTCCACTTAAGTCGTCAAAAAGTGTTTGGTCCCTTGAGTGACGACTTAACGAGGTTTTACTGTATTTTTTTTTGTATTACTTTTCCTCATTGTTACTGTTTGTTTTAATGTTATATTTTATGTTTATTGAGTTTATTTGTTACAATTTTTAAGTTATGTTTGTAAGAAATAGAGAAGGTTTTCTCTTCCATTTCCTTATTTTTGTTTATTTGCTTGCTATTATATCCTGAAGAAATCCTTTAAATAGGAAGAAATATAGATTTCATTTGAAGTAAAAAGGATTTCATTTGAAGTAAAGAGTTGATGGATTTTTTGTCATTATGTATGTATAAATTGATTACGGGTATTAAAGTAATTACCTTTGGAAATTTTGTTATCATTCTTACTATATTTCTGTTGATGGAATCCATTAAGCAACCGTAATTACTGCTGTTACATATGGTGAATACATATCAGTAACACATGATGTTAGAAATTGGTTATCTACTACATTTTTAATTAATTATTAATTAATATTGAATTATTTCTCTGTCGTTCCGGCGTGGCCGAGCGGTCTAGACGGCGGTCTGCCGTTGCGGCCAGTTTGCCGGTACCCGGGTTCAAATCCCGGCTTCGGACATGGATGTTTGCTTTCTTTCTTGTCTTGTTTACTCCTTCGTCTTTCCCTTCTTTCGCCGTCTATGGCATCTTTGGGTTTCCCTCTGATTTGGGTTAGTGTTAGGAAGGGCATCCAACTGTAAAACCCCTAGCCAAATCCCAATATTAAGCAAGTGCGCCTTGCTCATCAGCGACCCCACGCGGCAGTGTTATATAAAAAAAAAAAAAAAATTGAATTATTTATCTGTCCAATTTTGCCCATACATATTGAATCATCATGTAATCTACACTAAAATAGTTCGTTTGAGATATTTCAGAATATTTATAGTCCTGATCAAAAATAAGAGATAAGCCTATTTTCAGAGTTAGATAATATGGTCATTAATAATTCAGATTGCGTTTCAGGAGTTTTTGATGACAATTACTACAGTTTATGAGGAACTGAGTTCATTACTATACAGACAAAAATCAAAATTCCTCATTTCATTTCTACATAATATAAATCAGTGTTATAAATCAGTGTATTTATAAGGTCATAAATGTCTTGACTACTTACAAGGCGAAAGAAATATCTTTTGAGTAAATATATTTATATGTAGGCCTACGTTACTATGTGAGTATTTTTTGTAATTTCAGAACTTCAAATGACGAGGTATTTTACGTAATTCTCTTTACCTGAAGTTATTGACAGTGAATCTGAATATTTTTCAGTTCAGTTTCAAGTAAGAAGGACATTCCAGTAAGAATTTTAAGTGAATACAAATTTTATTTTGTCACTTCCCCTTGTCTAAATGTTTTTACTCAATCCAAACATCGGTTATTCTGTAGAGAAATTCTGTCCCATCGTGCTTTCGAAACTGGGACCTCTTCAGAATTGTAAAGCCTATCAATACTTGATAAAACTCAGACTTTATCATCTACTTTATCATTTTATTCATTGATGTTTGAACCGCATTATCTCTGTTTCGGAAGTTCCACGACATACTATATTTAAATGAGAGTAAATGTAAAGAGTATAAACATCTAATATCGAGTAGATCGTCTCATAATAGTGTTTGTCTCTGTTGTCGTTCACTGACCGATTTGGAGTTTAGAGGTAACATTTATAGAATAGAGAGAAATATCTTATGTTAACATCCTCACGAACTTAGTACATGTTTGAACATGTTTCCAATAATAAAGGTGTGAATATTCATTGACTTTGCCAAATGAAATTATATTTATATTTTTTTTTTCCGTGTTGAACAAAAAAAAAAAAAAAATACTCAATTATTTCAGATATTTGTTGAAATGTAAGGAAATCTCAAGAAATTCCAACTGTCTTTGCGCATCTGTAGTTAACGTAGACTTAGTCTGAAGCCTATGAAGTAGCGTAATGTTACCTAAACTTTGAAAGCATGTTATTAAATTTAATAGATTTTTTTTTATATTTAATGTCGATTAATATTAAGTATTCAAATTAAGAATCTAAATGTTAAGATCGCTTGTTCTTTTGCTTACGAATCGCTTTGAAGACCATTTCCCTAAAAGTCCTGTTCATAGAATGATTCAATATGTTTCATTTCCCAGTGCAACTTCATGGCAGATTACTCAACACTGGGGAACTACAGACACGAATGAAATCACTTTTGTTTTACACTGGCAGTCAGGTTGGATTCGATTCCATCTTCACAGAACTAAATTTGTTTGACTACAGAGGACATCAAAAGAGACCAGAGTCTTATTTTGAAAGATCAATATACATTTATAGATAAATGATAATCTCTATTTATGTCGGAACTTTTATGGGTGTTTTTTTTTATTATTAATAACAGAATCACATGTACTGAGATGTTGTATTAAGAGTCACAAGTCAGCCAAACCAAAAATATATATATTTTAAAAGCACTAGTTCTAGATTCTAGAAACAGTTGATTAACAATTCTCTTGTGTACATTCCATTTGCAGCGATTTACCATCTTTATTTTCAGCTTCTTTGATTATTATTATTATTTAATTATTATTTTATTTTAATTATTTTATATTTTTTTTTAACTTCGAACCATTGAAATTTTGTCTTTTTTGATAAAATCTAAACAATCTCCAACTTTTAAATTTGATAAACTTTTAAGTGTATTTTCTCGAAATAGACTGTAACAATCTCCCCCACAATATTGCAGCCCTTTTTAATTTATATGCATTTTGATATTTTGATTGAGTATTCAGCTTTTCCTCCCTGAATTTAAAGTCAAATCTAATAAAAGCGAAGATATCGAAATAACAGGCCGCGGGAGCATCATAATACGACACTGTAAACTTAGGCAATAATACTACTGTTTGATGATAATTTTCCTCTACCAATTCATTAGACTCAGCATTTCAGTGAAATTCAGATATGCGCAAAGACAGTGGCGCCATCACTAGAACATCTACACAAATGTTATAATGAATATAAATGTATGTGACGAAACAAAATATACGTATACATAAATTTTTAAATAATCTATGAAGCATATTTAAGTAAAGAGGATATTTTGAATCTTTAAGACCCAATGTTTATTAACAGTTATTGGTGATCTTCTGGATTATCATTACTTTTTTTTTTTTACGATAGCTACTACTTTAGTAAGTGTTTCAAAACATCTTTAAAATACTTATAAATTTTTTCTAGTTGCGTTCATATAAAGCTATAGAAATTGTAATCATTAATTTTCAGATAGTTTATATTAGAATAAAGAAAGAAACATCCGAAACATCAATGAAAAACTAAATCATTTAAAAAATTTTCCATAATGTATTTTTAAAACATTTTTATTAAATATAAACTTTTTTAACAAATTTAGGTGTGTTTGATGATTTCTTGTTCATCTCCTATTCATATTAAACTGCAAATTTTTAACAAATGTTAAGCTTTTATTTAATATTAAAATTTTAAAGTTAAGCTAAAATCTTTAATGTGAATCTAAAAATGTACAGTACATTCGCCTATCTTAAAACTGAAATTTTATTTATAATGAATAGGTATTATAAATGTTTCTGTAAAGATTAAAAAATGAAGAAGCAAAGTATTTCTTGGCGAAAAATTACATAGAATAATTGTAAATTCACTTTTCCTCATTTCCCACTATTTTTCATTTCTACAAAAACTATCTGTCAAAGTAGACTATGAAGGGATGAACTACATCGGTGAATGTAGTGTGTAAAAAACATTAGTGAGAACATCTGCTTAAAGATCCATAAAGCAAAGCCATTGTAAAAACCACTACCTAATGGAAACACATTCGCAAATGGAGAATAAAAAAAAAATAATCTTATTTAGACGTCAAAGGCAGACGAGGAAGGAACATTGCAAAAATCGGGGAATAAAACAAAAATCCCGATACGAAGTAATAACAATAATACGCCCCAACTGAAAGGGGAAAAAAAATGGAGAGGGGGGGTCTCTGAAAACCCGATGGTCGCATTTATAGCTATATGCACCTGCGAAATCTTCCACCCCTGCCACCACAAAGCGTGTTCTATGTGTGCAATCCATTTCACTGACCCCACCTCCGCCCGAAAATGGAGCTCCCGGTGTTATTGGGTGATTTGCTAATTAATCACACCGCGAGACCGCGAAGCATAAATGTTAAGTGTATCGCTTAAATAGGTTAATTCGGGACCGCGGAAAATCGGAACGATTTATTCTCTCGCCGCGAAACCGCGGAGATGAGCTCACCTGGAGGTGAGGGAGGGGGTGGTGGTGGACGAAAGAAACAGGTCGATCAATCAGTGCCCGCTGTCACGCGATCCGCTTGTTTATCTTGTCTGCGTCTTGTCATCGAGCGAGGTTTAAACTATGAAAACTGAACGCACTCATTACCGACACGAAAAGCGACGCCAAACGCTCTCTGAAAAGCGCTTTTATTGGCGTTGATTTAGGAAACCGACTAAAGATGGCGCAGTTATCTTTCAAGAGGCATTTCAAGCTAAAATTATTTCGAAAATGTAGAACTCAGAGGTGATCTGAATTTTCCTAGAGTTTGGATAAAATGGACAAATAGAGGCTTCCCTACGCTTGCAGAAGCATTCAATCAATAAAACGGTAGACTTCAACTAAAAAAATTACGAAACAGTGAGCTAACTGAGAGTAATAAGATCTACCTATAAATAAAAAAGAAAAGAAAAAGGATAATTTCGGTAATGGAGTCAGAAAAATGTTGTTGAGTAGAATTTCAATATTGCCGTAAAATAATTAAGTAATTTTAAATTTATTATAGAATGAAAACATTTAAGGACCTTCTATATATATATATAAGTTTATATATTAAAGACCCAAAACGTCGTTTTTATTTTAATGATATCTTTGTTTTTTATTTACGTTGTTTTATGTATACCTCAAATTATTCCAATGATTTTAAAAGAAATATATATCTGAATAAGCTATGGAAAAAAAAAATTAATCATCACTTTTCAGACATTTTTGTATTGCTAAAAATGAATATAAAACTTTAATATTTAATTTCAAAATAAATATGGAAGTTATTGATCAGCACTAAAAGATTTCTATACATTAAAAGATTTCTATACATTAAAAGATTTCTATGCATTAAAAGATTTCTAGAAGAATAAGATGCTGAGATGGGTTAGTAAGAAGTTTGGATGCTGTAGGAATAGCTGAAGAAGTCCAATGGGAGGAGACGATCAGAGACAAGGGAAAGACCAGAGACCAGGACTTCGATCTTGCAAAATATTGGATAAGAGATTGATAAAGATGATTACTATTATAATTTTTATAATAATCAGTTAAATTTTTGTTAGGAAATGTAAATCTGAAGAATATGTATGGGTATGTGTGGCCGTAGCCAGAAATTTCTTTCGGGGGGGGGGGGGGGCCTCATTCCTAGAAAAAGTGCCGTTTGTTGGTTGGCCATAGGAAGAATACCACACTCCCTGTCTTCCTCTGGACAATTTTACATTGATATGACTCTAGTTCATTTGATTTCAACTCTGACAGAAAGTTTTCTTTTGTTTAGATTTCGGGAGGGGCTTCAGCCCCTCGAGTCCCCTCCATGGCTACATGTCTGGTGCGTTCCATCTGCAAGCTCTACGATATCACAGAATGATAGGCAGTCTTATTATAGTACAGTCTTGCCTACATTACAGGACTATTAAAAGAAGGAAATAATTTTTAAAGAAAATAATAATACACAGAACTAATGGTAAACAAATATTTGCTAATTTTTTTATCACTTCTTAAAGAGAATCGTCTATCCAGATGAAGAAGTTTGCATTGTTTCAATAAGGCCATACACAGTCACCAGAGGGAAGAGTCCAACTAAAAGTCTCTCAGATTATTTGTCTGATTTTTATCTAACGGGCAAAGTCCAGAGAAAGTAGAATGTTTTTCACTTTTCAAAAGCTTTTACTTTAAAATATTCCAGAATTTACAGTTTTTCGAATTATTGTTATTCGTCAGTTGCAGAAGTTCAGGAAGTTCAATCCTACTTCTTAAATCTTTTGTAACTGAAGGTGAATTCCTTTAAAATCAGAAGTTAATTCGATAACAGTATTTTTACAATTGTTACGAATACAGTGAAACTTCTCCGAGCGGCCACCCCTGTATAGCGGCCACCCCTCTAAACGGCCAATTTTTCATGGCACGGATTTTTCGACTCATAGACCTAATGTTAAAATAACCTGTATCAGCGGCCATCCGTTCCCCTCTAAACGGCCACCGAGTGGGATTTAGAGATTTCCCACCACTTCATTTTTCGGGAAATTCTACTTGAAAACGAACTTGAAAAAATGGTTGTTATAGAGAAAAGTAAAAACTTAAAACAGACACAAATTGTAGCCTTTTTAAAAAAAATGTAAGAAAGCATGAAATAAAATACTGTACTATTTTCTCTTTAGATAAGTTTTAAATTTCATTTTAAATAAGGAATATATGTCAGACTTGTTTATATTACGCATTATAATAATTATCTTATAATAGTAAGATACGCATTATAGCAATTACAAAACCCTTCAGAGCGGCCACCCCCTCTGAGCGGCCAAATATTCTCGGTACTGTGGGGTGGCCGCTCAGAGAGGTTTCACTGTATCTTCAATTGTGAGAATGAGCTTTCTCACACTATGGCTAATCTTACGAATTATTATGCTATTTATAAATTTTATGCTACTATTGAAGTATGTTTGGATGGCAAAGTAAATAAGAACAAGATTTACGATTTTGAAATTGGAATGTCTCATAAAGACGAGTACAACAATATAAAAATGTATTTAACTTACATCGAAAAGAGAGAACATAAATTAACTACTTTAACCAATGGCTCTTTTTAGTTACTTTTGGTTAAATTTCCAAGGGGCGGTTTTTTTTTTTTTTTTTTTTTCTGGAAGCGTTGACTGGTTTCTTAACTGTCTGATTAAATAGAAATTAATGTCCATAGTTTTGAAATAACATTATCTTTCTACTTCTCCATTGATGCTTCCACGTCTCAACAACTTCCATTATTTTGAATCTTCCTTTAAATAAATAAATATGCTATAAAGCCATTGAAAATAATAAGGTAGAAAAAGATAACAACACTGTAACAAAATTAATAACCAAGTGTAAATGCAGACATTATTGAAATAAAAGGGTTAAAACGTTCGTTGGTAAATATATCTTTTTATTTGCTATTGTTTATTTCACTTCTCTATCTTTTTTTGTTACGGTATTTTGTTATTTATTTTTGTTATTTATTGTAGTCAAAAATCTAGAACCTATGTAAGAATGGTCATCTACATAAGAAGACGTAAAATTTGCAAATTTTATGTTGTTTATCTTTTCTTACTGTCTTGCAGAAAAAAAAAAAAAAAAAACTTTGCAAGAATGTGGCTTTGTGAAATGATTTCGAATTCCATTTTTTATTCCTTTCCATTATTTCAAATTACTTTTCTCAATAGTTTTGCTGTAATTCTAATGTGAAAACACACATAGATTTTATTGTTAATCCTCAACTCTGGATACTTTTTCTTTGGAAATCTTGACATTTATAAGCTATATTATTCTTATAATTCAAATTTTACATTCAATAGTTTTTAATTCGTTATTTCATTATGTTAAGATTGGAAGAAAGTCATAAATATCTGGTTCTTGCTGAAATTATAAAAAATTGTATAACTTTATAATTCGAAGCTAGAGGTTATTTAATGGAATGAATTAATTATTGATTTACAAAAAATGCGGTTTAATTTTATAAATATTGATTTTTCTGTTTTGTTTAGAACAATAAAGAACAATAATTATGTGGATCCAGTGATAAGGCACTTGATTGCGAATTACAGGCGCCAGAGTCAATTCGTCGGAAGCCAGGGATTTTTCTCCTCCACACGGGCCTTGGGGTTCACCAGCCCTTTGTTAAATTGCCACTGGGTTTCTTTCCTGGAGGTAAAGTTGGATAGGTGTTGAGTTAATCACCCAACCAAAAATTTTCCCAAAATTATATTGTAAAGTTTTTTTTCTAACTTAATTAGATTAATACATAGTCAGTTTATTAAATACATCAACCGGTTCACTGGCGGCAATAAGAAACTGGTACTTTAGTGCTTGCATTAAAAAAAAAAAAAAAAAAAAAAAAAAAAACTTTTAATGATAGCACTAGCCAACAAACAACAAAATTTTTCATAATGGCAAAAGGAGAATGGGCAGATCTGCCCCACCACTATACAGCGATAAGAAAGATTTCCATCAATAGAATATTTTTATTACACGACTTGTCTCAATTATTAGTCCGTTCGGAGTTATATACGTCTACATTTGACATTTGAGTGATTGATTGTGGTGAATGTGGGTGGCAGGGAAGCCAATCACCTAAAGGCGGGGGGGGGGTACTTGGCTGTGGGTGGTTGGCTTCCCTGCCAACCTAATTCAATACAATCAATCACACTGTTAATAAGTATTATACGTAATTAATAATTAATATTATCATTTATTTCAAGTAAATAATAATTATTTACATGTAATAAATGAAAATTAAATTTACTGTTACTGAAAATAATTATTAAATGAAAATTTAAGGAAATAGAAATTCAAAAATAGGGCGGTTGAAGATAACAATATATGTTAAACAAGCGTTGCCCCGCGGTTTCACCCGCGTGAAATTGTGATTATACATATCTGTTTCATACACATTATGCGTACATAACTAAGTCTCTCATTAACTATAAATACCATCTGGAAATTGTGTGGAAACATACAAGCATCCAGCGCGCCATCGCCGCCGTCACACCCGACAGTTTGCCAGAATGGTTGTACTGGTATTATTACGTACAATAATCATCCTATTAATAGGCGATCTTTGTAAATTTGTATGTTTGTAATTTGAAATAACCAATCACAGTGCAGCATTGGAACACGTCAGGCATGACGTCATGTCCATGGTTAAAGATGGCGTCTCTACTATTTTCTCCACTTCACTACGACGGATCGCGATTATACAATTATTATCGGCATATTGAGATTTTCTTTCACACATAAATGAAGTTTACACTGAAATGCATGAAGTTCATGCGTCAAAATTTATCAGAGAGTTTGTAAAACCTCCGTTTTCACATAATTTCGGCTGTGTAGCCACTTTCTCACTGCTCAACAAGTAGGAGACAATGACGAAGCACGTGGTGTCATTGTTGTCCAGACAGGATTATTGGTATTAGCTGTTGGACATTCGTTATTGTTATTGTTATTGTTATTGTTATTGTTGAAACTGGTAAATCAATTTTTTATTTCTTTTATTTTAACAAAATTTGGCTTAGTCATTCAAATTATATGTGGGCTGTTGCGGAAGTCATGGCTTTTTAAAAAAATGAGCTTAGAACATCTTTTTCAATCTTGTGTTTTTCAAAAATTTCAGGGCATTTCAAAAATGTGGCATTTGTTGTAATTCCGTTAATATTGCTTCAATTTCGACGGAAATTGAGAAGCAGGTTGCCATTGTGTATCATAATAAGAAACCGCAGCGCTGGATACTACGAAAATGATAAATCAATTTTTTTATTTTTTATTTTTTATTTTAACAAATAAGCCGATATTCAATTTACATATGGGCTGTTGTGGAAGTCATGGCTTCTAAAAAAATTAGCTTAGAACATCTTTTTCAATCTTTGTGTTTATCAAAAATGTGGAATTTGTTTTACTTCCGTGAATATTTCACGGGTCGTAACTAGTGACTTAGTAATAGATAAGCAATAATGAACTAACTTTTGTAAAGCAATAATAATCAGACTCTCAACTTTTGTTGTTGAAGAAACAAAGAATCACAGCATAGTGAGAGAGAATAAAAATAAATAAATAAATATAAAATATAGGGAAGTACATTGGTGGCTGCCAAGCTGTCCCACTAGGGAAGAGTACTAGGAAGACAGAACTGGACCGCACCACTCAGACCAATCGCCGGGAGAAGCCAACAAGGATCGTCCCGAGACAAGAAGGCCATCATCGGGAGAAGACAACCAGGACCGTCCCGAGCGATTCTTCAGTTCGATATTTTGAGACCTGTAATTGACGTATTTTCATTTAATGAATAAATTCTCTGATTTTAATTAAACTTGCTCTAATCGCATTTTATCCCCCAGCCCCACCGAACCTGGACAAAAGTTCGGTAGCAATATTCTAAATGATTGACTTGTAAAGTATACGAATTGAATACGGAATATTTGATATTCGATTCTTGGAATTCATTTAACGAATTGTAAGATATTGTGTGAATACTGCAGAACTTCTACTAATAATGAATATTTTAGTTTTGTTCTAAAGGATCGCCGGAAGCTGAATTGATCGTCGATGAAAGCGTTATTAAATGGAAAGCTGATAGGTTATCGGATTCCAGGAGACAAGAAAGAACGGTTGAAATGTTCTACAAGAACAAAGTATAATACAATGGAAAGCAAAGGACGTTTTCGGAGTACAGCGTTTGGAACTGCGGATTTAACTCCGGAGGTCTGGCTATTGTGTAATAGAAGATTCAAAGTAGGTGACTTTTGAATTAATAATACAAAGGACACATTTAAAGTTTAGTTCAGAAACACAGCGTTAAGATTCAAGTGAAGGTAAAGATGTAAAACTTGATTTAAATTATTACGTGAACATTGCAGTAATTTTGAGTGATATACCAGAACAAACTTTTGCATAGAAATATATCAATAGACAAGAAACTTTTGAATATATGAATTTTAATAATTACCTATAATTAAGTGAATTTTGTAATGAACTGTGTAAGTTTAGTGACCAGTATTACTAAGAAGAACTTTGATGAATCACGTCCAGGAGCCCAAACGGGTGAAGCATTCCATTATGGTTCTTGTAAGCATATGTGTTGTTTTTTGTGTCTTTTTGGAACCCCAATTTGTGCTATATAACCTTTTGATAATGTTTAGTTTTTTTAAAATTTGGAATTATTTTCAATATGTTTAGAGAATAGTACTTCTGTATCAAGAGTGATTCCTAAATATTTAGGAGATTCTATTTTTTCAATTATTGTGCTGCTAATTTTGATTTTTGGGTTGAATTTTTGTCTGTTTTCCCTGTCGATAATACTAAAGATGCTCAATTTATTTTATCTGGGTTGATTTGTAGTTTGAAGTCTTTGGCCCATCTTTGTATGCCTTGTATTGATTTTGTAAATATGTGAAGACACGATAAGCAATGTTAATATAGTAGAGAGTGATATAAAAAAGAAAAGAAAATTGTTTGATTTTTTTTTTTTTCGTAATATAAACATTGGCAGTTTTCCTAAAATAATGCTACTTCATTACCCGCTTATTTATTGCATGAAGTATATTCATTTTTACTTACAAGGCGAATTCTTATGCTCTCACTTCCACAATACCACCCTTCCACCATTGTCACACCCGTCCCCTCCAGTTAAGATAGACAAGATAAGACAACATGACAGCCAAGATACCGGAGACGTTTAAGTAGCTTAAGTAATCTTATCAACAACTTATGTAAATAAAAAGCTTAATGTGCATCAAAAATTGTGAAGAAAAGAAAAAAAAATTTAGAATGCACATGAATAAACAAAGGTTCTTGCACCCTGAGCTACCATTTCGGGAATCTCAGACAGCTGTTTCAGCCTTATTAAGCTTCTTCAGTTAGATTTACCCTTGATGGTTGCTCAGAGTGCGAGACAAAGAAGAGGTAACCATTCCGGCTCCCCGGAATAGACCCTCAAACAATCAAGCACCAACAATAACTCGCTGTGCACCACACAGCCTCAAATTCTGTGTCCCAGCAACCGCTAGGCACTAAAGAATTTAAGAAAAGAAAAAAAATTGTTAGAATGCACATAAATAAACAAAGGTTCTCGCACTTTGAGAGTTCAAGGGTAAATCTGACTGAAGAAGCTTAATAAGGCTGAAACAGCTGTCTCAGATTCCCGAAATGGTAGCTCAGGGTGCGAGACCCTTTGTTTGTTCATGTGCATTTTTTAAAAAAAAAAATTCTTTTCTTTACAAATTTTGATGCACGTTAAGCTTTTTATTTACATAAATTGTATATTTTTTGGGTTCTCTATCCTTTCTTAAATTCTTTAGTGCCCAGATAATGTCCAATTCTCAAAGAATTTGAGGCTGTGCGGTGCACAGTGAGTTACTATTGCTGCTTGATTTTGTTTGAGGGGCCATTCCGGGATGGTTTCATCTTCTTTGTCTCGCACTTTGAGCTACCATCAAGGGTAAATCTGACTGAAGTAGCCAAATAAGGCTGAAACAGCTGTCTCAGATTCCCGAAATGGTAGATCAGGGTGCGAGAACCTTTGTTTATTCATGTGCATTCTAAAAAAGCTTTTCTTTTCTTATCAACAATTTATAGAAGCATGTAAGTGGCTGGTCCGCTTAAGCCAGTCACTATTTAACTCCCTTCCTTATTTACATACTGGCTAGCAAACTTATAATATTAAAAGTTTGGGCTGACGTCCGTCAGTGATCAAGATAAAGAAAAAAAAACCTTGGTCTTTAGAAAGCTGAAACTTTAGTAGAAGGTTTCATTCTTATAAAGAAAATCCTAATTGCTTTGGTGTTAGTGTTTAACTAATCGGTTTCCGGACGAAAAATCGCCAAAAATATCCTGGCATTCAATTCTAGAAAAAGAAAGAAAAAAAATACACTTTGCTTCCCTCTAAAATATTCTTCTTCTCTTCATTCTCGGTGATTTTTGATGTATTTATTTTTCCTTCGTCAGTTTTCGTTGGTTTCCAAACAGCTTCTGATTTCAAAAGGATCATTTTTTTTTTCTTTTTTAGTCCATGAAAAATGTTATTTATTATTATTTTTTTTCATCAAATTTTTTTTGCGATTCACCATGCGGTTATTACATGGTTGTCATCTCCTATCATTTTGAAATCTTTTTTAGCTAATTTCGAGAGACCTCTATTCCTTAACTTTAATTTTTAAAGAAAATGTCTCAGGGAAAAAAGTTTTTTGAAGATTATCTCTGAACTGAATTTCAAAGTCCTGAATTTCAGTGTACCGATGGAGGTTAGATAAACAAATAAATAAAGCAGCCAACATGATAACAAATGTATTGCTCTCACAGTGATGACTTGCACAGCGAATTCTGTTCGGTGGACAGTTTTTTTACTGTAATTTTGGTAGAAGATTTTCTGAAATAAATTACTCTGTCTGTGTTTTGTCCCTATTATGAATTTGGAACCAGTGAAACTGATATGTATCTAAACCTTAAAATTATTCAAAATCTTTTCAACGATTACAAACATATGAATCGACTTTTGTGAAGGTTTATGATTTGTTTCAAAAGTTATAAAAGATCAAACACAAAGGTGTATTTATTTCAAATAATGTTTCTTAATGTTTATTTCAAATTTCAGAGTTTACATTTCCTTCGAAATTTAGGCTAAAAAAAAGCTACATCATAGTAGGGATTAAATTCTTGGATATTTATTACGTCTACCATTAAAATTTAGTACAAAAATACGATATTATATCGTAGATTTCTTTAACATCTCTATAATATTTAATGTTATCTTTAATATTATTTCTTTAATAGTATTATCTAATACTATCTATCTATTCTAATTATATTATCTATATAATTAGAACTTGATCATCATTTCATAGGAATCACGGATACCGTCCGAGTTGCACTTTTCGATGGCCGCTTCTGACAAGGTAAAGATACTGGACCTATTTCAGCGCCGTGGTGTAGCTTCATCCATGTTCGAGGCCAGGATAAGATGTTACCTTTCTCAGAAGAGGAACAGTTGGCAAGAGTAGAAACTACAAAAAAAAAAAAGAGTTAAAAAAAGAAAAAGGAGATTAAAATGAATCATTTTAGAAAAATTACTATCTGTAAAAAATTAATGATGTGCTTCTCAGAGATGTATCCAAGAATTAAGATGGTCGTCTTAGCCTTTCAATCAAATAAAAACGAAATACTATGGGGATAGAGGATTTACAGATCCATAAACGTTAAATTTCTTGAATTTTCGGTTGCAATTGAGAGGGGTTACAATCCCTATTAACACTTCTCCTCGATTCGCCAATCACAGAAACTAATCTTATTTGGTATTTATTCAAAAGTCACTTCTTTAGATAAATTAAATTTAAATTTACTGCATTAAATTAGTTAAAAGGTAAAGGCCGTGCAGATCCTTGGAGGTTTAAGGCTCCAGCGATTCTCAACCAACAGGACTATTTAAGGTCGGATGGTTATCCCGACACTCGCACGCCTTTAGTCCCTGAGTAAGAATCCCAGTACTAATGTGACAGAGGACTGGGTGAACCCTAGGTCCTTCTGGAGGAGAAACAACCGTAGATAAATCCCCGACCATCACCGGGAATGGAAAAATGCTTTTTCAGTCTTTAGTGCAGCTCCTAAAACCGTTGGGCTACTAAATTGGTTACCGTCTCAAAATAACTTTGTGGCACTTTTTGACCTTAAGTAGAATGGTAGTTAAGTAGATCTATGTGAAAAAGAGTGTTTAAATATTTTAATATTTTACATCAATGTCTAGTTTTAAGCCATTGTAATGTACTTCTACATAATTGTGTAAGAAAAAGCTTATACAATCATGAAACTTCACGTTCAGTGAGCTCGGTAGCCAAGAAGATAAGACGCTTGATCGCGGGCTGGTGGAGCCGGTTCAATGCCGGCAGATGTCGAGGATTTTTCCACGCTGAATTCTCTTCCAGACAGATCCTAGCCCTCTGTAAAATGGGTACTGGGATAAATCACCCGAGCTCTCAGTCCCGTGTCAATGATATGTTGGGAGCTCTATCTCCAGTATGCATAGGACAGAGGGCCCCTATATATACAAACAGTTAGATGAGAAATTGTGATGATGAATATTGAATAATATTTTGTCCGGTGTGGGCTTCTTTTTTGGTCCATTAAAGATTTAAATGTTCAATATTTCAAATTTTAAGAAGTACAGCGGACACAAAAAAAAAAATCGCTACGATAATTGATATCTAAAACTGTGTAATTTCTTCGTTTTATGAATTAAAGTATCTGGTAGATATGGACTCCAGTAATCTTTGTGTGTAGCTCTTGTCAATCTTTTCCACTTCTCAAGCAAACATATTCATGGTTCAATAAGATTAAGTGGATGCTTATTTCAGTATTTCATTTGCTATTCTATACTGTACAGTTTTCAATTGGATTTTTATTCGGGAAACATGCAGGCTAGTTAAGTTATCTTTGTATTATTGTTTCCAGTCACAAATAATTTTAACAAAATTGTTGCTTAATTACCATTCTGCAGCAGCGAGTATCCACGTTTTATTGGTAAGTTGCTCAAAGACAACACTTGTCTATCTACATCGCATCTATAGCTCTTGTACATCAAAGCGAATTATCTCTACTCAGTAAGCTTATTTTAGATACTATATCAAGTGTTTATTTATTGATATTTAAAATTGGCCGTCATTCCTCTATGTGCTTATTGCTATTATCTCGTTGCCTTTTAACTATTAAGCAAGTTTCTAAATAAAAGATAATTTCAAGTAATCTTCAAAGTAAACAATATTCATCAATTCTAGAATTCAGTAAAAGTTAAATCAGAGATCTTTCATGATTACTTTTCCGCGCGTTAACACAAAACTATTTTCTGTTTTCCAAAGACCAAGATTTTTTCGACACTCATTTGTAATTCGAATGGAGTTCGAATAAGATACAGTAGCAATTGACTTTTGCTCTTATGCCGATAGTTTCTACGAAACAATATTTGTTCAGCATTACGCTCTAATCTGCTAAATTAGAGAGGGAATTGCCAATGTTACAAAACGCTCTTCTGACTTTCTGAACTACTTTCATTTATATATGAAGATGAACTGAAATGTTTTTATTTACATAAGTGATGGAAAGTGACTTAATACAGTTCTGAATATATTAGAGGACGCGGGGCTACGTTAACTTTTTCCCTAAGACTTTAATGATCATCTCAAATTTTTCGCCTTCATAGTAATTCTAAAAAAAAAAATAATAGTATTACAAAGCAGTTTCTTTATTTTAATATTCCTATAATACGTAATTATAAAAAAATGCTTAAAAATTTCGATTGATTTTTATATCAGAGAGCATCATTAAACACATTGTTATACATATTATAAAAATAAGAAATAGTATTTTTAAAACATAATCAACAATTGATTAAGCCGTTCCGGCATGGCCGAGCGGTCTAGACCGCGGTCTGCCGATTGGCCGGTGTGTAGGAACCTGGGTTCGAATCCCGGTGTTGGCATGGCTGTTTCTTTCTTTCTTCTGTGTTTCGTCCGTTTCTCCCTGGAACTTACAATCTCAGAGTTATCCTGGACGGGATGTAAATCTCGTTCCCCCCTTCTTGACTTTCACTAGCTTCGCCCTGACGTTATCAGGTTGAGCTAGTTCCGTGGTCCCTAGTTAGCCAAATACGATAAAGGAAAGCAACAATTGACTAATTCGTCTATTTTCTTTACAAATAGATCAATAATTTCAAGTACTGTGGAAAATATAATGTTTTTCTTTAATAAAATATTATACTTGAATTAAATATGTAAAGTTTAAGTAAAATTTAAATTTCAAGTCTTATAGTAGTTTAATGGATTTAACTAGTCGTAATACCTTCGTAATGGTTCAGGATGCGATCCCAGACTTGAAGATCACTTAAACCTCCGCTGAACTGTGAATTTGCTTCAAAACCACCTCCAAGATTGTCCTGTTCGTTCCCTAGAATAACGACTCCTCCCGATTCAATATGTTTTCCAGCTTCCATTCCAACCTCATTGAAGATTTCCTCACCATTGACGAACATGGTTGTTTCGCCAATGCCACTGGCCCACATGACACACGAATGGAACCACTTCCCATTCTGCATTTGGGTTTGAGCGGTCAGATTGGAACCGAGTCTCCACAGGACTAGATTAGTTGAGTCACAGTTGTGGTCAAAGTAGACAATGATTTCGTTATCACTTCCAGTCGTTGCATAGGAGAAGACAGTAGGCCAAATGCTTTCCGTTCGAATGGGTTGACTCCAAAAGCAAATTGTTATTTCCTTCATATCAGACGGCATGGAAACTGCTGGACGAGCGTAAGGGAGCTTACGAAATGCTAGAGGAGAATAAAACACCTGATGATGAACTGTTCCTGCAATCATTTGAAGACAGATCACAGCCAACATCAAGTACAGCCATTTCGCTTGATAGAAAGACATAGTTTCACTTCTTAACGGACAGGTTTCTCAATATTTTATTACTTTCTTTTACTCTCAATATATAGCGTTTTGAAGTTTGTTCTCGAAATCTTATCTCGGAAACTGTTTGCTTGGGATTAAAAAAAAAAGAAAAAAACGAGCCGTAGGCAATCACAGTTCAGCATTGGAAAGATAACGAGATTTGAAGTTAATAAAAAAAAATCACCGATAATAAAAAGGCTTTTCTTCATCATCTCTTTAGTTGTTACTTAGACAAGAGACAAAGTTTTACACTAAAATGTATTTTAAATAAATTGTTAGTGTTTTGTTTTTTACTTTCTCAAGACAATAGTTAAAACAAAGTATAGAAATCTAGCAATCTATAGAAACAAAATACTTTTATTTTATCCGCATAATAAAGTTATAGTAATCCTGAAGTAGAAAGCAGATGCTGCAAATACATTTTGTTAATTCTAATAATTTAAATTTCTTATCAACTTTAAAAAAAAAGGTAATAATCATACAAAAAATGTGTGTTCCTAAATTATTATCTGTTCCGTAGATCATGCCGTTCTCTTTGGAGATGAGTGTGCATCAATGTACATCTCTGTGTTGTGTTATTGAGATCATAAATATGGTAAAAAACATCATGCATTGAAATTAAGAATGGTAGAAAAAAAGAAAAAGTTTTTATTTCGCATTTCCTTTTAGATGTTTTTATTCCTGAAAGAAACCGACCATGCTCCGAGTTTAATCGGAAAATGGCGATTCGTTTATAGTGGAATTCAGCGAGTATTCAATTTCTTTCTTACTTATCTTATCATACAAGTGTTAAAAATTGAACAAAACAGTGAATAGAAATTATATTTAATATTTTGATAAAATATTTTTCAGTCACCTACAATCGTCCGATCAAAACAAAATGGGCGTAATAATAGACATTCAGTTTCGATTATTTTGTTTATTTCGATTAAATAAACAAATTTATTTTAATCAGTAATTGAATCAAGAATAGCAGTATAATTAACATACGAGAATTAGTGTAATATTCAATTAGTATTTTTCAAAAAAAATTGTAAAATATGAAATTAATCGCAGGACTTTGTTTCTCTTTCGTTTCCAGAACACGGTAAAAATTTTACATTAATTAAAACGAGCAAAGCGCATGCGTCTTGGCTTCGTGTGACAACGCTTGGAACCTAGAATGTTACAGTTTTTGCAAAGCTATATTCTTTGTTTTTAAACTTTAAAAAATAAAAAATAAAAAAAACTCTCGATGCTATTTTTTCAGATTGAATGGAATGTTTTTCTTGCATTCTTTGTCTTTTTAATTTTACTTTCTTATGTATTTTTTCTTTTTCTTTTAATTGAAAATTTTTCTATTCTGATAAAGAGTTTAATGCTCAAGAGTTTTCGATGGGTTTCATCAAATAATGGTGCAAATGTATCCTCCTTAAAGTCGAAATCAAGCAGTTTGGACAATTTCAAATTAATGTCTCTTTTACCAATTCACTTAAAATCCTGAAAAATTTAAATATGAACTTAAATTTTTATTTGAGGGATTCACATTTTCTTGTTCTTTATTTTAATACTGTATATCATGTACTTTGCTTTTCAACTTAAAAAGCTTTGATAAAAATATTAAATGATAAAAAATTCGTAGGATAAGATGTCTATGTAATACATTTATTGCTAGTTCAACAGTTAATTTTAAAAAAAAATAGCAATTACCTTAATATATTATATAAAATAAACAAGTCAAACGATGAAACACTACTTTACATTAAATATAATACGGTAAGGTTTAACAATAATTAAACTCTTATTGTATTATTATTGTTATTGTATTATCTATACAATAATGATTTTTCATGAAATCATCTATGTATAAATTGTATATGTATGCTAATACTGAACCCTCACATACAGGCCCCCAACAAGAGGGAGATTGGCCCCTCACAAAATTATTTTGAATTATTTCTTAAATTTTATTTGCTTGAAAGCATGTTTTTCAGTCTTTTCTTTTACCACTCTTTTGTCTAAAGTTGTTTATAAGCTTAATTATAAATTAGTTCGATTCTAATTATCAAATTTTTCAACTGTTTAACGAATCTTCATGGTTCCTAATAGAATTGTATTTAAGCGGTGTAAAGTTAAATCAATAAAAGAATTAGAGAAAAAAAAAGGTATGTAAATGTAATATTGGGAATGACTTGTGATTTCTTTGTACTAAAATATATCATTAAAATTAAATATTTATTTATTACTTATTTTTAATTTTACGAAAAATAATAAAAATACAACGAAAGAAAAAAAAATATAAGCATATAAAAGGATCACATAAAGTAAACAACTACATACTCAGTAACGATAAAAAAAGTTATCTTGGTATTATTTACGGTATCAGTTTCGATCAATTTTCCTAAATTCATGACATATTCATTGTAATTTTATAGTACATAACACAATTCATCTTATAATATATTATTCATTACAATACTTAAGCTTTAATTTCCAAAAAGATTAATAAATGACCATAAATAATTCAGAAAGATTAAAAAAAAAATCACACAATTACAAGTTTCTTCACCAAAGTTCAAGGTTTTTAAATTTTAAAACTCATCTGCTGTACTATATATTCAATTACAATAATATTTTTTTATTTAAATTCAGAGAATTAAAAAATGGCATAAATTTTTAGTTATATCGAATTTTCTGATAAAACAAAAAAAGTTTAATATTATAGATATAATGCTTTACTTAATATTTTACATGTTAAATAGAGCTACGTCATTTTTTTAGCCTTTGTAATGGAATTCATAGAATCGTGTAAGTTGTATCTGGTTTCTTTATGACAAGGTAAAGATACAGGACCTATTTGAGCACCATTATACAAACTCATCCATGTCGAAGACCAGGATAGGATATTGCCTTCTTCAGTGAATGAACAATTAGAAAGGCTAGCAACTGAAAAGAAAAAAAAGAAATATTAATTTATATTAAACGTTATTATGTAGTAGTGTGACTAGTCTCAATGATTAGAGAATTTCAGATTAACGTTAATTCAATGTTTTTACTACAGTTTCTTGCAGGCTTTCTAGCATCAAATTTGATCTTATTTTATTTTCAATAATACCTTCGTGAAGATCCAGATTGCGATCCCAGACATGAAGATCGCTTATCCCCTCCGCTGAACTGCGAATTATCTTGAAAACCGCCACCAAGTGAATCCTGTTCGTTCCCTAGAATCACAACGCCTCCCGATTCAATATAGTTTCCAGTTTCCAATCCAAGTGTGCTGAATATCTTCTTCCCATTAACAAACATGGTTGTTTCGCCAGCGTAACTGGACCATAGCACACATGAATGGAACCATTTACCGTTTTCTACTGGAATCTTTTCGGCAACCTGATAGGAATTCATTCTCCACAGCGCCAAATCTGTGTGACCAGCACCGAAATAGAAGTAAACAATGACTTCGTTGTATTTTCTGGCCGATGAATAAGAGAAAACAGTAGGAAATGGTACTCCTGTCTTAATAAGTTGACTCCAAAAACAAACTGTTAGTTCCTTTGCATCAGATGGCATAGAAACTGTAGGACGAGCGTAAGGAAACACATTCGACCCTAGAGATGGCAGAAATATCTGATGATGATTTGTTCCCGAAATAATTGTAAAATAAAACACAGCCACCAACAAGCACAACCAGCTCTTCTGACACAAAGACATCATGTTACTTCTTTTACGGACAGGTCTCAATTGATATCGTTGTGCATTTTCCTTCGCAATTTATAACATTTTGAAATCTCTCTCAAACATTTAATTTCGACAACTAAACTATTATTATTACTGATTAAAAAGTAATTGTTCCCAGTTGTTTGACAGTATAAAATTTATCTTAAAAATTTAAGATAAAAACTTAGGATAATAAAAAATAAACTATAAATAACTGATTAAAATGTAACTGTTTGCAGATACAGACATTATCAATGTTTGTCTAAAAATTCTTGACATAATACAGGTCATTTGTCTTTCTCCAATATAACAATAGGATTGACCTGAAACAATTAGATTTGCTTTTCATCTCTAAAATTAGGAACTGTTGTGGTTGAATAATTGAAATTTAAAATGCCGTCATTTAATGGCCATTTCGATAATTTACGACAATTTTTTTACGAAATTTGTGAAAGTTCATCTTATCAGGTAGGTTGCCCAAATAAGGCCCGTTTTCAAATAACGCCCATCCTTCGTTTTATTAATAGAACGTTGACAATTTACCAAGATTAGTTATGTTTCAGACAGGTCCTGGCTTCTAGCGGCTACACCAAAAATTAGGTCCGTTGAAGTGGATAATTTCACCATGCTTGTTGTACAGTAAAAGTCGTCCGAAGCTTTTGTCGTTACTATTTCAACTTAATTTTATAAATCGTCTGCATTTTTTGGCAACTTAATGTACTTAAACATGTTTTTAAAGTGTATAATGAGTAGAATAAGATACTGTATTTGATATGTTCCAGTTGACGTGCATTTTAATACTTTTTAGTAAAACAATGCATGAAAACGTGGGTTAACAGGGGGTTCCAAATAAGGCCCTCCATTCTATAACGTAAAGTGATTATATATAATGAGAAAAAAATATAACAAAAATCATCAAAGCTAGTTTTAAATTCACAATTTTATAAATAATTCCTAATTAAATATTAATTTGAAGCTTAATATTTAGTCAGAACTAAATGTTGGAAATTTGCTGTTTTCACTGCCAAGCTCTTGTCCCTGTGGGCGAGTTTGCCTGTGACAAGTAGTGGGCCTTATTTGAAACAGGGGCTCCTAATAAGGCCCTTCTGTTATATTTTCAAAACTGTGTTATTACAGAAAGAATTTCAAATGCCACTAATTCTAAATTCACTTTTTCATAACAGCACACCTTAAACTACCTTTCAAGACAGTTTTCAGAATTTTCACTCTTGCAGTAGAAATGTAAAAAATCTTTAAACGTTAGGTGGCCCTTATTTGGGCAACCTACCTTATTTAGTCTCACGGGGAAAAATATCCTAAAATGTAGCTTATTTAATATTTATTAATAAATAAAGAATTTATAAGTCAAGTTTTGGGCTTTGTTTGTAGTTTTTTTTTTTTAATTGACATTTCTATCCAATGATTTGAAGTTTTGATATGTTTCATTCATTTCTCTTTTTCTTTTAGTTACTTTTTTAGTTTGCTTAGAATTTAAAAACCTAACGAAATTGTGATAGTGTGAAGATGAGAACTCTATCTACCAATCTGAAGTTCACAAAGGTTTGCTGTAACTGACTTCGTGTCCAGTGACCATGTTTTCTTCAAGCCATGTAGTGTTTTTTTTTTGTTTTTGTTTTTTTTTTTATGGACGGGGGAACTGCATTTACGCATACCATCATTAGGTAATGTGAGACTCAATCAAAAAGACTCCTACTCACTAAAACCCTTCGTCCGACTTCCAAAACACCCTATACACGGAACAACCGTCAGGTACTACATCGCGCAGGGCAGAATGATTAAAATTCCGACTCAGATATCATTCCGCAACTGATCACGTCTGATTTTCTCAGCCATACGAAGTTTCCGTATAACAGTGGCAGCATAGTCAGCCACTGCCGTCCAATTAGCCTGGGAGATAGTCATCAAGCCAAAGATGTTCTCTGGAGTCACACGCTGTCGAAGGGATTTCTCCAGCTCAGTTCTATCTTTGTGGAAGCGTGAGCAGACAAACAAGACATGCTCCACGTCCTCATCCAAGAACTGGCAAGTCGGACATGACGCACTGTCGACAATTCCGAAGCGCCTCTGGTACGCTAGAAAACAATCATGGCCACTCAGTAGCTGGGTCAGGCCGTGCTTTCTTTCCATCCATGTTGCAATATTAGATATAAGGTTATCAGTCCATCTTCTACTGGTCGATGAATCCCGTCGTCTCTGCCATCTGACCGTTGTCTTGCTCTTCACAGCCCTCATGATCTTGGGTCGGTGAGCGTCACGACGTTCCCGCATACCACTGCATATCGCGCTTCTCTCTCTCGTCAAGAGATTGATAGGCGGCATCCCTGCTATGACGCACACGGCGTCATATGAAACTGTGCGGAATGCACAAGCTACCCGTAGAGCGCATTTCCGGTGAATCGAGGTCATTTGACATACATATGATTTGGTCTCTATGGCATGGAACCAGATCGGAGCCGCGTAGAGCATGGTAGAAATAACCACACTGGACAGGAGTCTTCGTCGGCTCTGCCGAGGTCCTCCGATGTTCGGCATGATCCTAGCTAAGGCGTTGACCACTCGTGCAGACTTTTTACTCACGATTCGAAGGTGTTCATCGAACCGAAGCCCTGCATCAATCTGAACCCCCAGATACCTGAGAGAAGGCTGCGACAGAATGTCATGATCACCCACAGTGAGGGTGACGATCTCCCTCGCTTTCCTGCTGGACACAAAGCCATGTAGTGTGTGTACGTGTGTGTGTGTGTGTGTAAGTGTGTGTATGTGGGTTTGTGAGATAACGATGAAGATAATGAAACAATTTTTTAAGGGCCACAATGTTTAAGGATCAGAACACTTAAACATAAAATAGCTCAGTTAGATTATTTACAATGAGATTCAAATTTGTAATATAGTCCGTTTTCCCGCATCTATTGGCCCTTGATTAAGTTGAAGTTATAGGATCCAACGCTTCAATGATTAATCAGGACTTAATAATTGGTCAATCCAATGGGCATCCTCCAATGAAGAAGTGGGGTCTTCATTTTACAGGTGGCTAGGCTAATTCAAAGGCCTATCTGAAGGAGTAATAATTTGAGAAACCTAAGAAATAATCATTGCCTATGCAGGGTTCCACTTGTGTACTTTTCCTACTTTTTTTATGGAGTACTCATGTTTTCACAAATGGACTCACAAGTAAACCTATCAGATTATCATGGCCTAATAAATTTTGGTTCATGCACTTTGCATAAAGTTCATAATGCATTTGGAAGTGGCCTCAAACTGGTTCCATTCTCCATGTTTTAAGAGTACGCCCTGGATATCTTTCAAGTTTTTCAAGCTGTCAACTGCATGGAGAGAACACTTTAGGAAACCTAAAGAACTGGTGGAAGTTTCTGAGAAGTTTGTTTCTACAGTTTGTGAGCTGTAGATTGCTAAGTTTAGCCTCTGTTTTGGATTTACAAAGAAATAAGAGACACTACTTTAGAGCACTAATTTTTAACGTTTTCACCTCAAAATCAAAGTTCTGTGTGCCAAAGAAATCTATGCTGTACTAGAATTACTCCTTCTCTTAAAAAACAAGTTACTTAAAAACAATTACAATTTTTAGTTCATATTAGTGATAATTTCTAAAAGTTCCTTACCATCTTTTAGTCTGATTTCATCTCATATACTGTATGATGAAATTAATGAACAGTGAAGAAATTATTAAGGAAGTTATAAAAACTCAAATAATCTTACTGAGGTAGAGTTCTCAAACGAAAATTTGCTTCCCTTAATCAAATTGAAATTGGCACTGAAGCATACTGTCAATAACAATTTCTGACAGAGAGAAGTTTTCATGAAGGGTTTAGATCCTTCTTTTTAACATTCACCAAAACGTTACTCCAGACTTCACCATTTAGGAAAAGGATTCTCAAACATACGCAGTGTCCTTATGGTCTTATGAGAACAAAAGATATAAAAAAAAAAAAATAAATAAAAAAAAAAAAAAAAAATTAAAGGATAATAGTACAAGTTGTATTTTTCTTGTATTTCACATAATATTTTTTGTTCCTTAAAAGTGTATTCATAATGTTAATTTTTTAGCTAAAAATGAATAAAATTTATTACTTAATATTAAGTAATTTTTCTAATAAATAAAATAAAAAGCGAGAACATGCATTTCTAAACTGGTAAGCTTATTGTTACTGGTAAGTTGATTGATTTTTTTTTCTCTTGGCATATAAAGGTAAATAACTTATTTTAAAATTAACATTTTTAGAATTAATCTGGACATTTTTTGACAAATTTCTCTTCAAATATAACTTTCATAGCAGTAAACAAAATTTGTTGCCTTACCTTAAAATTTCTGTTTAATTTCACAATTTTTCCCAGAATACCAGTACAAAATGCATGCGTGCGTTATGTATGTGTGTGTGTGGGGGGATTGTAGCCCTGTGAGACTACAATTTATAATACTGAACTTGGCCTTATTATTTATCAAACCAAAAATGTCCTATTTTATTTCTCAACACCTGATGGGACCCCTGCTATATCACATAGCCTCCAGAGTGAATTATAATAAATGACAATGACATTTTTCAGTGTTTTCAAAATCCGTTTATTTTAATTCATTTTTAATAAAAGGTTCTTTATAAAAACTACAAATTCATTATTTACATGTAGATGAGGCAATGAGGATGAAATTGATAGATCTATTATAAAGGATTTACCATTACTGTTATTCCTTTTAATAGACAAATGCTAATTACTTTTTAAAGAATTAAGAGAAAGAGTTAAGAAAGATTGCCTTAATATCATGATTGTGCCCTGCATTGAATTAGTGCCAGATCTAGAAAAAATTTCTCCAGGAGAGGAAAAGCCTGAATTGCCGCCTTTTCCACCTGAATTTCAAATGATGATTTAAGATATCTTTTTTCTTAGAAGAATTATCATTTGTTTTTTGTTTTTTGCAAAATTTTAATAACTGCAAAATACCAAGAATGGTAGCCACGAAAATACACAATATCATCATCTCATATAAACAAACAAAAATAGAAAATAATAATAGTTATTTCGGAACTTGCAGTTATTTGTAAATATGTGAGAAAACTCGAAAAGTAACTAACCAACCTTCCCCAAACTTTATATTCTTAAGGGCCACTTTACCTAAGGACCAAAATATCGAAACATAAAAAAAACTCGAAAAACAGTAAAGCGATCTACACTAAACTTCATATTAAAAGTTTAGCAGTTTCATATGATCTGATTAGATTTTCAGGACCCATTCTAAGGATCACTTTATGTAAAGTCCAATGCATAGAAAACTAAACTAACATAAAAGATTAATGCACTGATCAACACCATACTTTTTCTTTGGACAGTTAAATTTAATTTTCCATAAAATTTTGTCATTTTTACTTCCTCTCCACGGGCACTCCACAAATAGGACCAAATACTATCTCTTAAGTAGCTCACAGCTAATGCAATGTTGAATCAGGGGGGTTTTTTGGGGGGGGGGGGGGAGGCCCCCCCCCCCGAAATAATGAAGGTATGTCCTCCAACGTTTTTTGTTTTTGTTTTTTTTGGTTGAAGAGATAGGTTTTTATGGGTTTTTTTTTTTTGGTTGAATAGATTTTTTTGGCCCGGGCCCCCCCCCCCCGAAATAATGAAGGTATGTCCTCCCAACGTTTTTTTTTGGTTGAATGGATAGGTTTCCATGGTTTTTTTTGGTTTTTTTGGTTGAACAGATAGGTTTCCATGAGGTATCTACTTAAAATTTCTTAACTTAACCTTACATTAATCTTAGGCCCCCCCCCCCGAGTATATTCTATGTACGCCACTGTTTTGAATATCCAACTTCACAGTAGAGTTAAATTGAGTTATCCAGTCCTGACTAAAGTTTGATGTTTATAGCCATAATGTCGGCTTTTTTTTGAGTCAAAGTACTACGCATTTTAAGTAATTAAAAGAATAGAATACATTAAATCAAAAGAATTTGCTATCTGAAAGTTTAAAATTATTGCGTACCTTTTATTAAATTTCAATCTTATGGACCACTTTTACGGATCAAAAAACTTTATAATTAAAATTTGTTCGTCTCGGAGGGGGACATCCAATGATACCAAACTCGACCCCCCACCCCCTATGAGGTGAGGGGTTGGGAAGAAAAACGTAAATAGGAATCCTCATTTTTTTATTGCAAATTCGGATTCTCCAGAAAATTTCACATTGGTTTGATGTACTGTATGTCGGGGTTGCCCGAGATGGCACTGTAATCGACAAAAATCAAAATGGGTAAAACATCGTTGAAAATTGGGGATATCGCAAAAAATAAAAAATCATATGAAATCAGAGAAATAAAAATGTAGACGTATGTGATATTTATCAAAATGCTGCGAGAGTGGGAGAGGCAATTATTTCATACCGGTAACTTGTAATGTATTCCATTGTGTGTCTTCTTTTTCTTGTCTCACATATCGGAGTGTTTTGTCCAATTACTGTAAGTGTTCAAAAATACGACCTTCAACTTCAATACACTTATTGATCCTGTCTTCAAATGACTGTACACAGGACAGAAGCTTATATGCGGGAATTTCAGCACAGGCGCTAGCGTTTCTTATGCGTTCTACCATGTTTTCACGGTCTGTTGATAAACCTTATCTTTTAGATAACCCCACAGAAAGAAATCCGGCGATTTCAAATCAGGCGATCTAGCAGGCCAATTAATAGGGGCACCTCTGCCAATCCATCGACCATTGTAATCACGGTCTAATACTTCCCGTGCATGACGTGAGTAATGCGCTGGGCAACCGTCATGCTGATACCACATACTTTGTCCAACGTCCAAGGCAACATCCTCAAGTAGTATTGGTAGTTCCTGTTCCAAAAAATTTCGATATCTGATTCCATTCAAAGCACCTTCAATAAAATAAGGACCAATGAGTTTGTTCCCTTTGATTCCACACCAAACGCTAACTGACCAAGGACGTTGATGTTCAACTTGTCGTAACCAGTGGGGATTTTATACACTCCAGTAATGCCTGTTATGCCGATTAATGCTACCATGGTTTGTGAATGTAGCCTCATCTGAAAATAGTACATTAGCAAAGAAATTGGGATTACTTTGCAGTTGTTGAAGAGCCCATTCACAAAATACTACTCGATTATGAAAGTCTTCGCCATGAAGTTCTTGATGCAGTGAAATGTGATATGGATGATACCTATAACGATGCAATACGTTGACAATACTACCTTTTCGGGACATTCCGGACATTCCGGAATCGCGTTGTAATTGCCGAGTGCTTATCTGTGGGTATTGGTGAACAGCTGCTAGTACAGCTATTTCATTAGCTTCTCCTGTAACAGCTTTTCTTCGTTTCCTTTTCTTGGTTTGTACGCTGCCATCAGAGATAAAGGCATTCACAATTTTGTAAAAAAAAAGAACGAGAGCGAACATTATCTGGAAACCACTCAGCATACAAGGCAACAGCATCGTCAACATTTCTCCTACATTCACCATAAATCAGAATCATTTCAATTTTTTCTTCTACGGTTGCACGATTCATTGTCCACTTGCAATTCTGTTCTACTGTAGAAATGAAGGGTAGATGTGCAGGCAATAAAACCTACTCACGTACAATGAAAGTTTTAGAGATGCTTTCAGTTCTAATTCTGAAAGATAAGTGAGCTCTGATCGCACTGCACTGCCTTTTATGATAGAGCAGTCCCCTTTTCGTTTTGTCGGAGGAATACAACGTTGAGAATTGGATTTCCCATTACAAGTTATTTTTATTACAACAGGATTTTTCTGTTGTAATTCAGTACCATTTTTTGGATCCTTGCTATAGAATGCCACACCTTCAGTTCCTTCAATAAATATATTAATCATTTGTTGACACTTTTCTTTAGATAAAATAACAGGATTATTTTAGATTAATAACAGGATTATTGCCTTTGTCAGAATTGACGAAGATAAGGTCACTTCTTTCCTTTAACCTGTTCAAATAGGAGAGCTCCAATGGATGTTTATTACGACCCTGTTTATTGGGAAAATTAAATCATGTGTTCTGCACCTGTTTGGCTATCTATGCACGCAGGTTGGTCTGGTTATGAGCATTCCTTCATTGTGTGGTATTTTCTCTGTCAGGCAGTGTATATGCACGCTATTTCCACTACTGCAAAGCCGCGTAAGTCAATTCCTCAGAGCTGAACGTTAACAAATGCATGTCCAATTTTCATCCCAATAAAGAGGGTCATTAACACACAAATCCCCCTTTGTCTCTGGATAAGATCTGTTTTCAAGGTCACCATACGAATATACCTTCAGAATCCTTCCGAATGATGGAAAATGGGAAGTCTAGACATTCTTAAACGAACTCAATGCGAGTATCACCTGACACTTGAATTACACAACAATTGGTAAGTGAGTGATCAATTTGACGATGATCAAACATGTGAGCAGATATCTGTTTGAATAAGAACAGAAATTAATTGAATGAATATGATCGGATGTAGGTTTATTAAGAAGACTGTTATACTCAAATGTTGAATTGTAATGGAATAAGCACCTGAGTGTCATAGAATTAAAATTTAATTAGTTAAAAAAATAAATTACAATTAGTTTAATAAATATTTTCAATTTTTTTTTTACCCCAAATAGTAACGCCCGTATCAGGTGCACCATTTGTCCCGCTTCCTCTTTACTTTAATTACGCGCACGTAAAATCTTTCTCTCAATATCATTCTTCATCTTCATTATTTTTTATTTCTTCTTTTTCTTCGTTCGAATTCACTACTCCTAAGCCCATATTCCGCTATTGCCGGTATTGTAAGGTAATCGTTATATGCATTGGGCAATTGAAGAATCGTTGATGTCTCTAGGCACCATCTTAAAAACTTATTATCAGTACATCTAGTGTAAATAGTTGCAAACAATAGGACATGTTGTCTTACAGTCAAGTAGTCTTTGTTCCGGTTGAGAAGCGCCCTCGTATGGTCCGCTATATGCTGCTGTAAAGAGCGTCCTGCTTCTCCAATATAGAGACAAGCATTGTTTTTGCATGGAAGAGTATAAACCAAACCCTTAACTGTTGAATTTTTTATTTTACTAGTGTGGTTTAAGTTATTGACAATAGTGTTTGTAGCAGGAGATGTAACGACAATGCTTGATTTTGCGCAAAGCCTGGATAACTTGGGTAATAAAATGGGGTGATAATCAATTGATACAAATAGTTTGCACGATTTATCAGACTGCTTGACATTATTGTAGCACTTTAAAATTGAATTTTTTCTATGTCTGTCAATAAATGAATCAGGAAAACCATTGTCTATTAACAGACTGCATGTAAACCTCAATTCATCTTCAAAAATGTTTACATCATTTGAGATACTCTAATGAATCAACATACTAATCAAATTTATTTTAAAGCTTAACGGAATGTGTGAAGATAATGCATAACAATCCCGGAGAACGTTGGTTTCCTGAATATTCTTGTTTGTATGCCTTGTACCGTACGTTTAATTGCTATATCCAAAAATGCTATACTTCCTTCTTTTTCGTGCTCGATATCAAATTGAATTTTAGGGTCCACCTGATTAAATATATCGAGAATACCCAATATGATGGTTTTCTCTGAACAACATATGATATCATGACATAGCGGTGATAAAATGGCAGGTGTATTTCACAAATGTCCAAAAGCTAAAGTGCCGTATCCTCGATATAGATCATTATAACCTCGGCAATACGGCCGAAATCGCTAAACCCAGAAACAGCGCTTCTCTTCACCTAAAGAAGGAACCGTCGAACTCGAAAAATTGCATTTTGTATATCGCCTCAATACCGTGCATTAAAGTTTCAATTTCATCCTTCGACAGGAAAGCATAACAATCTTTTTTAATTAAATGTCCTAAGGCAACTCGAACAAGTTCAACAGAAATAGATGTAAATAGGGCTCTTACATCAAGGGAAAAGAAATGATACTCAAGGGGAATTATTCTCCTTCGTAGACTTATTATCAATTCATTACTATTCCGCACAGCATGTGTAGACATTATATTAAATTTCTGAAACCGCTCATACAGAAATTGAGATAACAACTGAACAGCAGACCCTCGACAATTAATAACTAGTCTTACAGGATATAGTCCATTATTATTAGGGAATTTATGCAATTTTGGTAAGGCCATTAATTTAGGTATAGAGAGTGAGCTTACTTTCATTTGTTCAGCATGTTTGGATGAAATAATGCCTTCGACTTGTAACTTTCGAAGGATTTTTCTGTTGTAATTCAGTACCATTTTTAGGATCCTTGCTGTAGAATGCCACACCTTCAGTTCCTTCAATAAATATATTAACCATTTGTTGACACTTTTCTTTAGATAAAATAACAGGATTATTGTCTTTGTCAGAATTGACGAAGATAAGGTCACTTCTTTCCTTTAACCTGTTCAAATAGGAGAGCTCCAATGGATGAGGGGACCATGACGGCATTTGTTGAACCAGGCCATTAATGGCATTACCTATCCTGTAGCGAAGTAGTAGTAGTAAGTATAACGATTATCTTACAATATCGGCAATAGCGGAATATAACCTTCGGAGTAGTGAATTCGAACGAAGAAAAAGAAGAAATAAAAAATAATGAAGATGAAGAATGATAATTAAAGAAAGAAAAAAAAAACGACCAGACTTTATTTCATTTAAATAAAATTGTTTGAAATTAAAAAATTTTTTAAAAAATTATTGTTTTTAATTTAATACAATTTTATTGTGAACATTTTATATAAAACCTTGCATTTGTTGTCCCTCTGGGCGCTTGATAAAGATTGGAGTTCAATCGAAACTGGTAATGCTTTGTATTTTAAATTTCAGTTATTAAATGTGTTCTCAATTTGTCTACGCAGGTGTGCTTGCTTTAATTCGTAATTATCTTGAGATGTTCAGCAAACGTAAAATTTATCATTTATAAAAAAAGCTCTGAAACAACTTTGTTCTGAGTTACATTAGAGCTTTTTTTTTTATCTTTAGTAGATTTTCTGAGATAACATGGATTGAACTTTCATTTTTTTAGCGAAATGGTTTCTGTGAAAAATTTGATTATCTTCTAAATGTATTATCTCTTAATCTCGGATGAATGATGACAGAATAATTTAATTAGAAAATGCCATCAAACATTTGATTATGGCTGATGAACATTTTAATCGTAAATGTAGGATGATAACAGATGATAACTTCTATAGGATGATAATAGATTCAGGAAGAAAATTGTCTACCTAAATAATCGAATGTAGCAATTGTTATTAAAAATAATTGAAATTTGCTGTAACTATTACAGAATTTAGCAAATGGCTGTGTATTATCGAATCCCTATTTTACTGAAAATTAGTAATTATAATTCTTCGGACGTGGTAATTAATTCAGTGCCAGGTCTAGAGGAAGAGGAAGCGGGACAAATGGTGCACCTGATACGGGCGTTACTATTTGGGGTAAAAAAAAAATTGAAAATATTTATTAAACTAATTGTAATTTATTTTTTTAACTAATTAAATTTTAATTCTACGACATTAAAATTTAATCCTCTGAAACTCAGGTGCTTATTCCATTACAATTCAACATTTGAGTATAACTATAACTTGATAAAAAAGAAAAAAAAAAGTATATTTAGAAATTATGTACGGTATCACTTTCGATCAATTGCTCACAAACTTATAATTTATTTATTATAATAATATAATATATATATATATAATTCATTACAAGAATATATTAGCTCTAATTTTCGAAAACATTAATAAATGACCATAAATCATTAGGAAAGATTTAAAAAAAAAAAAAACCTTAATTACAAGGTTTTTCATCAAGTCTAAGGTTTTTAAATTTTTATGACTTATCTTCTATTCGTACTCATTCAATTATAATATATATATTTTTTTAAATTTAGAGAATTAAAAAAAAATAGCATAAATTTTTAATTACATTGCATTTTTTGATAGAATAAAAAGCTTTAATTAGTATTTTATAAGTTAAATAGAGCAACGTTATTTTTTAGCGTTTGTAATGGAATTCATAGAATCGTGTAAGTTGTATCTGGTTTCTTTATGACAAGGTAAAGATACAGGACCTATTTGAGCACCATTATACAAACTCATCCATGTCGAAGACCAGGATAGGATATTGCCTTCTTCAGTGAATGAACAATTAGAAAGGCTAGCAACTGAAAAGAAAAAAAAGAAATATTAATTTATATTAAACGTTATTATGTAGTAGTGTGACTAGTCTCAATGATTAGAGAATTTCAGATTAACGTTAATTCAATGTTTTTACTACAGTTTCTTGCAGGCTTTCTAGCATCAAATTTGATCTTATTTTATTTTCAATAATTACCTTCGTGAAGATTAAGATTACGATCCCAGACATGAAGATCGCTTATCCCTCCGCTGAACTGCGTATTATCTTCAAAACCGCCACCGATAGAATCCTGATCATTTCCTAAAATCACAACGCCTCCCGATTCAATATAGCTTCCAGTTTCCGCTCCAAGTGTGTTGAAAATCTTCTTGCCATTGAGAAACATGGTTGTTTCGCCAGCGTAACTGGACCATAGCACACATGAGTGGAACCATTTCCCGATTTCTACTGGAATCGTTTCGGCAGTCTGATAGGTATTGATTCTCCATATCGCCAGATCTATGTGACCAGAACGGAAATTGAAGTGAATAAGGACTTCGTTGGGACTTCTAGACGACGAATAAGAGAAGACAGTAGGATTTACTGCTCCCCCTTTAATAAGTTGACTCCAAAAACAAACTGTTAGTTCCTTTGCCTGAGATGGCATAGAAACTGTAGGACGAGCGTAAGGAAATACATTCGATTCTAGAACGGGTAGAAATATCTGATGATGGTGTGTTCCCAAAGTAACTGGAAAATAAAACACAGCCACCACCAAACACATCCATCTCTTCTGACACAAAGACATCATTTCACTTGTTTTACGGACAGGTCTGAATTGATATCGTTGTGCATTTTCCTACGCAATTTATAATATTTTGAAATCTCTATCTCAAACATCTAATCTCGATAACTAAACTATTACTATTACTGATTAAAAAGTAATTATTTCAAAATTTAGACATTATCTAATTTATCTTAAAAATTTGATAATGTTTATATTTGGAAACAATTATATTTTAATAATTTATTTATAGTTTATTTTTTAGTAATTTGTAGTTTCGCAGTTGTCGAGATTAGATTTCTGGAAGAAATTTGAAAAATATATAATTTTTTTGAGATAAATTAAAACTTGAAATTGAATTAAAAATTAATTTGAATAATTGAAGACGGTTGTATTTTAATTTTCAGTTATTGGACCAGAACATTTCCTAATTTTAAAGATGAAAATGTAAATCCAATTGTTTCAGGTTAATCTTATTGTTAAATTGGAGAAAGAAAAATAACCTGTCTCTCTAACATATTTTTTGATTTGGCAAAGTTCATCTTATATTTAATCCCATGGGGAAAGAATGCCCAAAATCGAGTTTATTTAATACTTATTAATAAATAAATATATTTTTTTTTATCTTTTTGGCTTTTTTATCCAGAGATGTGAAGTTTTGAACATCTTTAAAGGATTCAAATAAGAATGCCTTTTTGAGTCGAGCTGATACTCTGGGACGGCCGTTTCGAGCTTGTTAGGCTCTCATCAGCCAGAGCTAATCAGCCAGTGCAAGATTCAAAAGGCGTCCGATGGGAGGCATTATGAATACAAGATGGAGACAGTAACCCCTCCATCTTGAATACAAGATTAGTGACAATGATGGAGGGGGTCACTGTCTCCATCTTGTATCTCTAAAGGATTAAAAAAAAAAGTAAAGAAAGATTGCCTTAACATCGCTTTTTTTTTTTAATTAATATTTCCTTTCCATTCTTGAATAAATTTTAGTGTTTATAGCTTACGGCGTTTCAGAGTTTAAGTTTAAGTTTATATAATACAATATATATTCATGATACAATATATCACGAAAATTCATATCTGAAAGTTCAAAATTATTGTGTTTGTTTGTCTTATTAAATTTGATTGTATGGATCCCTATTAAATAACAACGAAAACACGATATCATACAAAGAATAATGCTGTGATTTATATGAAATTTCTAAGAGTTAAACCTTATTGCCTAAATTTCATAAATTTTGGTGTTTAGGCAGCTATTTTATGGTTCACTTTTCTATAACGCTGAGATTTAAAAAAAAAATCATTTTACAGCATTTTTTTACAGATGTGGATTAGTGATTGATGTTTTCTCATCTACTTTATTATTAAGAGCTAGTTTATTTAACGCTAACTTTCGGACGAATAAAACAGTTTCTGAAATGATTACAGTTCCTTAGTGTGGAAAAAATCTTCCAATAGTTCTATTCCTGCTTGCTTCAGTTTTTGGTCATTATTATTACTTCGTTATTTCTTGTTTTCATTTTTATTATCATCCCATTACAGGCAAGCTCGGTTATATCGCGATCTTTCGAGGTTATATCGAGATCCAAGATCTCGAAGATCGCGATCTGCCCGAGCTTTTTTTACTTCGCGTTGTTAAATGTCGTATACTCGAACCCTATTATCGCCCACACGATTCCAAATCGATTTAAAATGGTCATTTCGCGATTACCTACATCATTCAGAGCGATGTGAGAGAATTTTATACAGTATTTATAAATAATTATAAATCATTACCTTTTCAACACTTTGATGGGTTATATTAGCCAAAATCTTCTTATTGCTGTTTTTTACGGTTTGGCGCCGCCATCTTGGGATTAGAGGTATTAACAAATAAGTATTAATTGTAAGTAGCAAATCGCGAGCAGTTCTCTAAAATCAATCGATTTTCTTACTTTTTGGGCGAAAATATGATAAATTTTGCAATTTTACAATTATACACCTTTTCCAAAATACAAGTGGTCCAAGACCAAATCGCATTATATCCGAATTCGCGATATAAACAATCGTGTTGTAGCCGAGCTTCACTGTATTTATGTTGATTCTAAATAATGAGCTCAAGGTCTGTAATGATTACTACGCTGTAATGATTACTACCAAATATCGATGTATAAAAACTAATGATAACTAACTTTAAACATGGTTACAGAAAGTAATGTTATAGAAAGTTTTCTGCTTCTTAAAATTAATTGTTCTTCATCTACATATTTTCCTCATGTATTGATAGACCTTTTTGTTGCTATTGTACACAGGTTTACAAAGCAGACACACTATCTGATAAACGTATCTGGATACTCTTTATAATGATGGATATGGTTACTTTTGTAAAAATATAGTTCACATAGATAAAAAAAAACAACTATGTATGTTCTGAACAGCAATAGAATGGGTCGTATACAGTAAGTCAGTGGCTTCTAATTTGGGAGTACTTTAGGATGAAGTTTTGTAAATTTCTACACTGTTGCATCTGATCCGATCATTTGTAAGTGATGTTATTTTGAAATATTTCGGAACAACAAAAAATAAAACAATTACGAATGGTAGACCTACGAATTGTATGCACTGAACTGAACCCATAAGTACTGAAGCACAATTTGTGAAAAACATGCCTGTATTTCATTGAAACAATCGCTAGTTCTGAAATACTTCTGTAAGCAATGCCAGGACCATAACTATTTATCCAGACCCGCACAAAAAATTAATATCAGTAATAGCAATGCCAAGCATTAGGAACAGTGGAACAGTGTAATGTTTCTGCCTTTAGACTCTGCCGCAGTGGAAACCGTTCTCTAGAGTGATGAATTATTCTTCACCATCTGGTGATCTGATCGATTTGAAAGATAGTGTTACCTCGAAGTGTTGTGCTGATTGTGAAGTTTGGTGAAGGAGATGCTATTCCGGTGGATGCTATTTCCGGTTTAAACGGCCATTGACCGGGTCAAGAAAATAATGGTAATTATTTAGAAAATAATTAGACAAAATTAGAATGTATCAGCACTGAATCAACTTAGCACGACTATGATACCCTCAACCCAATTTGACCACTTTCGGTTCCAATCAGTCAAACATCCACTTTGGTGTGCGGGTTAAACTTCCCGAATATTATCCCCTTTAAGCCCGGCGCGCATTAGCCACGGAAGAACGGACTTCAGCAGCAGTTTGTGACGTCAATGTCCGCCAAAGACATTAGTCTTTTAAGCCCCGGTTTCCTAGACCGCGCCGGACAGAGAGCGTGATTACGTCATTGCGCTAGAATCTAAAGGGAAGCGGGCAATAGGGATGGTTTCCTAGATGACACGGTCGCGGACGTCGCGCCTCATGTCCGACGCGACTACTTGGCGCGCCACGCCGGAGATATCTTTCATTTGATTGTTTGAAAGTATTACTGAAAGTAGGCCTGTAGGCCTACTTATTGATTACCGTCAGGTAATATACCTAAACTAGTTACTTCGCCTATATATGCCTAGGCTAGCTTATTAGCTTAATATACTATTTAGCTATGCTAGTATACTTAACTTTAGCTCTGTTTATAAACTTCTCAAGTTAAATTTTTTTATCGATCCTTATCGACCTGATAATATGATATATATTGAAATAACAAACAAAGAAAATTAGGAAATATATACTTATATACATTTCCTGAGATTGAAAATGCTTATTATATGTTGTACATGTTATGCATTTGGAGGTAACTTTTATCACAAATAAGAAACAAATCGTATATAACAAAACATGATGTATTGAATAAACAAACCAACACAAACACATCATCAGAGAAGTCATATTATTCTACATCAAATATTTGACCAATATATAACACAGTATACATTGAAGGGGTGTTTAAACTATTATTTATTGTGCGAGGCGCACACAATCTATTTGCCAATCTATTGCACCTTGTGCACTACAGAAGTAGTCCTTGAAAGTATCTCTGACTGCATAGGCTGGATTTGGAGCTCTTCCTCTGATCGGTTGCAGTGGTAAAAGATTTTCTGTTGGCAGGGGCAGAGCTACGTCATACCCTTCTCTTGGACACGGGATATTGGCTGATCTCATATTGTTGTGCAGAATACAAGCTGCCAGTACTAAATGATCCACATCAGAGCGATGCAAAGCGATTGGCGTAAAAAACACTTTAAAATATTGATACATTATTCCGAATGCATTTTCACCGCAACGGCGAGCTCTACTGTGTCGATAATTGTAAACTGCCTTCTGTTCATCAACGCTGGATTGTTCCTTGCGGTATCGCCGGATAAATCTTGTTGTTAGTTTGAATACCTCATCGCCTAGAAGTACGTGAGGCATACCTAGGGTAGTTCGTGGCAGTGGGACGAGATCTGGGAAAGATCTGGGAAAAGCTTCATTCATCACGGGTTTACCCAAATCAGATTTTGGAAAAATACCAGTATCTCCCTCTTTGCCGTTGTTCCCAACATCGACAGTCAAAAATTCGTAGTTGTGGTCAACTGAAACAAACAGCACAATGGAAAAAAAAATCCTTGTAATTATGGAACAGTGATCCAGAGTTTGCAGGGCACTTGATTCGAACGTGTTTACCATCAACTGCCCCGCAACAGTTGGGGTTATTCCATCGCAGGCAGAATCCTTTGACTGTATCTTGAAGAATCTGTTTGTTCGGGGCTGGAAGTGCTTTGTTCATCAATCGTCGGGATATTGCTTTCACTGTTTTTTTTTTCACAATAACTCCAATCCATGAATGTGAAATTCTAAATTGAAATGCCAGTGATCTACAGCCAAATTTACATCCATCTCCAGATACTAGCTGGCCGCCGCGCCGCATCGCATTGACCCGCGAAATAATCACGCTATCTAGGAAACCACAACCACGGCAGCGGACAGCGGACATCATGCCCGCGTCAGTGGACATAGCGTCGGACAGGTCGCGCTGGCGTGGTCTAGGAAACCGGGGCTTTAAAGATCAGCAGCAAGCCAATCACGCTGTCGTATGAGAGTGGAGGGAAAATCATTTTCAGATCGCCAACCACGAAACACTTGCGTTGCTTAAAGAGAAATCAATAGCTATTTTCTCGCTCTATTCATATTTTTCTTTTTTTAATTCAGATAATAATTTTAATCAGAAAGATTAAAAAGCGTTTAATTATCGGAGTGTAGGTATTTAGTAAACGTGTAAGAAAAGGTAAGATGGGCTTTAAAAGGTTTCTAAAACAAAATGAAGAAGAAAACAAAGACAGTGGAAGGGAATCTGTGAGGTTGCCGATCGTTTCTCTCTGAAATGATCACAAAATAACCATCTACGATTTCTAAAATAAATTGTAAATCTAAACATTACTCTTTTGTTTAATTTGTAATTAGCTTTTTATATTGAACTATACTGATCTATTATTGTATATTATAAAAACGTTATCCTGTCTGTCATTCTGTAATAAGACTTTAAGTTTTTTTTCAATTTTGTGACCATACTATAAGAGATAGATTGGTCATGCAAATGGATAAAATGTAATCTTTCTAAGACAAACAAAATGCTACAAAATCTTTCGAAAAAATTTTTTTGTTTCCAAGATGTCGCCTTTTATTGAGTCAAATTTTGACTTTTTCTCAATTTAAACGAAAAGGAAAAAATTGGAAGAGAATATTAAATTGAGAAAATATAGGTATTTGAAAGTTCTATCGAATGATAAAACAGTCATTCACAAATGTTTCTGCGTTTGCAAGAAACATGCAAAAATATGTGTGGCGCCAACCCGCAATACATCTGGGTTAAGCGCAGAAGGCCACAACGGGCAGGGATGTCGTATATTCTCCGATCTCAATATTAATTTGCTAAGCAAATAAAGTTTTTTTTAATGCTATATATGCAAAGGGTTCCGGAGAGAAGTGACAGTACCCAGCTAGTTAAAAATAAAAAGGTTGTACTGTTAACACATGTTTTTGTAACTGTCGCCGTCCTAAAATATTCAAGACGGCTACGATTTGCGAGCGGCGACAACGGAAATACACTCATTAACAAAAAAAACGACGGACCTAGAAGGAGTTGTCCGATGGAGACAAAAATTGGTGGAGAGGAAGATTATCTACAGAATAGAAAATGATTAAAATTTCAGACAAATTGAATGATTTAGTTCATAGTTACAGAGTTACAAAGTAACGAGCTCAATAAGGTGTTGACCCACCTCTACCCTGAATGCAAGCTGCCACACGACCTGGCATAGAGTGATAAAGCTCCCTGATGGTCTCCTGCGGTATTTCTTGCCAAATTTGCTCCAATTGTCGGGCTAGGTCATCCACATTCCCTGGTGGATGCAGTCGCCTTCCCATCATATCCCAGACATGCTCGATTGGAGAGAGATCTGGGGATCTGGCTGGCCAAGGAAGTGTTTCACAAGCTGCAAGACAGGTTATAGCAACACGTGCCGTATGTGGTCTGGCATTATCTTGCTGAAAAATAAGGTCAGGATACTGCAAAAGGAAGGGTAGCAAAACAGGTCTCAGAATGTCGTCGACGTATCGCTGTGCTGTAAGTGTGCCGCTAATGACGACCAAAGGGGTCCGGCTATCAAGGGAAATGGCACCCCAGACCATAACTCCTGATTGAGGGCCTGTGTGGCGTGCAATAGTGAAAGCAGAATCGGCACGCTGCCCTGGGCGTCTCCAGACACCTCTGCGACGATCGTCAGGACACAGTTGGAAGCGGGATTCGTCGCTAAACACTATACGTCCCCAGTCAGCATCATTCCAACCGGTTCGAGCCAAGCACCACTGTAATCTGGCCCGACGGTGTGCAGACGTGAGTGGCAGGTGGCGTAGCGGTCGGTACGAGCGTAGATGTCGCTCTCTCAGCCGTCTGTGAATGGTCATGGTGGACACTCGTGTGCGGGTCGCACGTCTGATGGTTGATAACAATGATTCAGGCGTATGACAGCTGATCTGCCAATCACTCTATCCTCCCGCTCTGCTGTGGTCCTAGGTTGACCGCTACCTTCATGACACTGAAATCTGCCATTGTCCACCCATTCCTGCCAGCATCTTCTAATCGCCGCATCACTTCGACCCATATGACGAGCGATTCTCCGATTTGCCCAACCTGCCTCTTTCAATCCAATGATACGACCTCTTTCAAACTCTGACAGTTGCACGTAATGAGCTCGAATCCTGCGGCGAGGCATTTTTTCAGTCGTTGAAAGGTATCCTAACTCGCAATGCAACAGAAAATTTGACCATCAGATTGAGAATCGCTTCTTATATACACCTGCTGAGTGCGCAGTTCCAATGCGCTGTAGCTCTCGCTATTCATTCATTGGACACCAAAGTTTAATCATTTGCATGGGCGGTCCCAATGTCTTTGCATACGAAATTTCATTATAATCGGATAACACGTTCTAGGTGCGTCGTTTTTTTTGGTAATGAGTGTACATTTCCTGATAGAGAAAATACCATATCATAAAGATGTGAATGCAGCGCCTTGGAAATACGCATGTGCAAGTTATGCAAATGATTAAAATTTCTGGCCAATTACAGGAACCGCGCTCGTGTTATAAGCAGACAACCACCATGAGAAGCCGTCATTCAAGACATCGTCCTGGCTGCGAGAAGTTAGTGTTTTTTGCGTTACTGTGTCTGAAGAACGAGCAAGGAATACTAATGTATTTAAGACGCCGTCTTATAACGCAATTTCGTCAAACGGATGTATACGACGAATAATCATTGTAGGTCTTCGTATCGCCGGTTGATCCTTGCGCCGTATTGCGGAATAAACGCAACGTGGTGCCACAACTGCATTTGGAGACAGTGATCTCAGGAAGGAAATGTGAACCGTCATAATGGGACCGGAGCTCGGAGACGGATGTCAGAGCGCACAAATCGTCGCATCAGACGTCACGCCGTTGCACACCCACAATAAAAAAACTGGGAGATTTTGCAAAGAGTACAGGGAGTTTTGGATGCTCCGATATTAATATGGTCAGTATCGCGCCGATTGGTTGTCCAGACTACTTTTAACAGCTAACCATCGTCGTAATCGCTTAGAATGGTGTCGCACCAGAGTGCAAAATGGAACAGTGTAGTGTTCAGCGATGTATCCCGTTGCTGTGTCACCAATGATGATCACCGTGTGGAGTCTTGAAGCGACGTGGCCAATGGACGGATTCCTCTGCCATGGTAGAGCGCCACACAGCCGTCAACGTGGAGTCAAGGTTTGGGGTGCTTTAAGCGCCCAACAGCTGCTCACTTTTAGTACGCATTATGAACACACCGCTATGTTGATGAGGTGCTGCCGCCTGTGGCACTACGACATCTGGAGGCGTTCCGAAGTCAATGTTTCAACCCGGCCACATACAGCTCGGATCAACCTACATTGTTTGCAAAGTGTGCAGATGCTTTCTTGGCTTTCCCTATCCCCTGATCTCTCGCCTATCGAGAATCTGTGGGACATGATTGGACGTCGGTTGAATAACCTTCCAACCCTATGAAGTGAAGATGAACAGTATAGTCTGATCAATACCACATGGTCTACGATACACATGACATTATTCGGATACTAAGTGAATCGATGTCACGTCGGATTCAGCAATGTATCGCCGAAAATGGAGCTCTTACTTCTTATTGACCATCCTGTTATTTTAGGCCATTGGAGCATTGTCTGTTTCTAAAAATTAAATCATGTGTTCTGCACCTGTTTGGCTATCTATGCACGCAGGTTGGTCTGGTTATGAGCATTCCTTCATTGTGTGGCATTTTCTCTGTCAGGCAGTGTATATGCACTCTATTTCCACTACTGCAAAGCCACGTAAGTCAATTCCTCAGAGCTGAACGTTATCAAATGCATGTCCAACTTTCATCCCAATAAAGAGGGTCATTAACACACATCCCCCTTTGTCTCTGGATAAGATCTGTTTTCAAGGTCACCAAACGAATATACCTTCAGAATCCTCCCGAATAATGGAAAATGGGCGGTCTACACATTCTTAAAAGAACTCTATGCGAGTGTATCACCTGACACTTGAATTACACATCAATTTATAAGTGAGTCATCAATTTTACGATGATCAAACATGTAAGCAAATATCTATTTGAATAAGAACAGAGATTAATTGAATGAATATGATCAGATATAGGTTTATTAAGAAGACTGTTCTACTCAAATGTTGAATTGTAATAGGTTAAGCATCTGAGTTTCAGAGGATTAATTTTGAATGTCACAGAATTAAAATTTAATTAGTTAAAAAAATAAAAAGATATACAATTACTTTATTAAGTATTTTCAATTTTGTTTTTACCCCAAATAGTATCGCCCGTATCAGGTGCACCATTTGTCCCGCTTCCTCTTCCTCTAGATCTGGCTCTGAATTAATTACCACAGCCGAAGAACTGTAATTACTAATTTTCAGTAAAATAAGAATTCGATAACACAAAACCATTTATTAAATTCTGTAACAGTTATAGCAAATTTCAATTATTTTTAATAACAATTGCTACATTCGATTATTTAGGTAGATAAGTTTCTTCCTGAATCTGTTATCATCCTATAGAAGTTATCATCTGCTATCATCCTATATTTATGATTAAAATGTGCATCAGTCATAATCAAATGTTTGATGGCATTTTCTAATTAAATTATTCATCCGAGATTAAGAGATAATAAATTTAGAAGATAATCAAATTTTTCACAGAAACCCTTTTCTTAAAACAATGAAAGTTTCAATTCATGTTATCTCAGAAAATCAACTAAAGATTTAAAAAAAGCTCTAATCTAACTCAGAACAAAATTGTTTTAGAGCTTTTTTTGTAAATGATGATAAATTTTACGTGTACTGAACATCTCATGATAATCACGAATTAAAGCAAGCACACCTGCATAGACACATTGAGAACACATTTAATAACTGGAATTTAAAATACAAAGCCCTACTAGTTTCGATTGAAGTCCAATCTTTATCAAGCGCCCAGAGGGACAACAAATGCAAAGTTTTATATAAAATGTTCACAATAAAATTACATTAAATTTCCATATGATGACGTGTTTGATAAGGGATGCCATCTGGTGATGAATCATTGAGGCTTCTACAATTGCAGCTCCCTGTTGGTGATCGAAAATATCATAGAACATAACAAAACCACGTGCTTTGATCTGTAATGTAAACAATTGCGTCCGGCCCGGAATTTTGTCTATAATAAATTTAAAACAGTTTATATAAATACATGTGAAAAATAAAAATTGTAACTTATATAACATTGACCAATCAAACTTAAACTTGGAAATTAAAATTAAAATGTTTATAAGAATTACTTTTAAATGTAAAAAATTGCCTACCTTATAAAAGCACGAGTGATGTTTGGTTTAAAAAACAACAAGTTAAAATACACAACGTTTCTGACCATTCTGCTATTTAAGGTCCATTATCAAGTGTTGAATTAAAAACTTAAAACTTTAAAAACATCCTCCAGTACTGGATTCGTTATTTTTATTTTATTATTTATTTTATTCTAGTACTGGAGGATTTTAAAGTTTTAAGTTTCTAATTTAAAACTTGTTAATGGACCTTAAATAGCAGACTGCTCCGAAACGTGATATACAGGGTGTTTCAAAAATACACGGCATAATTTCAGGTATGTATTTCCCACATGTAGACAATCAAAATAGTTCATTACAACATATGTCCGGAAATGCTTCATTTCCGAGTTATGGCCTTCACAACATTGAAAATCACCGGAACGTTTTTCGTTCCGCCGGTCGTTGCCATTACAGAAGATGTTCAAAATGACCACCTCCTGCTTGAATACAGACCTCACATCGATGTCTCAATGACCTACGAACACGATCCCACACTCCAGGAATGTTGCGTATGTCCTCAGAACGTGCCACAATTCGATTCCGAAGGGATTCCAAATCAGGCACCGGAGACGAATAAACCAATGATTTTAAATGGCCCCACAAGTAGAAATCGAGAGGGTTCAGATCAGGTGAGCGTGGAGGCCAAGCAATTGGGCCACCTCTACCTATCCATCGATCAGGAAACGTTCGATCCAAGTACCGGCGAGCCGTACGACTGAAGTGTGCAGGAGCGCCGTCATGCAAGAAGTGAGCGTGCTGACGATCGATCAGTGGAGTGTCGTCATAAACATGAGGTATGGTGTTTTCCAGGAAGTTTGTGTACGCCTGCCCCGTAAGTCTGTTTACAAGTACATGGGGTCCAACTAATCGATCACCAATGATACCGGCCCACATGTTGAGGGAGAACCGCACCTGGTGATGAGATACAACAGTTGCATTTGGGTTTTCATACGCCCATACATGCTGATTGTGGAAATTTGTTATGCCATCTCGTGTGAACTGTGCTTCATCTGTAAATAATACTAAGGCAGGAAAGTTCGGATTTGCAGCACACTGCTGCAAGAACCACTGACAGAACCTAACTCGTGCAGGGTAATCTGCTGGTGACAGCGCCTGTACACGTTGCAAATGATAAGGATACAATTGATGCTCTTTCAGCAGTCTCCAGACAGTCGTATGGGGAACATTCACTTGCAACGCTAACCTTCGTGTGCTGACAGAAGGAGTTCTGTTCACAGTCTCCAGAATCTCCTCCTGTTCTTCTGGAGTTGTAGACCTTGGTCGTCCCCTTCCCAATCCAGGAGAGTGAAATTTTCCATACTCGCACAGACGGTGATGGAGACTTACAAATGTCTTCCGATCTGGACATTGTCGCTGTGGGTACCTCTCCTGGTACAAACGACGAGCCAGCGCAGCATTGCCGTCTGCCTTACCGTACATGAAGTGCATCTCTGCCAGCTCCTGATTTGTGTACATGACACACAGTCGAACGCCAAACACACCACTGAATTTAACCTTCGCCTCGGAATGATCTGTCAGAGTGCCCTCTTAATGTGTCCTTTGACGGCAACGACCTGCGGAAAGAAAAACGTTCAATGAGACATCGATGTGAGGTCTGTATTCAAGCAGGAGGTGGTCATTTTGAACATCTTCTGTAATGGCAACGACCGGCGGAACGAAAAACGTTCCGGTGATTTTCAATGTTGTGAAGGCCATAACTCGGAAATGAAGCATTTCCGGACATATGTTGTAATGAACTATTTTGATTGTCTACATGTGGGAAATACATACCTGAAATTATGCCGTGTATTTTTGAAACACCCTGTATTTTAACTTGTTCTTTTTTAAACCAAACATCACTCGTGCTTATATAAGGTAGGCAATTTTTTAAATTTGTATTCAGCACGGTTTTTAGCAAATACTTTTAAATGTATATTTTAAAATCTTTTTAAAAACTTAAAATCATTAAAAACTTTATATTATGTTTTACAAATTTTAAAAAAATTAAGAAAAAACAATAATTTTTACAAGAAATAAAGTCTGGTTGTTTTTTTTTCTTTCTTTAATTATCATTCTTCATCTTTATTATTTTTTATTTCTTCTTTTTCTTCGTTCGTATTCACTACTCCTAAGGCCATATTCCGCTATGCAAGTATTGTAAGGTAATCGTTAAATGCATTGGGCAATTGAAGAATCATTGACGTCTCTAGGCACTTCCTTAAAAAACTATCAGTACATCTAGTGTAAATAGTTGCATCGTCAAACGATAGTACATGTTGATGCTCGAATGTATGTCTTACTGTCAAGTAGTCTTTGTTCCGGTTGCGAAGCGCCCTCTTTTAGTCCGCTATACGCTGCTGTAAAGAGCGTCCTGTTTCTTCAACATAGAGACAAGCATTGTTTTTACACGAAAGAGTATAAACCAAACCCTTAAAGGCCTGATCACACTATTCCGTCTCCGTTGTGTTTTTTATGAAACGTCTTTGTATCCGTCATCGGCAAAATCGTCGCGCACTTTACCGTCGCAAGTTACGTCAAGCGGAAACGGAAGTAGACCGAAAGAGGAAACGGAAATTCTTTTTTTATTCTTTAGCGGCATTTCGATTGTTCAACATGCAAAATCTCTTTACAAAGATGACATCTGCACATTCTGACGCATAACATTAAATTATTTCAGTAAAAATATTATTTATTTTCGAGAAATAGTCTCCTCAATGTGATATTTAATTCGTAATAACCTTCGATCCCATCGAAGCGGCGAACAAAATGGCGTCAGTGAACTTGCTATCCATGTTGAAAATTTATAGGAATATAATTGATTGGATGTTGCCTCACACACACGATCTGATTGGCTGATCTTACGTTTGCGGAGACGGCTATGTTCGGTGATTTCAAGATATCCATTGACTCAATTCTGAGACTTAAAAGCAATTATCTTACAGAAACTTAACGAGAGATGGAGATAGATGGAATAGTGCGATCAGGCCTTTACTGTTGAATTTTTTATTTTACTTTTTTATATATATTATATATTTTATTTTAGTCTTTGTTCCGGTTGCGAAGCGCTTGTATGGTCCGCTATACGCTGCTGTAAAGAGCGTCCTGTTTCTCCAACATAGAGACAAGCATTATTTTTGCACGGAAGAGTATAATCCAAACCCTTAACTGTTGAATTTTTTATATTAGTGGTGTGGTTTAAGTTATTGACAATAGTGTTTGTAGCAGGAGATGTAAGGACAATGTTTGATTTTGCCCAAAGCCTGGATATCTTGGGTAATAAAATGGGGTGATAATCAATTGATACAAATAGTTTGCACGATTTGTCAGACTGCTTGACATTATTGTAGCACTTTATAATTGAATTTTTTCTATGTCTGTCAATAAATGAATCAGGAAAACCATTGTCCATTTACAGATTGCGTGTTAATGTGCAAAAACAATGCTTGTTGTCTGTATGTTGGAGAAACAGGACGCTCTTAAAGCAGCGCGGCCGTCCTAAGGTAAAAGGAAGCAACTAGCAATTTGGAAATTGATTATTTGCTGCCCTTGACCGTAGATATAAGCATATTGGGAGTCAGTTCCTACCTTTGATCATCGAAATAGGGGCCATACTTAACAGCAGATCATTACCAAATTGCTTTGGAAGATGTGTAGATACTTCCTTACGTAGAAAATGCAGAAAACGAAAAATCAGAAAATTTGCAGTTACTTCCTTTTACCTTAGGACGGCCGAGCGTATAAGGGACCATAGGAGGGCGCTTCGCAACCGGAACAAAGACTACTTGACTGTAAGACATACATTCGAGCATCAACATGTCCTATCATTTGACGATGCAACTATTTACACTAGATGTACTGATAGTTTTTTAAGGAAGTGCCCAGAGACATCAATGATTCTTCAATTGCCCAATGCATATAACGGTTTTGGGAGTCAAGTGAAGATCCCTCCGGGTCATGCTCTACAATTTTCTTTCTAATGATGTTTCTGTGAAACGACCGAGTGATGACCTAGAAAGGTCAGTTTGATGCAACATGTTACGCAAATTTTATTTTTTTAAAAATTACGTACTTTGGATAGAGCATATCTTGCAAACCATGCGTTTTTCGTAATTATGTATAGAACAAAGTTGTGGGAAATTTACTAAGCTTTAATTTTCATTACATAGGTATTGTTGCTAAGGTGCACTGTTTTCGAGTTATGAGCGAAACAATGAAAAATGGGACCTTTAACCCCCCCTCCCACCACCCGCGGCGCCTGTAATCGAGGGGACTTTATTGGACGTTGTTCAGGGGACCAACCCCTACACAATCCTAAAACTTTTAGAACAATATAGGTTTATTCCGCGTTTTGCCCTTTTTTGGTTCAGTCTGCTTGGACTATTATTAAATGTGTTCTCAATGTGTCTAAGCAGGTGTGCTTGCTTTAATTCGTAGTTATCATGAGATGCTCAGCACACGTTAAATTTATCATAATTTATAAAAAAAAAAAAACTCTAAAACAACTTTGTTCTGAGTTAGATTAGAGCTTTTTGTATCTTTAGTAGATTTTCTGCACAAAGACATGAAATATGCAATTACCAAATTACAGTATTCGAATAGTTTCTCATGATAACGCTTTTGATGAGAAATTTATTTTGTGATCATCACTTTAATATCTTCTAAATATTGGCAAAATTGATCCAAATCTCTGATGTCGGGTTTTTTTTTTACATTGGACTGTAGAGTAGAGAAGTTTTACCCCCCCAAAAAAATAGCTCAACATATAATTTTATTTAAAAAAATTATTTAAAATAAAGCTAATTTAATAATTTATCCATCAAAAAAATTATAAGGAAAAAACTCGGAAATAAATCATAAAATCTTCTTAAATACGTAATAGAGCTACTTGAATATATTGCTGAATATCAACAACGCTCCAAATCAACTTAACAAAATGAATTGTATCATAATAACAAATAAAAGCAAATTTATTTGGATGAATTTAAAAATAAAAATCTATAAAAACTTCACGTTATGCCTAATATTTTCTCCTACATTAAAATATTCACAGGAAAAAAAAACTTGAAAAACAAATTCTTCTAGATGTCATAGAATAGAATGACCAGTAATAGTTGACCAAGAAAATAATGAAGATAATGATAATCCAATCGTAAATTTCAAAGAGTGTGAAGAACTACATGAAAAAGCTGCGATGGTATAGGGCACTTCTTCACACATACCACCAGAGTTTAGTGTTTACCTTGGCCGTTGAATGAAAACATTTGTTCATCTAGCTTCAATTTACAAAGCTCTAGGTCCACTGAAAACCTCTATACTCCCTGGATTACACGCGTATTCAGATGTAACAGATGGAGTAGATGTAAAAGGATCATTTGCTAACAAAGAGAAAGTAAATTGGTGGAAGATATTCAATTCTTTTAGAAACTTTTGCCAAATTGGGAACTACATTCTTCCTGATGATGTGACGGCGAGCTTGGAAGCTTTGGTTTATCAGTTTTATGTCCCCAAAACAACACTGACTGATGTAGGAGATGTAAGATGGTTATTGTTCACACAAAACATGTCAAGATGAGAACTTACCTCTATGATGATGACTGTAATTAAAAATTACTTAAAAATTAGAATAGCACTGACTTTTCTCTATGCAGTAGGCCTACTTATAATTTGATTTAATAGTTATATTTGAGTTATATTATCTCAAAATTTCCCAATCTTTCAATTTTAAAAAATAAAGAATATCTCATTAATGATGAAGTTGAAGGAAAATGCCTGTGTTAATGCGTTCAAAATATAAAGATTTACATCCAACATTTCAAGGCTCTAAGTGTTATAGTTCATGAGAAAGGTACCTATTTAAGAAGAGGAAAATAGATCTTACAGGATGCTTTTAAGGCGACATAATTCTTACTATTTCCATTGTTTAGAAATGACTGAGCAACAAAGTTCACAGAACAACTTTTAAATTTAGGTAGCTCTATTTTCATTTGCAAAACTTAAAAGCAAAATGCTGAAAAACTGATAGACAGGGCGTGAAATTATGTAATGACGTTTTTTGTGTAGAATTGAAAGAGAAACATTTTTGTATAAAATGTTTTTTGTTAAACGCACGGTTTCTTAGATAAATGAGAAAAAGTGTTTTCGATTAAAAAGTGTTTGCATTTTGTTTTTCGCGTACAACACTCAAACGCACCATTTTCTAGTGTCAACATCGAAATTATGTTTCTCCAATGTCAAACGAAGAGATTGAGACCACTCCCACACTTGTATTATCAAGGAGCCTACGGGAGCCTTTTTTTATACATAAGACACCGAGCTATATAAGAAGGTTATAAAATCTGTCAAAAAATTGAACTAGCCTATCATCAAAAAAAATTGTTGGAAAATGATTTCTGATTGATTTGTAAAAATTCTAACATCCGTTTGGACTCTTTTCAGAATATTTTAGAAGAAAGTTCCCAAGATCTTATTTTTTCTTCAACCTTCAGCTCGGCCATTGTCTTGTATTCTCTGTAAAAGTGTCCTTCTAAAAGCGTAAGGCATATAGTTCACCAATTTATTAGGTTACAAGTGTTTCACAAGCATAGCGAAATAATGAACAATGTCATCACCATCTTAAAGGAGGTGAAGCAATTTATTTCCTAGAATTATTTATTAACTAGAATTAAAAAACTAGTATAAATTTTTAATTACATCGAATTTTCTGATAAAATAAAAAAAGTTTAAGATTATAGAGACACTACTTTACTTAATGTTTTATATGTTAAATAGAGCTATATTATTTCTTTAGCCTTTGTAATGGAATTCACAGAATCGTGTAAGTTGTATTTTTGTATCTGGTTTCTCTATGACAAGGTAAAGACACAGGACCTATTTGAGCACCATTATACAAACTCATCCATGTTTTGAAATCTGAACTGGGATCGGAACTGGATCTGCTGGATCTATTTATTTTCGGGATCTGTTTATTAAATACCCTTATGTACAGTGATTGCTATTGGTTGGTGTGCTTTACAATTCATTAGGGGATTTAAATGACATGTGATCTTTAACTGATTTTAACTGTAGCTTTGAAATTATAGGAAATTATGGATAGCACACCAACGGAAAGAATTTAAAAATAAACAAACAGAATCGACGGTTAACGGAAGACTTTGAAAGGTACAATAGATTAAATGCTGATTGATAGAACACTAAGAATAAATAGAATACAACAGAATAATTCAAATATAACTATAAAAATCATCACAATATATATAGATGAGGCAAAGCAGAAATTTCTAACAGAGTAAATGAGATTTGCAAATAAATTCATTACCTTGAATTCAAGCCCCACACATCAAATTCAGGGCCCAGGGACCAAATGTAGTAACAGCCTCCCCCCCTATCCGTCGTACGTTATGGTCAAAATCACAGATTCTTAATCAAAAACATAGCGAAAACACTACACGATTTTCATTTCTCCCTTTTAAACATGCCACAGACAGGTAACATTTACTTTCATTATTGGTGGTCAATCCAATGTGCCTTTAACTTCCAGGAAAGAAATGAGATTTTAAATAAAATTAAACTTTAACAATCTGTAGTTTAGATAATGGACTCTTATACAGTATTTTTTAATGTTTATCAAATTTATTGTTACATGTCCCAAACTTATTATCTGAAGTGAGGTTTTCATTTTACATATGTCTACGCAATTCTAAGGCCTACCCGAAGGAGAAACCACTCGAGAAGAAATAAGAAATAACCATGACTTATATCACTGAACCACCAGAGTCAGTTACAACAAATGACAATTATAACTTCAAATTACACAAGAAATAATACTTTACTTCAAAAACTCATACCCGATATTTCGTCCTAATTTAACATTCGGACTTACTCATGGTTTTAAATACAAATGAAAAGAAGAAAAATGATTCTAAATTTAACAAAATAAAATATTCAACAACTGAAAAACATGAAAACTGTGTAAACAAACTCAAACCATTGTTAAAAAACAAATAAAGTTAAATAATAATAATAACATCAAACCTTTGTTAAAATAAAATAATGTTTAATAACAATAAAAACGAAATAACTATGTACAATAAATTGAAATTGGAAAGATAATATCATTGATCGTAAACCTTTTATAAATCTCTAATATTTTTTACTTCTATTACTATAATTCCTCTACTTTAATTTTACTATAATTTCTTTATATCAATTTCACAATTTCTTTACTTTAATTTCTTTCATTATAATTTCTTTACTTTAATTTCACAATTTCTTTTATTCTTTTATTTTCCATTAATGATTTTCTAAAAATCCGTAACGATATCCCACTTGCCTACAGGAGTATTTAAAATGACAATTATATTTTTCAGTATCACCAAAAGTCTTTATTTTTAATTCATTTTTTAATAAAATGCTATTTGTAAAAGCTACAAATTCATCATCTATATTTAGAAGAGGCAAAGCAGAAATTACCATAAAGGATTTATAGTATATTATTTCTGATAATATATAAATGCCAATTACTTTGTAAAGGATTAAAAGAAATGGCAAATAAGATGCCTTAATATCCTGATTGTTACCTTCATTGAATAAGTGCCAGATCTAGAAGTTTTTTTCAGGAGAGGCAAAACCGTTAATTCCAGCGCTCCACTGGAATTCCATGTGATGATTTAAGCATCATTTAAGAAACCTTTTTTTTTAAAGAAGTTTTTCTTCTTTTGCAAGATTTTAATAACATCCAAAATACCAAGAGTGGTAAACAACAAAAAAGCACACATACACACTAAATCGTCTCATATGAACTAATTAAAAAATACAAAAATATAATCGTTATTTTGCAGTTGCAGATCAACCATCAAAAAACTGAAGCTAAGCGAACACCATGCAATTTTTCAGCAATTTAGTCGTCCGATTTTGACGTCACGAGTTGATATAGACAGTCTTGAGTCCGTTTATATGCAACTTAAAAGCCGTTTTACATTTACCATTTCACTCGCCATAACCTCGCCATAATGGTCGTCATCACCTCTCCATCACACATGGCGAGGTTTATTGCGATAGATAGCTCGTGCGCTATCTTTCAATTGATGGCGCCTTCTGAGATGACGCAATGTCACACCAACGCTCCTGGTGACGAATTGTAGAACTTGGAAGTCCAATCGATTTGTATCTATTTATTCGAAATTACCGATTACAAAAATGATTTTCACGATCGGAGGGCATCTTTTCCTTATGTTTTCGTGGATGCTTTCAAAAAATGTTACATTATTAATCAAAATCATTTCAGAATTTCGGCTTGAAAATTCGAATCGAGACGAGCGATCGAGATCTCGAAAACATATCGTCGTTGATCGATATTTAACGAGACCGAATTATTTATCGAAACTGAAAACAAAGAAACACAAAACGATGAAAAAAAACCTGAATATTTCCTATTTTAATTAATTAAAAACATTCTTTCACCTATCCGATGCATTGACTAAATAGTTTTTATATACGGTAAATCAATGCTATTTTTTTCGTAAATAAAACATAGGCATGATGACAATTGAGAAGTGTAAATGTTCCGTGTGATGGAAGGCGTTATGGTAAGTGTAAAGCGGTACACTAATCGCTTGCAATCTACCCCGACATTGCCTGCGTTATGGCCTGCATTATGGCGAGTGAAATGGTAAATGTAAAACGGCTGTAACTGCAACTTTTGTCATGCAATTCGAGTTGTTCCTACAGCTGCAACTCGAAAAATTGCATCGACGTCACTGGGAATTACCCAATCACAGGGCAGCGTTGGAACACGTCAGTTGGGAAACCACGCCCATGAAAAAAATGGCGTCGAAAATGATATCTGCCGATTTGTTTTGAAGAAATGCTCATACTCAATGAATATCAAGAGTATTGCGAGTTTCTTTCACGCATAAACAAAGTTTATACTGAAATGCAGTAATTGTATGCGGCAGAATTTATCAGAGAGGTTTCAAAACCTCGATTTTTTCGGATTTTCCACATCGGGTTTGGGAAACGCATTGCATTATGGGTTGGCTGCTGACGCGGTAATGCAAAAGTTAGGAGATAATACGTACATCACCAATCACAGAGCATGGTTTCTTATTGGCTGTTGGTCATTTGTTACTTTTGCTTCGAAATAATACCATGAAATTCAATTCTATAGCGGCTAATAATTTTGAAAAAATATTTTTCATATGTTGCAAATCAATCACTCATATATTTTGTTTGAAACGGCATAACCGAATTTTGCTTGACGTCACACATGACGTATTTAAAATCTGCGTTGTCATGGGTCGGTTGATCGTTCGAGTTGCATCGTGTTCGGGGTTGACAAAAGTTTATATAAACTCGTCACGTCAAAATCGGAGGACTAAGTTGCTGAAAAATTGCATGGTGTTCGCGTAGCTTGACGATTGCTAACTCCTGACTTAAGGTATAGTAGGCCTGTTTATTTTTATTGTTTGTTTGTATATGTGAGTCTGTATGAGTATGGTATATGTGTGTGATAAAACGAAAAATAATTAATCAATGCACACAAAACTTGATATTCCTAAAGGTCACTTTGTCTTAGGACCAACACACTGAAACATTAAAACCATAAAATACTGTAGTAAAGCGATCTACACTAAACTTCATGTTTGAGAGTTTAGTGTTTTTAGATCTGATTACATTTTTAGAACCCATTCTAAGGGCCGTTTTATATAATGTCCTAAATACGAAAGTAGTAGCTAAAGGAATAATGCACTGATCAGCATCAAACTTTATTTTGGAGAGTTAAATTTAATTTTCCAGTCCTGATAAGATTCTGGCGTTTGCAGCTCTTATCCAAGGACACTCCACAATGAGGACCAAATAACTCACAGATAATTCACTGTTGATATCCAACTTAACAGTTGAGAGATAATTTGGATTGTCCAGCCCTGAATTTCGGTGTTTGATTTCCCTGCTTTCATCCTTTTAGAGCCAAGTACTTCGCCTTTAAGTAACTCAAAGAATAATACATTAAGTCATATGAGATTTCATTCTTAAAAGTTTAGAATTATTGGTATGTCTTATTAAATTCTAATGTACGTATTTAAATCCAACATATGAACCACTTTTTAAAATGAGGACTAAAATACGATGCCATTCAAGGAAAACTGCTGTGATTTACATCAAATGACATATTTCAGAGCTTAACCATCTCATTTTGGATATAAAAACACTTATTTTAAGGTCCAATTTTCTAAAGGTCTCAGAAATTTTTTTATTTTTTTTTTATTGCCCACATAATATTGCAAAGATTAAAAAAAAAATAAAAAAAAAAATAAAAAAACAATTTTAGAGCATTTTAAAGTTGATTAGTGATTGAATGTTATCTCATCTCATTTATAATTAAGATCTATTTTATTTAGAGCTCAACTTTCTGATGAATAAAACATTTTATGAAGTGATTATAGTTCCTTAGTATAGAGAAAAATTTTCCAATAGTTCTATTCCTATTTATTTCAGTTTGTGACCATCATCATTACTTCGTTATTTCTTTTTTCCATTTTTATTATCATCCTATTATTTGCAATGGGCTTTCATGATTCTAAATAATGAGCTCAAGCTATAAGCAGTAGAACTGTACTAAGTACTACTATGCAGGACTGAATATCGATAGATAGAAATATTTATAATTTATTTATATTTTACATTTATAAAGTAAAGTTATAGAAAGTGTTCTAGTTCTTAAATCTAATTGCTCTTTATCTATTATATTTTGTTGGTTTGTAAACCTATTAGTAGCTATCATAGGCAGATACAGGAAACGGAGATACTTGATCGAAAGTATCTGAATATTCTTTATATAGTCGGGGATATGGTTATGTATGTCAGAATATGGCTCATACAGTTAGAAAAAGAAACCATATATGGTTGTTTTTATTTTGTTTTTTTAAATAATAATTCCATTAATCCAGGGATATTGTATTGTAGCAAAAATGATAGTTGGTTTTGCAAATGCCCTGTAGGTAGAAAATTCAATAATACACAGTTTTTTTGGTTTTTCGTTACAGAGAGATGAAATTTTATTGAAGAAAATGAATTTAAATTTTGCAATTTCATTGTATTACTTGTTTGGATTTACCTTTTTTCATTCTATATTTATTACATAATTTGCTTTTTTTATTCTATGAAAACATTACTTTTTTTTTTTTTTCATTTCAGTTTTGGTACTGTCCCTTTATTAAGTGGTTTTGACAGCGAGCATATGTTTGATACCAACAGCATTGGTAATAGAGCGGCTTTTGTCGGTAAACAAAAAACATTTCTATAAGATACACGCCTAATTAAAGATTTTCTGAAAAACAAAAACTATAGGAAACTATCATTTTATATATGTTTCAATAAAATATTTTATGTATAAAATATTCAGTAAAAATTTTTCTTCGGTTATATTTGTCTCTCTGATACTTTATTAATATTTCCATTAATGTTTAGACTTTTTTTTTCCTTTCTGGCATATTACCATTAATTGACATATTTTTTAAATGATCAATTTGTTATTCTAAAATAAAACCGTTGATTATTGTAATGAAGTCAATGCACTGGTTGTTTTTTTCCACAATTGGTTTCCTGTTGATTATTGGAATTCATCAACCAAAACCAAAAAAAAACAAACTAGAAACTAATCTTAAGAAGGATTTTTTTTTTCTTACTAACATAAATCATTATTTATTTATTTTAGAAAAATAAAAAAATGCAATCAATGAAAAACAATTTAAGCATATAAATAAAGTATATTTAGAAATTATTTACGATATCACTTTCGATCAATTTCTCCTAAACTGATAATTTATTTATTATAATATTATAATATACATAATTCATTACAAGAATACATACGCTTTAATTTTCAAAAACATTAATAAATCACTATAAATCATTAAGAAAGAATAAAAAAAATAAAATCAGTTACAAGTATTCACCAAGTCATTTAAATTCAGAGAATTAAAA
>JAFIDM010012231.1:147967620-147991271 GCA_023159025.1 Thereuonema tuberculata
CAAAATAAACTGCCCTATATATTCGACACTCTTTGTGTCTTTGTTCAACTACTTGGAAAATTCCACAGATGGAATGAATCACAAAAAAAAACAATAAATTCAAAAAAAAATCATATTCCTCGGACCCAAATCAGACCCACACTCTCAACACTAAGATAAATGAAAAATAACCATCTAAAACCAGCGCCACTCTCTTTAGAATAAGATATATAATATTATAACTATCACCATTACAAAAAAAAAAATCAAAAAAATGGTTCGATAAATAATCGAACCATTACAATAGTGTGGAACGTTTGTCATTATTTCAATTTTAGTTATATTTTAGTTATGTATTCGTAACTGTAGGAAATACAAAACCAGAATGTTTCCGTTCAGTTACGGATTTTAGCAATAGATGGCGCTGTTACGTCCTGGAGACATCAATCTATAAGGAAATTACGTCATCAAAAATTATGTCATCTTCTTCATGAACTGAATTGTAAGTTGTCTTTTTTTTTCTATTTTAATTACTTTCCTATATCTCACTATCATTTCTACATTTTTTTTAAATTTCTCAAACTGATTCTCTTCCCATTTAATTTTCTTTTCAGTAATCAGACCTTTATGTTTCTTAGTATTTTTTTAAATATTCAATTTTATTGAAGAAATTCATAAATAAAAATTATTAAATGATATTTTCTCCGCTTTAAAAACTAATATTGAAATATAGAGAAAAATAAAACTAATACATGAAATTCACAGTATTCATAATAATTAAAACTGAAAAGATTCAATCTATATATGTAGGGCAAGGTATTTAATGCCCTATAATTTGCTAATAAATGAGAAATAAAAAATGCATTTGACCTAAAAATAGTAAAAAAATGACAGAAAAATAAAAAAAAAAATGACCGATAAAACATTTGAATTTATTACATTATAACTTTTTTTTTTACCTTTTTTAACTTTGACAACCAAAAAAAAAAAAAAAAAGGTATATTTGTTTTCTGGAAAAATTTGTTGGCTTGAATGAGGACAAGCAAAGATACTGAATAATATATAAAATCTCAAATTATAAAATGATATTGCCTTCCAAAAACTACTACTAATGCTCAAAATGACCTAAAAATTGCCAAAAAATGACCTATCCCTAAAAAATGCCGAAAAATGCAAAAAAATGCCCTAACAAATTGCCTTTATTTAACCAATTTTTAAATGTTACACATTTTCATATATGCGAGCCATGTTTCATAGAAAATAGATGCAAAATCATCAAACGCCTTGCAAAATACGTTTGCAATCCAATTTCAGCATTTATTTATTTACCATTTTATTTATTTAGCTATTTACTTTTTTTTCTTCTTTAGGTCCGTTTTACGAACACAGAAATCAATATCAAATAAAAGATATGTTAGAAAGAAAGAATGTTTGCAGGTATGGTATGTTTTGCTGGTAAAAATTTCTTTTGAGTGATTAACAAGATTGGACAAACATTTTTTTAAAAAAATGAAAATCGATCTGAGCTTTGTTAACAGATTTTCATTGAAATAAAATCTTAAAAAAATTCAATGACTCCTATGAGCTGCATCTAAATTAGTCTATGAATGGCACTTCACAAAAAGAAATTAATTTAGAAATAATTCTCTGTTAATAAAGTTCTATATTTAATCACTGATCAAATTATATCCTAGCGACGGAAGAACTTATGTGTATACAAAAGAAAAAAAAATCTTGTCGGCGAATAGATGAAGCCAAATGTATTTCCAATTTACTTATTCTTTTCAAAATATATTCCCAGTTATTTTAAAAATAAAATCATATTAAAACAGTAGTCAACGAATAAGAATTTTTTTCTTATAAACTCAGTTGATAAAACAATCTTTTGTATTTGACTAAGCATCTATAGTCTTATAATTCCACGGGAAATAACGTTTCTTCTCTGCTTCTCTGTTTGAACGCACATTAACGTTGAAACGATTGGACGGATTTCGGTAAAGTTTCGTACTATGCTTATCTATAACTTAAAACACGATTAGTCTAGTCTCCACTCCCCCATCTCATAGAAATATTCATTCCAATGACTCACTCTCAGTAATTACGCGTTGGATTGTTGAGCATCCATGTAATTCAATCTTTAATATTTTAAATTTCATTTTGGGGTGGGGTTCAGTTAGTCCTTCAGCACCGGGACCCGACCGTCAAAGGGGCTAGGGATGAGGTCTTATTCGAAAAAATATATTATATGAATTAGCTTATCAATTGTAGACTTTTTTTTTTATTATTAAGGCTACATTTTATATAAAACTACTGTACTTTTTTCTTTACCCGTCTGCATTGAGCTAATCTACATTATAATATTTGATCAACAATCGAGATGTTCTACCAAATATATTGAATAAGGGATGATCTGTTCACGTGCAAGAACATCTTATTCCTTAAGGGTCACATTAAAATTGAGATTCTATTATAAATCAAGCTAAGCACTCGTCTCTTTATGCCATTTTATCATTGAAAACATTCAAATTTTTAAATAAAATAAAAAAACTGTAAGAAAAAAAAAATAATAATAATAATAAAAATAATACTTCTGGTTAATTTAAGATTGTAATCAACTTATGAATTCCCAGAATCAATGTAGATTGTGCTTTTACCTTTTACGTAAATATTTTAGGTAACTGTAGGACACAGAACTAGTGAAATTAAGACGAAAAAGTAGATGTTGGTATTAAATTAATTTACTCTAAAAATAGTGCTAATACCTCTGTGGTAATTATTAAAGGGACAAATATGAAATGGTGCGGTGTTTTCGCAATATTTTTGACGAAGAATCTAAGATTTTGACCATAACTTGGGAGGGGGGGGGGGGGCTCTTTATTGCTTTTTTATCTGGGCCCTGATTTTGAGGGGGGGGGGGGAAAATCACATTATTTCGTCATTGACCAATCCCAGTGCCATTATTAAAAGATTTTATACAGTGTAGGATTCACAGATTGCAATGATTTTTATCAGCATTTATTCTATTCATCACTATGTATTATAATTTATTTTACGATTTGTTATTTATTTCTATTATTTTATTCAAATTTTACATGGGCTCTAACTGATTTTTACCCGTCTTTTTAAATAATAACGAATCAGAAGCAGGTCAACTGAAAATTTAAACGAAATAATAAAATTTAGTAACAAACAGTAAAATAAATTAGAAAACACAGTGAATAAATGGTGATAAAAATCATTACAATATTTGACTATCCTGAGGTGATAAAGTTTTACACCCCTACCTCCCTCAAAGTGTCCCCCCCTGTGAGTGTCTGATAATCAAAAACAAAAAATCATCTACAAAGGCCTTGAAAAAAACACGTACGCCTGAAAGACATAGAATTTATTTTAAAAAAAATTAATTTCATTTTCAGAACGCATGGGAATCTAATCTAATCCGAATACTAGAAAGTGAAATAGAAGAGAAAAAATAATGGATAAGCTTTTAATAGAAAAATGCTTATAAATAAAAAATATTTGTAAGTGAGCAGAAAATTTTAAAAATTCTGTTTACTTATTTTGTAGTACAAGTAACAAATCCATTAAGGAAACTTTTTCATGAATATATTTATTCTTAATCAACAGTCAAAAATAGCAATAAAAAAAGCATTCTAAAATTACAAATTCCACTGATATGTAATAACCTGTTTTTTAATTCCAGTGATTATTAAGTTTTAAGAATAAGTTATTGAATATGACATCAAACTATCTAATAATCATCCACTCTTACACGTTTTTCCATAGACATACAGAACAACAATGATCATTGGTCAACAAAAGTCACATGATGTCATTGTTATAATTTTCAAGCCTAAGTTGTTTCCGTAGCAACAAGAATGCGATGAGTAAGTGGATTGCAACCAAAACATGAACAATGAATTAAAATAGATAAAACACACGCTTATTCTTTTACTGTTATAATTATTCATGAATTATTATCAATTTAAATAGCTGGTTATAATTTATTTCTTTTAGGATAAAGACAAAATTTCCAAAATCACTTTCCCAAAAATAAATAAAACAAAATTTATGAGATAGAATTTCATCACAAGATTGAAAACTGAATTCTTCTGATATAAAAAGGAAATCGTTCGTAATATAAATAGAGACTTGAAAAGGACTTCTAGTCCTCCATCGGGCGCCTCCCCAGGTGGCGGATAGGGGAAAGCAGCATTCCCAGATATGGGTGGTACCGGGGAAATGAAATACCCGGGGCGGACCAAAACTTGAAAGCAGCGTCTGATTCATAGTGAACGGCTGCAAACATCGGCTGTCTCCATGTTAGGAGCGGATGAACTATCACTCTGGGACTTACAATCGCAGTTTTAACCTCGGAATGGATACTAATCCTTCCCCCAACACAATTCTCAAATAACGCATGATGAAAATTTCTCTAGATAGAACTACTCCAGGAGGTACCTTAAACAGGGAATCCTTCGTCGCAAAGGGCGGCGCAATCGGGCCATCGGATTCTGGAGACAACATGCAACAAACCAAAGCCACAGGAAACACCAACTTTGAAGCTCAAAACAAAAAAAATATGCTTCTTTGGAACAGTGAATATAAACTCACTGTTAAAAACAGGAAAACTAAAGCAACTAATCAAAGTACTAGATGAATATGAGATCCGAATCCTAGCCCTCCAAGAAACGAGATTCACAGACGAAATTATAATGGAATCCGAAGGATATAGGATCTTCAAGGGTAAAAAAGACCTAAACCCAATGGGAAACGGTATAACACACCTAGGAAACGGATTCGTCGTGAGCAGGAAGATAATCAATTCTATAACGGACTTCTACTCACCAAATGAAAGACTCGCAATCATGACACTACGATGTGCAAATAAGACATATGCCCTAATAAACTGTCACGCTCCCATTAACAAAAGAAACCCAGAAAAGGTTGAGAAGTATTGACTGGGAGTCCCTGGAACATGAACTCTCAAAGATCCCCAGAAAAAATATTAAGATCCTACTAGGCGACTTCAACGCGCAGATTGGAAATGAAAAAAAATACAAAAAGACAGTAGGAGAATACCCCGCATACAAAAGAACCAACAAAAATGGAGAGAGACTAATAGAATTGTGCAGGGGTTTCAACCTTAAATTAATGTCAACAAATTTTAGACACCTACCCAGAAAACAAAAAACATCGAAATCACCAAACCACAGCTTGGGAGAATTCCAGATTGATCACGTCTTCATCTCTTTCAATAACCAGAAAGAAATTATGAATATAAAAGTTCAAAAAGGTGCAAACATAGAAACGGACCATTACCTTACAACGCTAAAACTGAAATTTATCCCCCAAAAAAAGACACGAAACAAAAATTTTACAATACAGAGGATCAATAAAGAAACACTAAAGCTAAAGAAACAAGAATTCCAAGAAAAACTAGACATAAAATCAGATGAATATGATGAAATTAAAACGAAAATAGTTAAGACATCTATAGAAATAGCCCCACTCACGAGACAAAAAAAACACAGGTGGTGGAATGAACAGTGCGAACAGGCCCTTGAACGAAGGATTAAAACCTGGAAAAAATGGCACTCAACCAAAAACAACGAAGACTACATCATATTCAAAGAACAGAGAGCACGAACAGCAAAAACAATAAGAATAAACAAGAGGAATTTTGATAGGATCCAACTACAACAAATAGATGAAGACTTTAAAAAGAACAACACAAGAACATTCTATAAAGCCTTTAAGCAAAACATTCAGGGATATCAACCACCAAACCTATGTTTCAAAAACGAAGAAGGAAGGATAGCCCTGAATAACCAAGAAAACTGCAAAATACTTGCAAAATACTTCGAAAAACTACTGAACTGTGAAAAACCAAAAATAAAATTCCCTAAACAAAATCCGAAATGTAAATTTGAAAACTCCAAGCCACCGAACCTAGCAGAAATCCAACAGATTATTAGAGAACTAAAAAATGATAAAGCTCCAGGAGAGGACTCAATTATAGCAGAAATGTGAAAAAGCGTAGATATCAAAACAGTCAAAAGCCTACATAAAATAATACAAAATATCTGGGAAACGGAGGAAATACCGGAAGATTGGAAAACAGCCATGATCCACCCTATACACAAAAAAGGAGATAAAACTGATGCCAACAATTACTGGGGAATCTCACTCCTTTCGGTTACATACAAAATCCTTTCCAAAGCTTTACAAAACAGATTGGAGGCCCAACTGGATCAACAATTACGTGACTACCAGGGAGGATTCAGGAAGGGAAGATCATGTGCAGAACAGATATTAAATTTGAAACTCATAATAAGGTACAGGAGACTGAGATCCAAGGACATTTATGTGACATTCGTGGACTTCAAAAAGGCATACCATTCTATAGATAGAGACACACTTTTCAATATATTGGAGGAATTCGGAGCTGATGACAAATCAATTGCAATCACTAAAAAAACTCTAACAAACACGAAGTCAAAAGTAAAATTTTTGGGAGAGATTTCAGAACCATTTGAGGTGAAAACAGGAGTAAGACAGGGAGATGGGCTTTCCCCATTGCTCTTCAACTGTGTGCTGGAGAAAGTAATGAGAGAGTGGAGGAAAAGAATGGAAGAGGAAGGAATCAAGAAAATAAAAATAGGAAGAAAGAAAGATAACTTGGAAATTGACTGCCTGGCTTTTGCAGACGATCTTGCAATTCTAGCGGAAAACATTGAAGATGCATGAAGACAAATAAATATACTGAAAGAGACAGCAGAAAAGGCTGGACTACAAATATCTTATGAAAAGACGGAATACATGACCAATAGAAAAGATGCACCAAGACAGATCACAACAAAGTATGGGAAAATCAAGAGGGTTAATAAGTTCAAATACCTGGGAGAAATAATTCAACCAAACGCCCTTGACAAAGAAGCGGTCCTAGCAAGAGCAAGAAAAATGGAACTGTCATTCCAGTTGACAAAAAATATATACAAGAAGAAGTCCATATCTAAAAAAGCTAAAATTAGGCACTACAATACAGTCATTAAGCCAGAAGGCCTCTACGCCTCAGAATGCCTTGCACTAAACACAGCCAGACAATTAGACGAGGTAGAAAAAAAGGAAAGAAAGATCTTACGGAAAATCCTGGGACCAAAATATGAAGATGGAAAATGGAAACTGAGAAACAACAAGGAAATCTACGCAAAAACAGAAAAAATAACTGACACAATGAGGAAAAGAAGAGTGACTTTCTACGGACACATTAAAAGAATGAGTGAAGGTAGACTGACGAAGAGATTATTCACCTTCTTCGACAGAAACCCCAAGACTCAGATGACATGGATCAAAGAGGTCAGAAAAGACATGGAAGAAATGAAAATAGATGGAGAAGAGGTGGAGAGAAGAGAAGAATTCAGAAAAAAGATCAGGGGATTCAAGGGTTTTCAAGAAAAGGCAAAGAAGAAGACGGGAGCAAAATGGACGGAAGAAAGAAGGAAACAACATGGCGAAAGAATGAAAGAATATTGGAAGAGAAGAAAGAAGTTAGAAAAATAATCATGAGTTATTTCACGTGGTCCATAGTCGGCCAAATTCGAAGAAAGAAGAAGAGACTTGAAAAGATAGGGCTGTTCAGTGTTGCTGACGTCTCTATCTTGACAAGTCTCACTTTTATTTAACTTTTCTTTAATTTTTATTATTTTTATATTATTTTTATTTAATTTAATTTTGAATTGCCAAATACCTAAGATACTAGAGATTGAAAATGCATGAAGTTACTGTTAGAATCGACATTTAAAGGGTTGTGGGGATGGAGATGCATCAGAGCACATCTTCGCTTATCGTAGTCAACCATGCTAAAAGATAAACATCACTCTCTGTCGCCGTCAACCTGATCCCTATCCGATAGGAGAATGGTTGGGTCTCTTTTAAGGGAATTACATGCTGAATTCCCAGTTAATATGAATATAAATGATCTAAAAGAAAACTTGGTGCCTATTTCTCGGGCAATGGGGATGTTTAAGGTCTCTGGGTCGAGGCTGGAAAAGTCACGTGACGTAGGTGTGTCACTTCTAAAAACATGCTAAGATTACCAAAGCACCTCTGTATATAAAAGATTTCTCAACTTTAAATATATTAAGGAGGCGTATGGAAATAATGTAGATACGTTATTTCTAGATGAAAGGCATAAATATATTTAAAGAGAAATTTGTTCTATTCCTTTCATCTAGAAATAACGTATCTACATTATTTCCATATGCCTCCTTAATTGTATGCCGATAATTCAATATATTTAAAGTTGTATAAAAGCTTAACGTGTGTTAAAAAAATTTTTTTCATTTGTTAAAATAAGAAATCACCAAACACACAAAAATTGTTAAAAAAGTTTATGATAAATAAAAATGTTTTAAAAATACATTACAGGTTGAAGTCGAGAGCTTTCGGAAACTATGTGTTTCCCTTGTCAATCAAAGTAACAATGAAGACTTTTAGTTTTAAATAATAAATTAATAAAGATTTTTGTCCAATCGGAGTGATTTAAAAAGTTGACCAATGTCGGGAGGATCACAAGTTGAAACCGTCAATCAGGATACTTGGTGAGGAATGTTGAGAAATCTTCTATGATTGGTGGTGTTTGATTTTTATGTATGCTGCATCCTCTGGTGGCGGGTTGATGAAAGCACTTTATTTTTCTTGTAGAACACAGTGTCTATTTGTGGAAACTGTCCGGATTCGAGTGGAGGCTTTGTAGAAGTGAAAGATCGTCTGATAATTCCACCCCCCACAACCATTGCTAATACCGAACACGCACTTGCTAAAAGCCACATTAGTAATACAGAAAAAAATGAAATCAGAGTAAAAATCGGTACCTTTTCCCACAGTAATTACTACGACGCTAACTGTTCTAATTTTTCACCATTAGAACATTCAGCCTTAAAAAAACTAAAATCTAATAACAACCTAATAATCACTTCTTCTGATAAAGGTAACAAAACTGTCATTTTCAATAAAGAAGATTACGAATACATACTTAGCAAACATATAAATAATAACCAATATTACAATATCGAAAAGTTAGATACTCAACAAATACAAAGGAAAATCAGAAAGAATATCAGAGCCGTAGGCTTACAAAATAACTATACTAAAAATGATATAGATGAACTTTTCCTCAACAACAACACCGACAGAATGCCAACAATTCGAATATCACCCAAAATACACAAAAATAAAGATGACGAAGGTTACTATAAAGCCCGGCCAATTATTAACTGCAAAAACACAATACTACAAAACGTTTCAAGATTCATCTTTGACTACTTACAAAATTATTGCCGAAACTCCATAGGTTATGTAAAAAACAGCGTAGATTTCTACAACAACATCAAAACCCTAAAAATTCCAGAAAACAATGAAATGTATATGATTTCAATTGATGCTATAGAACTCTTCACATCATTGGACTATAAATTAATACAACACGTGATCGCTGACACCATCCCATCCGAAGAAAAATTTATTTCCTCCCTTATTTCTTTTATCACAGATAACCAGTATTTTACGCATAACAACGCAGTAATAAAACAAACCAATGGCGTCTTCATGGGTTTATCCGCCTCGGCAGCCTTTGCTGAACTAACGCTCCAATATATTGAAAATCAAGTCTTCACCCTTTACTCCAATAACGTAGTCTTCTATCAACGATATGTTGACGACATTTTTATTATTCTTAATAGTAATAAAAATAATCAAGCAGACATCTTGCTCTCACATTTCAATTCCATAAACGAAAAAATTCAATTCACAATTGAACACCAAGATCCATCTGGTAATCTCCCATTCCTCGATATACTCATTACAAAAAATAAGAATACAATCTCCACACAACCATACCGAAAACCAACGGCAACTCTACAAACCCTTGCTTTCACCTCTTCAACTCCTAAGCATTTCAAATCCAACCTATTTCGAATGAAAGTGAATCACGCTTTCAAAACATGCTCTTCTGAAATTATTTTTGAAAAACACATTAATAATATAAAGCAATTCTTTATCCATAATGGTTACCCCTTGAACTATATCAATAATGAAATTAAAAATTCACTTCAAGCTATTTATAATAATGCAATGGTTAAGGAAAAACCTAATACAATTTACGCCATATATCCCTTCCACCAAACGTTAGCTAAATTTCTTAGAAAACAATTCTCAGGAACAGACATTACGTTAACACTCTTAATAATAAACTATCGCTTAACACCCCCACCAACCGTAAACCTGAATATGATATCACCAAACAGCAAAATTGTATTTATCTTGTGAAGTGCCTGGCAAACCCATGTTTCTATATAGGCAATACAGGGAAAACCATAAACGAGAGATTTTCGAAGCACAGAAGCGCCATAAAGACGGGCTCTCTAAGTTCATCGTTTATTGCCAAACATATATATGATAATAATCACGCAGCCAATTTCAAACAACCAATAATACTGCACCGTGAAAACAATCAATTCAAAAGAGAGACAATTGAATCGTACTATATTTCATCACTGAAATCCTATAATACGGCGCTTCCAAACAATAACATCAAATATTATTTAAACATTTCCACAATAACGGAAATAAAGAAAAAATTAAAAAAGAAAATAAAGAAAAAACTATAATCAATCAATTAAAAAAAATTTTATCCTCATGATTAATCATTTTTATTTTCTGAGATTTTTGATTTTTCATCAAATATTAGCCAAATCAGACGATCTTTCACTTCTACAAAGCCTCCACTCGAATCCGGACAGTTTCCACAAATAGACACTGTGTTCTACAAGAAAAATAAAGTGCTTTCATCAACCCGCCACCAGAGGATGCAGCATACATAAAAATCAAACACCACCAATCATAGAAGATTTCTCAACATTCCTCACCAAGTATCCTGATTGACGGTTTCAACTTGTGATCCTCCCGACATTGGTCAACTTTTTAAATCACTCCGATTGGACAAAAATCTTTATTAATTTATTATTTAAAACTAAAAGTCTTCATTGTTACTTTGATTGACAAGGGAAACACATAGTTTCCGAAAGCTCTCGACTTCAACCTGTAATGTATTTTTAAAACATTTTTATTTGTCATAAACTTTTTTAACAATTTTTGTGTGTTTGGTGATTTCTTATTTTAACAAATGAAATATATTTAAAGTTGAGAAATCTTTTATATACAGAGGTGCTTTGGTAATCTTAGCATGTTTTTAGAAGAGACACACCTACATCACGTGACTTTTCCAGCCTCGACCCAGAGACCTTAAACATCCCCATTTCATAAATGAATTCTGGCAGTATTTACAAAAGTCCATCAGCTCTTCTCTTAAGCCAATCAGCACCCACACAAGGTGGTAAGGGCCAATTGCTCCTTCAGCACCGGGCCCGGCCGTCAAAGGGGACTGAGATCTTAACCGAAAAAAAATGTATGTGATTCAGCCTTTCACTTCTAGACTTTTTTTTTATATAATTAAGGCCACAGTTTATGTAAGTCTAAACTTACTTTTCTGATTTAAGCGTCTGCATTGAGCTATTCTGATTTACAAGGTTTGCATAGAGAGGTTCTGCTTTACAATATTTGATCATCAATCGAGACGTGTAACAATGGATATCATGTTCACGGTTATTTGCAAGAACGTCTTATTCAAGACTTCCTTAAGGGGCACATTACACTTGAGTTCCATTATAACTGAACCAATATTTGTTTCTTTACGCCATTTAATAATTGAAGACATTCAAATTTTTAAATAAATAAATAAATTGTAAGAAAATATAATAAATACGTTAATTTTAAGATTGTAATCAGCTTATGAATTCCCAGAATCAATTTAGGTTGTGTTTTTACCTTTTAAGTAAATATTTTAGGTAATTGTCCGTAGGACACAGAAACAGTGAAATTTAAGTGAAAAAGTAGATATTGGTATTAAATTAATTTACTCTAAAAATAATGCTGATAACTGTGTGTGTCATGTTTAAAAGGGACAAATGTTTTCGCGGTATTTTCGACGCAGAATCTATGACTTTGACCATAACATGGGAGGGGGGGGGGGTCCTTTACTGCATTTGGTATCTGGGCCCTGAATTTGATGTAGGGGCCTGTCTGTCATCTGTTTATCTATTTATCTTTTACAGTTTCATAAGTTTTTCTAATGTTAATTTCAAATTTAGGTAATAGAGTTTTAATGAAATCGAACTGCGGAGTTCTTCAACTATAATAAGTTTTTAATAGGTACAGTTTCGAGTCGTACTTGGACATTAAATGATGGATCATTTTCAACTGTGATTCAAAATCTCGTAATGTTATGCTGTTGATATCAGTTGTACTTCTCATAAATTACATACAGTTATTTCTTTTTTCTTTCTGCCAAGACCTATTAAAAAGAAATCTTTAAGCTTTATATTTAGATAGACATTTTATATCTCCTATAAAACTCCAAAGGAAAAGCTGTATTGAAACAGTGACTTTTCATCAATTGCTTTTTAGTTTCTCAAAGCTGAGAATGATCCATCATTTAAAAAAAGGTGCACAACCCGCGGCCGCCGTTATATTTGCTGTGGCCCGGTCGAATCAAACTTAAAATTAAATTTGAGCCTTTACATTGCTGCCGACAGATACATTGAACAATGTCCTAACTTGCAACAGCAACTGTCTCAGACTTTACTATTGGAATGAAACATAACTGTTGCGAACACTGCTAATATTTTGCCTTTATTGTTAATTATTGTTAATGAGCGAGGCAACGAGACAACGAGATGTCTCTGGTTGCAATTGTAGTAGATTTTTTGTTGTAAGATAAGCAAAAATTCATGTGTGTTCCTTTTTCTTAAACAGTTTAACTTTTTGCGTAGATTCAGTTTATTATTTCCTTGACGCTAATATTCTCAAGAGCACTCTCCGAGGGATCTAGTTAATAAGATTCTTTAATGGTGCCGAAACCCGGGAGGAAAGGGCTACCGTCGTATTGCGTTCGATGGTTCGTCGTTAAGCCTTTTTCTTTGCATTCGTGTGTTCCGTCGCATCGTGGACTGATACAAACGTAAGTTGTTTATTCTTTCTGTGTAATTACCGGCAGTGCTGAGGAGGAATGGCGTCGAAGGTTATTATGAAGCGTGGTTCTGTTAGAGCAATGCTAACGAAAATGGAAGGCGAATTGAAGACGGTGTTTGAGACGAAAAACGCCGAACTGGCCAAAGATTTGATTGAAAAGTTAAAAGAGAAAAGGATTATGTTAGATGATTTGAATCAAAAAGTTGAATTAGACTTGGAACTGAATGAAAAAAAAATTGACGAAGAAATGGTAGGAATCATGAAGTATAATGATTACATTGCTGTATGGTTAGAAAGGTTACACCGTATTATTTCAAATTGTTGTACTGGAAGTCCATCTCCGAGCCAGCTTGGGTCTGGGTTTGTTTCTAGCAGTACGGCAAGGAATGGAGAACTATCAATACGACTTCCTAAATTCGATCTGCAAAGATTTAATGGAGATATTTTAAAGTGGACCAGTTTCTGGAACGCGTTTTCGTCAGCAATTCATGAAAAGGCTAACTTGTGTGCCACTGACAAATTTAACTATCTTCGAAGTGTTGTAACGGATAGTGCCTTGAAATGTATTGAAGGGCTTCCAATAACTGAGGAGAACTATGCGACAGCAGTGGATCGACTGAAGCAACGGTTTGGACGTACAGAGCGTATTATTGACGGAACTACCGCTGGCCTGCTTCAGTTGCCTGTTCCTCGAGATGACACGATAAGCCTACGGAGCTATTACGACGAGGTGGAGCTGAAGGTCTTAAATCTTAAGTCATTAGGAGTTGACGTCGTAGCATGTAGCGCTATGTTAGTCCCTACATTAGTTAAGAAATTACCGAAGGAATTACAGCTTGAATGGGCGCGTAAAACTATGAAGTCAGGCGCAACAAATGTAGAGCATTTCATTGAATTCATGAGAGAAGAAGTCGAAGTGAGAGAACGTATTTGTTACGTGGGAGATGTACCAAGTAAGGAGAATGAAGCTACAGGTTCAATTGCTAATGAGTCAAAAAGTGGAAAAAGTAGAGCAAGTGCATCTACTTCTGCGTTGCACGTGGCTGCAAACAACAAAGAAAGGAAGCCTCGGGTACGTAAATGTTTGATTTGTGGCAGCGACAAGCATTTGCTAATTAATTGTGACATTAGATCGGTGGGTAAAAGAATGGAGAAATTAAAGCAACTGTGTAAATGTTTTAATTGTCTGTGGACTGGACACAATTCACGGTCATGCCCTATGCGTAAATCCATCTGTAGAAGCTGTCAAGGCTCTCATCATTCTGCACTTTGTCCAACACTGAAGGAGAACGTTGAGTCGCGGGAAGATAAGAAGGAAGACTGCCCTCCAGCTCAAGCTATAGCAAATCACGTATTGAACTCACGTGATGATGTTGTTTTATTGAAATCAGCGGTTGTTTTGGTCGATGGTAAAAAACATCAAGTGCGTGCCAGATTAATTCTAGATGGAGGAAGTCAGATGAGTTTTATCAGTAGTCGTCTGTCTAAATTAGTGGGAGCAGAGATGGTTGGAAGACAAAAGGTTGATATTAGTGTGTTTTCTCATGGTTCTGTTGGGCTCCGAAAATACAAGAAAGTGCGTGTTCGTCTATTTGATAATGACGGGATGAAAAGTATAGAAGTTGTTCTACGTGAGTCTGATTCGATATGCTCAACATACTCTCTTGTCCCGACCGATAAAATTATAAGAGAGATGGAGAAACGGGGATTGAAATTAGCTGATCCTGGTGCTAGCGCAGTGTGTGATTTAGACGGTGCCGACATTTTAATTGGAGGAGATTTGTATTGGACTGTTGCGACCGGCAATAATGTTCGTTTGACGGATCGTCTCGCAGCCGTTGAAACAATCTTTGGGTGGCACTTTCACGGACCCGAAGATGGAAATTCATCTACAGTGGACTGTCTCCATTTGAATACATTCAATGTATGCATCAATAACACCGATTGTGGCGATGCAGACAGTGAACTTGCAAAAAAGGTAGAAAAATTTTGGCGCCTTGAAAGTTTAGGTATTGCCGAAGATGAAACGATCGTAAAGAACGCTGATGATGTCGAGCAAACAGCATACAACACGATACGTCAAGTTGGGGACCGTTATCAAGTGCAACTTCCGTGGAATGAACATAAATTTGAATTGCGATCAAATAAGGCTGAAGCTCTCAGAAGATTTTATATCCTTGTGCGACGATTTAGTGAGGACAAGGATAGGATATCGTTGTATCACAAGACAATGATGGAATATTTGTGTAATGAACATGCAGAAGTAGTGATGGAACCAGAAAAATATAATGAAATTGAGTATTATATTCCACATCAGGCCGTTTTCTGTCATAACCATGACACAACGAGATTACGGATTGTATTTGATGCCTACTCCGGAAGATCATCATTGAACGACTGCCTCCACTCCGGGCCTCACTTAAACCCGGATGTGATGGACTTGCTTTTACGATTTCGACAACATCCTGTGGCATTAACGTCAGACATGGAAAAGGCTTTTCTCCAAGTAGAGATAGATCCGAATGATCGAGATGCAGTTCGATTTTTGTGGTTGCCAAAGGACTGGAAGTTTGGGGATCCCGTAGTTCCTACAACATATCGAATGAAAAGAGTTTTGTTTGGATTAAATCGTGGACCGTTTCTGCTGGCAGTGGTAGTGCGTCTTCATTTGCGTCGAGTGGAATCGGTGGAACCTGAATTCGTCAAGTCAATTATTCAAAACATGTATGTAGATGATTTAGTGCGATCCGTTCCTTCCAGTTTTGAAGGTTGGCGTATTTTCTTTGAGGGTAAACTCCTGTTAAGAGAAGCAGGATTTAATCTGCGAAAATGGGCCACAAATGATGAGAGATTGCGTAAAGCTATCGTCGAAGAATGCGGTAAGAAGGAATACAGTGAGAGATCCCAGGAGGAATTTATCAAAGTTTTAGGGATGAAGTGGCATCAGTATGAAGATACTCTTCACTTCGATGTTACGGGACTGAGGGACTTTCTAAGCGAGAAACAACCCACGAAACGAATTGTTCTTAGTGCGATGGCAAGAATTTTTGATCCTCTGGGCATTGTTGCACCGTTTATCGTTAACAAGATTAAAGGTCTTGTTCCAAAAACTGTGGAAAATTAACTATGCGTGGGATGAAGAATTGAAACCTCCATTAAAAAATGATTGGAATCAGTGGATGCTGGAGTTACCGGACTTGCAAATGTTAAGTGTTCCGAGATGTTTCTCCCTAAGAAGTGAGGATGACGTTAGCCGTAGGTTTCATGCATTTTGTGACGCCAGTGAACAAGTGAACGGTGCTGTGATATATATTGTGGAACAACGAGGCAACATAAAAACAAGTATGTTGGTGGCAAGTAAGAACCGTGTAGCCCCCATTAAATCACTTAGTATTCCAAGACTTGAACTCATGGCTGCCTTAATATGCGTCCGCCTAGTAGCAAGATTGAGAAATGCTCTATCTAAGTCAATTCCTGTATCATACTGGACGGACTCAATGATTGTTTTACATTGGATTCGTGGAGAGGCCAGGAAATGGAAGACCTTCGTGGCAAATAGAGTGAGAGAGATTCAGAACTCCTGTGAAACATCTAAATGGGCTCACGCACGAACTGAAGACAATCCAGCGGATAAATTAACTCGTGGACTGTCAGCCAGAGCTTTAATCAGTGATGAATCCTGGTGGCATGGACCAAAGTGGTTAGTAACCGACAGTTATGACAACCTGGAAACTATCGATGATGACGATATATATGAGAAGAAAGCTATGACCGAGGTAAGGGAAACAGCTTTAGCTATTAATGTTGTGACGACGATTCCGGAAGTTATAGTGAACGTCGAATTTTTCAGTAAGTGGAAAAAGGTTGTTCGGGTAATTGGTTGGATATTTCGTTTTTCCGCAGTGTGTCGTGCGCCAAACAACTTGCAATTAAATGGAAATTTGTCAGTTCAAGAACTTGTTCGAGCAGAAACTACTTTATTAATCCATGAGCAAAAACAGATGTTTCCAAGCGAATATAAAGCGTTATATGAAGGCCGATCAGTGGATAGAACATCACGAATATACAGATTTGATCCTCAATTAGCGAAGGATGGATTAATACGTCTGGGCGGAAGACTTCATTTCTCCATGTTAGAATTCGAAACCAAGCATCCAATTATTTTGAGTAGTCATGCATGGACAACGAGACTCATCATTCTTGAAGCTCATACAAGAGTACTTCATGGTGGCGTTTCCGAGACAATTATAGAACTTCGTGAACGTTTTTGGATACCTTCTGCTAGACGAACAGTATCGAAGGTGTTAAGGACATGTCAAATTTGTGTTCGGCGCCGTGCGAAGCCAGCACAAATGGTGGAAGCACCTCTCCCTTCTGATCGAGTGAATGTAGCTAACCCGTTCGAAGTAATTGGCGTGGACTATGCGGGACCAAATTTTGTGCGTGAAGGTGAGGGAGGACAGAAGAAAACGTATTTTCTGTTAATCACCTGTGCAGTCACTAGAGCGTTGCGTCCGTTCGTGCCGTGTCCTGCTACCTGACGGTAAGATTGTAAAATATCCTTTAGAACTTGAAGGACAGAATTTGTGACTTTAACTTGACTAGTGACTTTACAGACTTATAAACTGTGGGTTATGACTGACCAATTGTTTTTTGCTGAAAGTATACACTTTCAGGGGGGGAGTGTTGCGAACATTGCTATGATTTTGCCTTTATTGTTAATAATTGTTAATGTGCGAGGCAACGAGACGACGAGATGTCTCTGGTTGCAATTGTAGTAGATTTTTCGTTGTAAGATAAGCAAAAATTCATGTGTGTTCCTTTTTCTTAACCAGTTTAACTTTTTGCGTAGATTCAGTTTATTATTTCCTTGACGCTAATATTCTCAAGAGCACTCTCCGAGGGATCTAGTTAATAAGATTCTGTAATAACTAGTGCATTATTTGATAATTTGAAGTTTATGTAAATTACATTTATTATTAATTATTATTATAAATGGCACTGTCAAAGTATTAATTAGTAAGACATTTATGTAAATTTCAGGTATTATTAATAATTATTATTATTGAAAATGATATTATTAAATAATTAATTAGTAAGATATAGTAAGGGCTTCCATCACAACGTTTATAAAACTTCCTATATTTTATAAGACTTCCTAAGGTTGTGTACCCTTGATTTTAAAGCTTATTTTCACAAGTTATAACATGCCGATGTAAATATATCTTAAAGATTTCTTCTTAATAGGTTTGGCAGAAAGAAAGAAAAATAAATAAATAAATAAATAAATTATATATATATATATATATATATATATATAATATGCGATAATTTACGAGAAGTACATCAACACCAATTACTGTGGCGAGATATTCCAAATACCTACTGTCAGAACGCTAAGCAGAATTGGAATTGCTGCCAGACAGTCTAAATCAGTATTTCTCAATCTGATGCTCTACATTACTCAACTTACGAACTTCTTATTCCGAATGGAGATGTTTCACAAAACTAATTTTCTTCCAAATGTTTCTTTTCTTCTGGAATTTACTGACTAAAGCATTATTTTCTGAAATCGTATCATCCCATATAATGATTTTTAAAGAAATTCATGGGTTTTTATTGCATATATCTTTTAAATAATAATAACATTAATTCACTATTTGAATTCTTTGCTGCCAATCTATATTAATATTTAGATGGCATTCTATTCCAACAGATCATGAAGTGTTTTTGTCTTCACTTTGTATTTAAACAAAGAAAATGCAGCGATTGGTGGAAGAATGTTTATAGGTAGGCGGGAAAACATTATAAATGTTGACAACTTACTTGCTTACTTTTATGTTGTGATTAAATAATGGTAGCCATGGAATAACAACAAATTACAGTTAGAAAAAAAGTATTACAAGAAAATAATGTTGATAATCTATATTTCTATAGGTAAAATTCTATAACTACTACAATACAGGACTGCACTAAAAAGCGGCTTCCATAAAAACAAAGTTTGGAGTAATGGAGGTCATTTTACACCATTTAATTTTAGGGATCTCTTTAATTTGATCAGTGAATAGATCCCATTTCATTTACATTAAAGCACTCTTAACATCATAGGATAAAAATACCAAGAAATACTCAAGAGAATACGCAATATCGGAAGCTGGTCAGTAGGTTTTTTTTCATCAAAAGAACTGTCTTTTTCTCTTTCTGTTGAAATGCAAACGATGTTGAGTAACAATCAATGATTGCTGCGAAGTTACGGACAGAGGTCACTTTCTGGTTTTTCCAGATGTAAATTACAATTTTTTTATAATAGAAATTTGAAATCTTTCACAACCTACTTATCTTCTCTAATATTGTTTAAAAAATTCATATTATTGCAATAATATTTGCAATATTTGCAATATTTTCCCTTCTTTGCAAATAACTGCAATGATGTTATAAAGATTTGCAGAAGTCTTTGGACAAGATGTTTGCAGGAATGTTATAATTGTATTGAATGAACAATAATCGTAAGGACAAACTAGACACCTTTTACCCTAGAATTAAATCGATCAGAGTTTTCAAGAAGAGAAACTTTCTTTGTTATTTGAATGCGATTTCTAACAATAGGAATTAAGTTTCATTTGTGATGAAAGAAGTTATTTCACACTTTCCTATTTCTATATTTTTAAAATTACTTTTAGAAACGCTATGTCTTATTGAATTCTTTGGCTTAAAATTGATCTTAATAATATTTTAAAGTTGTTTTTGTATATGAACATTTCATTAAAAAAGAGATTTAACGTTCAACAATTTTTGGGCTCTTAGTTTCTTTATTATAATTTTTAAAATTATTAAATATGTTTAGATATGTAGACATTTCCCATAAGAGCCTCCATTGGATCTTGGGTCGTTTCACTGACCATCGAGACGAGTTGAGATTGGATGGTCAACCCAATGCTCGCCCGCCTTTACCCCGGAAAAGAAAACAGGGATCCCATTTTATAAAAGGCTATGTAAACCCTAGACACCATCCAGAAGAGAAATAACCTTGGAAAAAATCCCGGTCTCCTCCGGATCCCCCAGACTGCAGCCCATCCCCACTTTAAATATGAAACTTTACAAAAATAAATTTTATATATTAATATTAGAGTGGCTGATTTATCTTTATCTTTATTTATTTTATATATTTATCAAATTGAAAATAATGACATCAAGAAATCTGGGCTCTGTGTATATAGTACGTTTTAATATTTATATGCTTATAAAAAATTAAAAAAAAAAAAATATTTACTAAAAATCGTTTTGCATTTTGTAGACGAATACTTAAATGATTAATATATCTAACTTCGAACTATTCTGAAATCCTTTACCTCTATGATTTAGGAGAAAAAATACTTCAAATTTTATTACGTACTTAAGACGAAAAAAAAAGGAGGAATAGACTAAGATTCGTAGATTAATAAAAACCCCTTGAGGATGCCAAGAATCAACGGAAAGCTACTATGTTACAAACATTGAGTTGGGATGACTGTAATTTTATTTGCCGGATTAAACAAATGAAATCTTGTAAATTCTTTGTGAAACAACTGTACATATTTTTTTCCTTAAATGACCGCTAAGGGCTTGGAATTTTTAATCTACTGTTTTTAACTTTATTTCTTTTAATTACTAAATGCAAATACTTAAAAAAAAATGTAAAAGTTGTCTAAGTGGATTAAAAGAAAAGATATTCACTCTATCAGCCTAAGTAGTATTACTAGATTAATGTTCGTTAATAAGCTGAATTAGTGGGTTGTCTGCAATACAGATTAAACACAACGCCTATTCACTTTTTTTTTGTCACAGTCTTTTAATTTAGTAAAATCCTACAGGAATTTTTAAAAACTTTTAAAATGACACGTGTCGCCATGAAATGAGTTCAATATATGGAGGACTGAAGTTCTGAACTCAATTAATATTCCTTTAAATGTCTTTATAAAATCAGAGAACATTGCTTTTTCTTAATCCATCATAGAAATAAAGAATTCCTAAAGTACTTTCATTTTTTTTGTTAAACACTTTACAATTTCATTAATCGGTGTTTATTAAATTCGTTAATGTTGGCAGAATGAAGGCAGAATAAAAGGATCAGTCATCACCAGATCTAGCAAAAAAATAATCCTAAGCAAGAAGGGAGAAAAAAAAAGACCTAAGAATAAAAAAATTAAGCAATTGATCAATGAAACAATATTATTAACTGTAACATACAAATGAAAAAAATAAAACAAGATTTTTGCTTTGAATTCAATGAAAATGAAAGAAGATGAAGAATGAATGATTAAAAAGAAAATTTATGTTTAAAGGAACATAATAAATATCCATTTAACATATAAAAAGCCGACATAATTTCAACAGGCTTTGCTCATAAAGACAATTATATATTAATACATGTTCATTTAAAAATAATCCTTAATGAAATATTTAAAAAATGAAGAAATTTAAATTCCATTTTTTTTTTAATAAATACTACAACAAATTAATAAAAATAGCTTTGGATTTCGTTTTCTCTGTCTCCTTTTTTTTTTTTTCAGTTTCTTAGTTACTTTAATATTAGGCTAATGCTACTTCAGACAATGTAACAAAATGTATAATATTTCTCCCATATTAATATCTGTTACTAGAACTTCCTTTCATAAACGTTTCATCCTCGATTTTTCTTCATCTACTATAATTATTATTTTTTTAAAAATGATAATGCTTCTGAGAGATATAAGGAACAAATATGCGGAAAAATTTCTAATTTTCTGGCTACATCTTCTGATTACCGAAGATGCAATTTAGAAGTTGTACAGATCATGTGACCTAATTTACGACGCTAAAAAATTTTTGACTAATTAAAAAATAATAATTGTGCAGGAGAGGGGGAAAATTACTTATCCATATATTCGTTTATCGTATAGTAAACAATATTCTCAATGGTTTTACGCGTTCGACATTCGTGTTAAATTTTCTATCCCTTAAAACTGAAGTGATAATGATATCGGAAGAGACTTTAAATTTTGCTTAAGAAGACCTTTCTTCATCGCAATATAGTGAGTGCTAATTCAGTATCACTGAAACTTTGATAACCTGAATAGTTTAGAATTGACAAGAATTGACTAAATTAGTAAATATTTGTGGTTAGTGTGTTTTTTCTTTTAATTGGTTTAATTTCTATTCGTTTAATGTATTCTATGGCCATAATGAATAATGTCTACAAATGACAGACGGAGTTGTTGCTTTCGTTCTTTTTATTTTTAATAAACTTCCCTGAATGGAAAGAACGGAGGTGGTCTATAATTAAAAAACTCCGGGCATTGTGTGTGAACTGAAACTAAGATAGTGAAAATGAATTATGAGATTTAATCAATGGGAAAAAATAATCAAACAACTTCAGTCAAAGAAACTTAAAAAATAAAAATAATTTACTAATAAATAACATCTTTCTCTCCATATTAATGTTTTCACATCCAAAATTATTTTTCTTTAGAATAATCGAAAAGTATAAATAAAGCGGTTCAAATTATTTGCCAAATAATACATAGTGGTAACTTATTTAATTATTCTCTCAGAAAGATGAATATATATACCAATATGTAACTATAAATATATGGATTTTGATTAGACTATCTATACTGTTAATCAAAAACAGTGTTTAGACTCTAAAGCTACCCGCACACGAGGGAGCTTTTGCTGTGCAACTCGAGGAAATTGAGGTGCACAGAAAAAGCTGCATGCGACTATCAGGGATGCAACATTGACTGCGATGCAACATTGTTAGCGCCGCCGTGCGGACAACAAACGAAGCACACTACGAATTTGAATGACATCACTGGACATGACGTCAAGGATACTGCTGTGATATCGTTCCAAAACTAAATATTTGTGATTTATTTTAAACATATGAGAAATATTTTTATAATATTATTAGCCGGTATGTAATCGCAGTTGATGGCAATAATGCGATTCACGAATAACAACGACCAACAGCCAATAATAATCCATTGCTCACTGAAACAATGACGTCACGTGGCAGTTTCCGGAAATGGTGAATGAGCGAAACTCCGCTTGCGATGTGAAATATTCAAAAAATCTAGGTTTTTCAAACGCTATGCTACATTCTACCGCATTAAATTACTGCATTTACATATAAACTGTATTTATGTGTGAAAGAAACTCGAAATAATCTGATATTTTTGCTTTATTCGCGATTCGCCCATCTGAAGCGAAGGTAAAATGTTTCGACGCCATGTTTCTTCCTTGGGCCGACGTCACGAGTGACGTATTCCAACGCTGCACTGTGATTGGGTAATTCCATGCAGCTTCCAGGCAACATTCCGTGTTGCACCGCCGTTCTGTGAAGCTTTTTTTCCATGCAACTTGGCCCATGCAGCTCAAAAAACCGCTCTAGGCATCAAGTTGCACATGCAACTCCGCCAAAAGCTCCCTCGTGTGCGGGCTACTTTAGGGATTACAAACATTCTGGTAAGAATCACAGAGAATGTAATTAAAAAAAAAAACCTGTAATATTAAAATTAATATTTTATTTTATTTTATTTTATTTTATTTTATTTTATTTTATTTTA
>JAFIDM010012231.1:147991281-148003794 GCA_023159025.1 Thereuonema tuberculata
TATTTTATTTTATTTTATTTTATTTTATTTTATTTTATTTTATTTTACTTTAGGTTGGTTTAGTTTTCTGATTGTTTCCGACTGTTTTACCTGCTTTCAATAAACACTTCGCTTCAGATAGAATTCTAAAATTTTGTAATAATTTTTACATTCCAACTCATTTTAGGAGTCTGAATAAGAACCATCTAATAATTTCGATAACGAAATGTTCCTATTTGTGAAGACCCCATGGAACGAATAAGATCACTTAAATCTTTTAAGTCTTCAGCAATGCTGTCAAAAATCACAAACATATTAATGTTCTTTTTTTAACTTAACTCAATATCATTTGAAATTTCGTGAACATTTCTTTTACTTTTAACTTTCTTTTTACCATAAATAATTACTTGTAATTTTAGTTGCTTAAGGTTCATTTAAAGAAAGTTTATTTGAATACTAATTCCAATTAGTAAAGTAATTTGTTTGTTGTTTTCTTCCTAATTCTGTTTTTATATGAACTTAACTTTGACCCGAGATGTTTGGAATTCTGAACGTTTAATCTACTTTTAACTGATGCCTGATTGAACAGAAGCTGCAGAATATCTCAAAAGTAAATAAAAAATATTTAATATTATATTTTTCATTTATAAAACAATTTTGTTAATTGATTTCATAAGATTTTTAGTAAAAAGTCGTATTTGAACATCAAAGTTTGGATATTCAAGGAATTATTATGATAATCAAATCCAAAATTTTATTGAAAGACGCTGGCTTTATTGAAAAAACGATTATGTCGATTATCTAAAGAGAAAAAAATAAGTAAGATTATCTTCCCTTAAGGAAAAGCAGACCATTAGTAGTTGTTAACGATTCTTCTTAAGTAACAACTGAAGTAGGTGGAAAAAATAAATAAATCCTTTTAGCGAATCCCATCTTTTCATTTCATTTTCTTCTGTACAAATGAAGAGGAAAAAACAATTTTTAGTTGGTAAGACCCAAAAACAGTTAAGTGTATCAAAGGACAATAAACATATAACTCGTGTGTTATAGATTTATTTAATAATGATAATGACGATTTAAATAGACTCACGCATTTTCTCCTCCTTTAGGTGCGATTTTTATGAAAATCATCAAGGAAATTGTTTATATGTCATGAAAATTTCAGATGTAAGATACATAATTGTTAAGAGAACTTATTTTGGCAGGGTGGGTTTTTTTTGTTTTTTTTTTTCTTTTTAACTCCATACCTTCTGTAACAAAATCAATAGCGATCTAATTTCTAAGACTGTTATTGGTTAAAATAAGACACCATTCCATCATCCGGTCATTTAAATACAAGTAATTAAAATTGAAATTAATTAAATAAATAAATAAAATGATAAGAAACAATATTACTTTTGGAAATTAATAGGCGGATTGCTAAAGAAGATACACTGTTATTTACTTATTTATTTTTATTTATTTTTAATTTTAAAATTTTAATGATAACTATGTGTTTTATATATAAGCTATAAATTGGCTTCATCAGAGATTCAGTTTTACATCTTAAAATCTTTAAAATTTTAAACTTTAAAAATGTATTATTAAAAAATGTAAAGTTTTATATTAAAATTAATTATAAGTCATTATTAGTGTATATTTTAACGAAGTATAATTTAAACGTATTCCAAAAATAAATTTTTGCTAATTGTTTAAGTATTAGTAAAGTTTGAAGGATTAATATCGATTTTTACCAGTAAATAGAAAGGAAAAAATAGAAAATTATAAATAGGGAAAATGGGAATTTCCATCAGATTCTTTCTACTTGAATTGAATGAAATGTAGAATTTCTAAGATAAATTAGTCCCACACATAGAATGTTTAATTTTTTTTTTTTTTAAGAATATACAGTCGGACCTCTATTTAACGAACCTCTATTTTACGAACTTTTCTTTGGAACCAAGAACATTTTGCTAATTTCTTCGTAAAATAACCTCCAAATAGCGAAGTGCATTTTCTATTTAACGAACTTTTTCGTGATATTCTATTTTTTTTTTCCTCCTTGAAATGTTTTTATTATTAATATTCCTTAGAGGAAATGAAAGAAATGTGGATAGAGCTGAGGGAAAAGGAAGAAATTAACGATGATGTGCTGATTGTGATTGTCTTTCACTTGATTTTGAAGTTGAGACCTCGGAAACACTAACTGAATCGGATATTTTGGACAGTGTGAAAATAAAAACTATACAGCTATGAATTGCGATGATGGAAACGATCATGATGCAGAAATAAAAAAAAAAAACTTCATATGATGAAATGCTAAAATCATTTGAAACAATCCGACGCAGATTACAATTTGAAGAAAACACTGAAGGGGTTTTTGGTGCATTACAAAGATGCGAGATTGTACTATGAGCGAAAACATTTTTTCAAAAAAAAAAAAACTCAGACGAAATTAACAGACTTTATTAGTAAAATTTAAGTACGCATGTGGTAATGTATGCTTTATGTCATTAAAATCATTATTTTTTTAATATTATTTATTGTTTATGTATTTTAAATCTGTTTTATGTAGTTAAAGGTAATTTTAAAAGGTGAATCTCTATTTAACGAATTTTCCATATAACGAACATTTTTTCGGGATTTAGCGACTTCGTTAAATAGAGGTCCGACTGTAATTCAATGCTAAATATAGTCTTTAAAAAAAAAAAGGATATATTCTGTCGAAGTTTGTTTCGCCTGTTGTGAAGTAGTTTCAGAAGTTTCCGTTGTTTAACAGAATTTAACTAAATATCATATTGGCGGGGGAGGAAGGGGGAGCATTAAGTTGTGAAGTTTGAAAAGAAGACCTTCGAGGTGGGTGGGTGTTATTATGGATCAGTTTGTTAGCAGCTGGGTGTTAATGTCGAAGCCAGTGACAAAGGACATACGGATGAGTCCACATCGTTAAAATACAGTAAAAAAACGGCGAGGGCCAAAGGAGCCGACACCACAGCAAATACACCACCATCGAACTATAAAAATAGTTGTATGAGAAAAAAAGAGGAAGAAGCAAAGCTCCGAAGGAAGTTGGTGTTTGTCGACGAAATTGACTCCTCCGTGCAAAAAGCATTTTAAAACAAGAAAAGTATTTCACACGTCCCCATTTGTATATATGGCTTAAAAATTATCAGCCTGTGACTTTCGCAACAAAGCTTCAAACCAAAGCAAACTGAGAAGTTTCTAGATGGTTAAAGAAGGGAAGCCACAAGTTAATAGGAATTCCAAGCATTTGAAAGAAATAGTCACTCCTTATTGTAATTTTAATAATTCGATTTTTGGGGGCGTCTCTTCAGGCAATTTACAGGATTATAGTAATTAAAAAAGATGTAATTAAAAGATTGTCTTTTTAGAAACGTAATGTCTTAGAAACATTATCCAGAAAAGCATTTTTGAAATACTGGGATTAAATGACTTCTCTGTTACCGTTTCCAGAAGAATAACAGAGTGCAATTTCCGAAAATTACAAAAAAAACAAAACAAGTATATTCTCCTTTCTCCATCCTAAGATGTAACAGAAGACATTGTAAATAATAACTGAAATTTATTAAAAAAAAAAAAAGTTTTTTTTTGAAATCACAGAAAAAAAAAGAACATTCTTGCTTTCAATGATGAAATTTATTACCATCTTATAATCTCCTTAAAAAAAATTTATGGTTCTAATTTGTTCAAGTTCATAAATTTTGCTTTAAAGGAAATGACTTCATATTTAACTGAATTCTGAAGTTTTTTTTTACAAATAAGTTATTAATGAATTTTAAACCAAACGTTGGAAATTCCTTGTTTTTCAATGAATATTTTTATTTTGATCTAGACAATTCTTTATTTTTTTTTCTTTCCAGCTTTTATTTAGGTTTATTGTATTTTTTAGCACTTCACCTAAAAACTAAAAGAAATTATTTTAGTAATTATACGAAAATAATTATCTTAAAACTATATTCAATCTACTTCAATTTCTTACAACAATAACAAGGAAAAAAAAACCTATCCAGTATCTTTAGCAATCATTTTGGATGTGTGACATTGAGAATGTGATAGAAAGAATTAAAAATCATCGAATGAATCAATAACATTTGATAGCACACCTGCATAAAAGAGTGCTGGGAAGTCTCCAATTTTGTCAATTTCAAATTTTAATTTGAAGATACCGGTATATCAAAATTAATAATGGTATATTTACACTTTTATGCTTCGACTTAATATAATGTTTAATCTTTTAAAAAAAATAAACAAAAATTCAATGGATCATCATCTCATCTTGATTCCTTTGAAGACTAAACGAGAAAAAGTTCATAGAAGTGAAATCAAATAAGATATCGGCATTGTCATTCGCATTCTGTTATCCTAAGTAAAAGCATTAAAATAATAATAACAGTTTTCTTAGATGACCAAAGCGAAGGAAAATTATTGTTTTGCAATTTTTGTTTTTGAAATATGTTAAACTAATAGAGTTTCAAGTTATAGTTCTGTTATTGACAGTAAATTAATAATTACTTACCCTGTAAACTAAATATCTGTGGTCTTCCTAACCAGCTATTATATAGCACCGAAGATGCATTAGGTAGGCTTCCGTAGGCTGGAGATCCGTTCTGGGAAGATGCTAGTGAGAAACTCGAGGTCGAGTCCAGTCCGAGGCTGGCAGTATTAAGTCCGTTCAGTCCGGTGGGATATCCGACCGTAGCATTCGGTAAGAAATTCACGCCGAGAGAAGCATACTGGGTGCCAGGGTGATTGGCGTACACAGCTGCTGGCCGGTAGGCAGCGATAGGCGTCGGTCGGACGAACGGCGTGGTGGCCGCCTGGTGGGAGGCAACTGCAGCCGTTACCACGGCCGAAGCCATACCGACTGCGTGGTCCTGCAGGGCCGCAGCCACTAGTCCGGGGTTTCGAAGCGGGACGGGGTCGCGCGACTCGCCCGCGGAGTCTTCGTCAGTCGAATCGGTGCCCAGGAGGCTGGCGATGGAGAACCTCTGGGTCCGGGTGGCGGCGTCCGTTCTTCCTGAAGCCAGAGAACAGCTCTTCTCCACCGACGCCGAGGGCGAGGAGTCGCGGTGCTTGGGGCAGCCAGATTCCTGCGAATTCTCAGGTGGCATTTGTCTGAGGGTTACCGCCGCCGATTCACCTCCGTCGGTCATGATACCAGTCGTCACGGACTCCGGCAGAGCATCAATGAAGCGTAAACGATCCTCAAATGAAAGAAAAACGCCATAAACACTCAGAAGAACAGATTCCACAACATAAGCAAATGACCGGACGTCCAGGCCACAACAATCAATCAACTGCACGGCTCAGCATCTTACAGACCGTCTCACAGATGAACATCGAGAAAAGTCGTTGAAAAGCAAGAATAGGATCATGAATATTAAGGTAATTATTTCATGTGACTCTTGATTTTTTTTTTAATTTTCCGTAGTTTTAACACTCAAGGGTTTCTCTTGAGAAATTCGGATTTATTCATTGGTTAAAGATATTCTATTTTGATGGCGAGGTGTGTTTTTCGAGGATCAGATATTACTTTAACTGGCTTGTTATTGGTCCATTATGACATCTTCGGAGCCAATCAGCCTTCCGACTCCGTATTACGACGTCGACCGTGCAACTGGGTTCGAGATCTCTCAAGAAAAACGAAGATGGGGGATGTGTAGAGTGGGGGACGGTGCGAGGGCGGGGATGTTAAATTATCAGAGGATCCCGCCATCGGAATTTTCGTATGCATGAGTGAGTACCAGAATGTTTAAAATATGTATATTTATACTTTATGTACAGTATACAGTAATTTAATTATAAAACCTTACTATTATACATTCATTCACTCACTCCCACTCGCAGAGGGTTGAGGTTCACTCGGATGCTCTTCTGCTGGAGTCGCTGACGGTGTAGCTGGGGCTTTATCTTGGAGAAAAATCCGCGATGAACTGAAGCCGCGAGACTTGAAGCGCGAAGTAGTGAGGGATCACTATATTATGTTTTCCATCTTTTTTTTTAAAATTAATTAGACGCTGACACCCACATGTTGGGTGGATTTAAAAATATGTACATTTTTAAAAAAGGATAAAAAGTTAAACATTATAATTCACAATAGGGCAGAAAGACCGAATGTTTCAACTTCCTAAGCGGTTATAGTAATTTTCAATACCGCTTAACACTGTTCAACACTGTTGAAAATGACTAACCGCTTAGGAAGTCGAAACGTTCGGTCCTTCTGCCCTATTGAGAAGTTTATTTTTTAACTTTTTATCCATTTACAAAATATACATATTTTTAAATCCATCCAATGTATGTGTCAGTGTCTAATTAATTTATAAATTCACTACACATTGTTAAAGCTGTATTTTTTTTTAAGGTTTTTAAAAAACTATGAGATTAATTTATTTCAGATAGGAAAGAAGGGTGATAAGAATATGTTGTAATTTATGTCGTGTTTCGACAAACTGAAATGAAGTTTAAAGTTTAAAATATTAAAGAAAATCTTCTACAAACATGAAAACTACGGATTTCTTCATTTCATAAGAAATTAAAGATGGTAATTTAACAAATTCCTCTGTCAACAACTAGGAAATGGAGGGGGGGGGGGGGAAGACAAATAAATAAAGTCCAAAGCAGTCAATGGGGCATGTTTCGGGTGGCAAGAGATTAAATAACGATTTTTATTTAAGTATTTAAAGCAATATGTGTTCATATTAATCATCTGTTAGGTTATGTTCATAAATTATATTCTTTTGTTCAGACGTGGTATTGACTGAAATTAAAACATCAAGGAATCATTGATGTTTAAATATTAACCACGTGATGCCGCAATAATTTTAAGCTTATTATTAGTAGTAGTAATAGTAGTAGTAATACAATAGAACTATGAGTACATCAATCCCCTCATATAATCAGTGAATAAGGAAAATTATTGCTTTTTTTTTTTTGGCTTTATCTCGACTTGCAATTTTCTATTTCTCCATAAAAAAATTACAGAGGAGTCATTCTGGATAATATTCTTCGTCAAATCTGAGATCATTCCTGTTATCTGTTTTGTTGAGTTTCCAGAGGAATTACATTATTATCTATAAAAATGACTTCGTTCATTTTCAATGAAATACAATCATCATTGATGCTTTATATGTAATTACAGCACATAAATTGATGTAGTGAAGCAACATTAAGAATTCCTTTTTTACTGTGAATTGAATCGGATTATCATGAAATAGATTATTACTAACAGCCACGAAAAGATGATAGCTATTTTTTTTTTTTTTTTTTATTCTAGAAAATTCAAGAATTTAATCAATTTTCCGTTGAAATCTCGTACAAGAATACAAAATGATAAGTAAGATATTACTCATTGTTTTCCTTCCTTTTTAAATAAGATGTATTCTGTCTCTCAATTACTAAGTGTTGTAAACATTTCCTGTCTTGCGATTAACGTAAAAAGAAATTTCTGTACGTAATACATAATACATTTTAATTATTAAAAACAAGAAACATAGTTTGGAATTCTTTGATAAAAATGCAAACAAAATATTTAGAATGAGAATGCTGTAAAACGCATAATAAAGTTTTACGTTGTTGCAGTTTCACATACAGTAACGAAATACTGCAAGTTCTTTAGAGATAAAGTGAGGTTATTTTTGTTGTACATGTATTAACATATGTTCCATAAATTTATGAGTCTACGACTTTAAAATCTCTGTCCCGTTCAATTTTGGTTCTTGAGCAGTTACTATTATTAGGCTATTTTCAATTAGTTGGAAATTAACAATTCTTTCTGAATTTCATTGTAGACACTTTTGATACCATTCTTATTAATGAATTCTTTCAACTATCATAAATCTCATTTTTTAAAGTTTTGTATTTGCTTTGTTTTACTTTCTTTCTTCATTTGATTCCTGGTTATAATCGTTCAGTGCTGTTTCTCTTCAGCGAAATCTTTCATTAAATCTTTTATTTAGATACTATGTTCTATGAATACATCTCTGAATATTTACTAATATATAGTACGATTTCAAGTCTGATATCTTATAATGATTAGGTTATTTACTAGTTACTAACAGTTATTTACTAATAGTTATTTACTATTTAGGTTCGCAGTATATCATTATAATATTAAGACAACGTGAATAAAGTAATGAAAGAAAAATCAAGGCAAAGAATCCAATCCGATATCATCGGTTCCCAAAACTTGTTTTGACTCGCGAATATCCCTAATAATCCAATTTTTTTTTATTTAAATGACAGATTGATCCCGCCATTGGATTATGGGTAATCCTAATGGTTGGTAGCTATTATATTTTTAATTTGACGGAGACGCCTTTACTGAACTTTTATTGCAAACATCAGAGGATTTCCGAAGGAATAAATAAGAAATGCTATCCTCTTCAATGCTTTATTAGATGAGTTTAGATGTTATTAGAAATAATAAAAGATATTTCAGAGGACGTAAAATCGAGCATAAGAATGTATCAAAGAAACAATGTAATAATAATAATACTAATAATGCAGGCAAAGAATAAATTTATAAGAACACTGACGTTTGTTTTTAAAGTTTCAAGTTTTATAAAATTCATTAACATTTTTGAGAACTTTTATAAAAGACTCTTAAATTGAAGGAAAAAAAGATTTTGTTCACATAACAATCACACAATAACCTTTATTTACTTTTCAGGCCAAAAATATTTGAGTTCTAAACAGATCTTTAGAAACAAGACAATTATATTCATAAGTCATTTACAGTTAGCATTTCCTGCAGATCCGATATTTAAAAGTTATATTAAAATTCAGTTTCCTGATGTAAATTACTGTTTAGTTACTTTGATCGCAGATAGATGAAGAAATGGATCAATGTATTTCAATTGAAATCTGTATTCTAAGTATTTTTCCTTCTCTAATGGAATTTAAGGAATCTTTACAAACCTTAGACCAAATCATCCTGATATAGTTTGAATTACCACGTGGGCATAAAAACGAAAACACAAGCCAATGTTTTCCATCAAAAAGTGAAAATTTTCCAAACTGAACGTCCCGAAGCATTCCCTTACATTTTGCTCTAGTAGAACCGGATGAATGCTTTTGTTTGGTTTGGTGTAACAAGATTCAAGGACAGAAATCCTTTTTGTGTGTATTTTATGAGAGTAATTATTTCATCTAGTAATTTGCTTCCTAGTTTCATATATACCGTATATGCTCCAATAAACGCCGAGGCTCTTATTGTCGCCGGTCTCTAATAAGCGTCGGGCTGCAGAGAGGACACGGCCAAATAATAGCCGGTCTCTAATAGTAGCCGGTCTCTAACCGTAGCCGGGTCTTTGATATGTGCCTACCGGTAAGCATCCGTATCTTTATAATCGTGCATAATACCTTACGGTATATTGCCTTACAAAATGCCGCCGAAACGGTCATTTGACATTGCCTTTAAGATTCGCGCAGTGGAATAAACGAAAGAAACTTCCGGGGAGGCGGCCGCCCATCATTGCGGATTCGGACGACGAATAGCAGCAAAAGGTACAGAAAGACATTGACATTTATCTTTAACAGTCTTATGTAGCATGTAAAATTCAAATAAAGTAGCTGTTTGTAATATTAGCTGGTATTTATGTATACAAAAATTGCGTTCTGTAGGTTTTTGTTAATAATGGCCGGCCTCTAATAGCAGCCGTCTCTTTTAAGCGCCGGAAGCCGAAGCTAGTTTTGCAAATAAACGCCGGGGGCCTCTATTGGAGCATATATGGTACTTCAATTAAGCTTCCTCTGAATTGCTGATCTTTAATATCAACTTTATTTGTTTCATTTCTTTGTTAAAATATATCTTATTCTCACTACAGAATAAGAAAATTCGGGCAGTCAAAATTAACGCCAAAAATTCATTTCTAAATTCGTTTCTAAAGCCTTATATTCATTTTAAAAATGTATATCCTGCTTCTGCTTATGCTATCGTTAAACATTGAATTATGTTTTGACTTTTAAGTAGCATAATTACAGTGTTTGTAGGAGATCTGAAGTCTTCTATTCACGAATCAATCCTCAAATTTGAGATATCAAAATTCTTTGATATAATAGTTTCCTGTATTCATTATAATAAGAACCCTAATCGTTCATAGATGGATGGTATTATGCATCATTTGACCAAGCGCCAAAATTCGATTTTGCGAACGCAATAGCTGATGTATTAATTCACATTTTTTTTTTTGAATGAAGTGTTTTATATCAAACTAAAATAAATATACCACACATGATGACGTGTGTCAAATGACACATGTGACAAAGGTCGTTAATCACATAATTTCACCTTATACATGAAGAACCAGACGAATTCCCGTCGCCATTACTGTATTGAGAGTCGATATGTTAAAACAGCTGTTTAGAACACTTTTTACGTTCTGTTGTGTTTCATCGAAAGGAAAGCAATTGTATTTTATGAATTATATTTTTAAAATCACAATTTCATAAGCTTTTGTTTTCGTGGTATTTCTAAAATCTTTGGTGATATATGTTACCAGAATAATAAAACTTTTATATGAAATATTGTGTGCCCATTATGGGGAGATAATCTGTCGCTAATATGGGGCTCCCCATATTAGGAACATTTATTATTTATTAGAATGTATTTTTCATATAAATTTTTTGACTTGTAAACATTGTTATAAAATATGAAATTACATAACATTCATTCAATTAAACCATTAAACTGGAAAAAATAACGTCACATGCAAACGCTCCCAAAAACAATATTCCGAAAGCCAATAGCTCCGATTCTGACAGTGATTTCAATGTTCAGATTGATAATTCTGGTAGCGATTTAGACCTCTCTGAAGATAACGACAATGCAGAATTTATTTAGTGTGCTGGGTTATTTTCCGAGGACCACAGTGGGGAGGATGATGCAGCAAATGTTTCAAGTGGAGTAACAGTCTTTGTGCTGATTCCGAGAATGAAGTGTTCATTTGTTTCAAATATAAATTATAAACATTATGTTCCACCTTTATTAGTTCTTTTTCTGTATTGAGAATGTGTTAATTTTGTATTCCCATTATTATTTTACTTGAAGTGTGTATTATCCTATATTTAACTATATTTATTTTCCAAATTAAAATCATAATTATGACATATTTAACTTTAATTTATAACTTAGTCTTGAATGATGTTATCGTATTGCATGCTACAAATTTTCAAATAAAAGAGAATAAAAAACACCATTAAAAAAAATAAAATTAATCATTATCGAAATTTTACCATTATAAAACATTACCTCATATTGAGAACACTTACCTCCCCTATTAGGACACCCTGTTCCCAATATGGGGAGATCGCATGTTTTTTGTTAATTTGTAAATACATAAAAAACTAATGGTAAAGATGGATGGAAATACATCACAATACCATCTGACATATATTTAAAGCATTAGACGCAAAATTTCGAAATATTCCTCTATTTAGGCTGAATCTACGAGCTACTAAAAAAAAATCTCCCCATATTAGGCAACTTTCCTCTGTATTATTTTGTTTTAAAAGGACCCCTGTTCGTTTGACCCTTGCGAAAACTGTTGTTTTCTTTGATGCTTTTATTTTTATTAACAGTGTATTTGTTTACATTTAATAAAAACGTTTGTTACAGATCTTTTGCGAAGATCTAAAATAACTTCTTACGTTTCCGCATGGAATTCTCTTTAATCCGCTAATTTTTACAAGCAGATTTGTACAATATCTTTCTCTGTTCCTCAATGGCTTTTGATTATTGATTCCCTTGATTACATTATATTGTTGCGAATATAGGCTTTGGTTGATGTCAATTCGAGCTTGTATTGTTGTCATCTGACTGGTTTAACTCACAACCGGTTTTCATACAGAAAACATCTGTGTGGTGGCGCCACGAATGCAAAATTTGCATAAAGAATCTTATTAACTGAAAAATTGATGTAATTACAATAGAAATTAAGATAAATTAGTATTTACACAATAAAATAATTCTGAAATAAATTAATAAATAATCCCTGATACTACATTACAAATTCATAGAATTTCGATAGAGATAAGTACGAAAGTAAATTCCATAATTTTTTCATCTCCTCGTCGATTTCTCTCATCAAGCAGATATATATATATATCGAATGGCCAAACTCGAATTATGCATAATTTCGAGTTTCGCGATGCAAAGATTTCAATTAATCATTATCGAAAAAATCGATATTTTTAGTTTAACTCCCTCCTCCGAAATCGCTGTAACTTTCTTATTAACGTCACTCTTATGTCACTCTTATCTGAAACTCAGTTATAAAGGAGAATGGGCAAATTCTAAGGGAAATTTGCACACCCTATATAGTGATAAGATATATACCTAAAGAAAGATCTCCCTACACAGAACATATGTGATCATTACGACTCGTCTAAATTATTAATCCGTTCGGAGTTATATACGTCTAGATATGACTTATCTCGTTGCTATCTTACGAGTACTTCCCGGATGTATTAATTAATTATCATTTAATAATTATTTTCAGTAACAGTAAATATTATTTTCATTTATTACATGTAAAT
>JAFIDM010012231.1:148005226-148022039 GCA_023159025.1 Thereuonema tuberculata
TATAGATTGAGCTCTCCTGGCCGACCGCTAACATTGAAAGAGAAGAGGTTACTTCTCTTCTCTTTCAATGTTAGCGGTCGGCCAGGAGAGCTCAATCTATAAGCTGTGTTGCATTCTGGGAGAATCATTATTCCCCGCACTGACTGTATATATACTTAAGATACTGACATGTTATGTTTTAAAATGAAGATTCTGCAATACATTTTTTTTTAAATATTGTTAAATCTATATCACTTGTTCTGTATATGTAATATGTTGTAAAATCTATTTGTTATTAAAGATTACTTATTTTAAATATTAATATAAAAGCTTATTTTCTAGGAATAAACCTAAATATATAATATTAAAGACACAAATAAAGAAGTTAATATTTTACATTGCGCACATTTTGTAAATATTCAAAATTGTTTTCCTTTGTAAAATTAACAATAATACTTGAACTTAATTAAATAGAAAGATGGCAGTACATAATTTGCAGATTGACACAGCAGCCTTAGATTAGATATCTAATCTTTTGCATAACATATCACTCGCAAATCTAGCATTTTTGCTTTGTTTTGTTTTTCCTTTTGGGTGAATTGCCAAATTAAGTTACATAAATGCCTCCTCATACTTGTGTACTGTATATGCTTCAATAGAGGTCCCTGGCATTTATTTGCAAAACTAGCCTCGGCTCCCGGCACTTAATGGAGACCGGCTGATATTAGAGGCCGGCCGTTATTAACAAAAACCTTCAGAACGTAATATTTTACACATAAATACCAGCTAATAGTACAAACAGCTACATTATTTGAATTTCACATGCTACATTAGACTGTTAAAGATAAATGGCAATGTCTTTCTGTACCTTTCGCTGTTATTCTTCGTCTGAATCCGCAATGTCTGGCGGCTGCCTCAAAGGAAGTTTCTTTTGCGTATTCAACTGCCCGAATCTTAATGGCTATTTCAAATGACCGTTTCGGCGGCATTTTGTAAAGCAATGTACCTTAAGATATTATGCATGACTATAAAGATATGGACGCTTACACTAGTACCGGTAGGCAAATATCAAAGACCCGGCTACTGTTAGAGACCGGCTACTATTTGGCTGTGTCCCCTCTACAGCCCGGCGCTTATTAGAGACCGGCGACAATAAGAGCTTCGGCGTTTATTGGAGCATATACAGTATATAAACTTTAAGTAGTGTTTCACATTTTTTTTAATATAAACTTATTTAAAAGTCACCTCATAAGTCCGTACTGCCTAGAGCTTCCACAATCTAAAACTGCATGATGGAGAGAGAAATATTCCTCTCACATTAAGAATTGTCCCAGTCTTGACTGATTGGTTATTGAAATTTGTATCAATAGTGACAACAAAATTTGTGATATCCTAGAGAATTGACTGCTTTATGTTCATGTATAGGCAGTGTTTGTAAAGGGAACCAGATAGTGTAGAAGTAATCAATGGTTTAGCCACAGCTTCATGAGTGTGAAACGTGGTGCTTATAACTAAATAAAAAAAATCTTAAGCAAGCAAGCAAGAAATAAAGAGAGGGAAAAGTAAAATAGAAAAAATAATTACCATTTTCCTCAATAAAACCATTTTTAGTAACGTTCTTAAGCATTGAATATTATTGAGTATTAATAATTGCATATTGCAATAGTTAGACATCATAAAGTAGCTTTTCATCTTCATTACTTTTAGAATTATAAAAATTCTTGTTAGCAATTCCTAATAATGTAGTAAGATTGAATTTCCATTTCTACTCTTAATTGGAAAGAAAGTAGCTTACAAGGAGACTGCCCGGTAGTTGGGTCATGGATTTTGTTCATACCTATAGAATGCGAAGGTCGTCTCTCAAACATCAAGTTCCCAAGTCCATTGGGCCAGATATCCCAGCATTTTCGAGGAAAATCAACTTTGAAAAATTCCAAGCGGCTTCCATTCACTGAACTTTAACCAAGCGATAAGTGAGCATGTGGCTCATTGCGTAGCGCTCGAGTCTAGAAAGTACGGGATCGCTGGTTCAAATCTTGCTGAGTGAATGAAGTTTGTTTGTTTTTTTTTGTTTTGTTTTTTTCATCCTATGTATATTTTAGATAAGATTATTTGTAATGAATCACAATTTGGGTACAAAAATGAAAAATGTAGGAAATGAAACATTTTTTTATTTATCGAGATAAGAGAGAAAATAAAAGGCTGAAGTAATGTCAAACCATACGTTGATAAATTATGTTTTCCCTAACATTGCTAAGTGCATCTTGTTGCTCATCAGTTGAAGTCAGTTGAAGTTTTGGTCTTTTGGGTTGACTGACCATTTCCTAGAGTAGTCGTCACAGATTATATGTGAGGACACTCATAGCACTTGCATCCAGGAAAAAAATTGATTTCACTCGACCTTTTTTTCTTTAGTAAGCTCTAAAAAAAAACATTCTTTTGAAGAGCTTTTGTAGTGAGTTTTATTTAATTTCTTTTAATATATAATTTTTAAGTGTGTTTTGTATCAAAATTCATTTAAAAATGATTAAGATTGTAGGTCATTTTAGTGTATTTACAACTATATTCCATATGCAGTTTTAAATTGAAACATCCAATTTACTGTAATTTGACTAAGGTCGTGATCATGTTTAGAACTGTTAGGATAGGGTAAATACGATTTATCAAATGCTAGTCAGAAAGAATAATGAAGACATAATGAGATATTACTGACGATATATCAAGCAGACTTGGAATATTCGATACATTCCAAAAATCAGGGAAAGGACAGACAAAACTGACTTATAGGACTACATAAAACACATGAGTGAATCAGCAATCGCAGCGAACATTTTGAGACTTCTTCATACCCACTTAAAAAGTTTAGCTTCATCTGTATACCATACAGAATACATAGAAGTTTACTTAGAAAGATCTCGTACATTCATTTGCAGTCATTTGCCGAAGACTTTTTCCCTCAATTTCTATACCATCATAGACATACCAGGAATTTGGAATGGGATGGGTTATGAGGGTCTGTTTAACCAGGAAAAAAAGAAAGATAATGTGCCCTTTTCTGTATGAAGAGTATTTACAAACTAAACCATGGATTTCCAGTAAAAAAAAAAAAGCTCCAAAATGCTATATTTTCTCTTTTTCGGATGCAGGATTATATTTCTACCCACCTCCCTATCACTATGCCAACATATATCATAAAAAAATGTTTGTGGACAAGTATCATTAAAATCTCATTAAGCACAAAAATTGCGCCTTTTGCATTCGCACCAATCCCATTTATAATAATAAGGAAATTAAAGCAATATCAATTATATTTTCTTAAAGGTATCAGAAGACGTTGCGAAGCATTGGATTGATTTACTAATCGCTATCCTTACCTTCTTTTTTAACCTCTTTAAGATTAAAAAAAAAAAAATTATTTCTTTACCTCTAAGGAAAAGTCAAAATTTTACATTAAGTTGTATAAAATGATATAAATAGTAAAAGTTATTCTTAAAAACCTTTCCACTTACTGAATAGCCTTAAATATTTAGATAATTAATTTCAAATAAGAATATGTATTTATTTATTTATTTATTTATTTATTTATTTATTTAAGGATTTGTTAGGAAAGTTTATGGAATACTGTTGTGTCAGTTGGCTGTAACACTTGCAGTCATGTCCATTATTTTCTTTGAGTAAGTATTTATGTCAAATTCATTTTACATTAGTTCTAATAAGGGATGTTAAATTGATTTCAAAATATAAGATTTTATTTATATACTTTCCATTTTATATTAAAATAAATATAGTAATTGTTAAATACTAAGTTATTTTATATATTATATGATGGAACAATAGATATGATCAAGTCAGAGACAGGCCCAAGAATTTGGAATGAGAATGGCTATGATGGTCTTAGCCATTCAACCAAAAAAAAACTGCCTTTTTTCTCACAGATGGGGGAGGAGGTTACCAACACCTTAGTCCTATCAGAAGAGCATTTGTTGGATTATGAGTTCAGTCTTGCCTCTTCATCTTCCCATATTGTAGTCTGCTATTAATTGAAGGATCTTATCTGTTCTGAATTGCACAATCTCAACTGTCTTTGCTGTGACACATTGGATTTATTAATATCCCTCTTCAGATCATTACCAATAATTTTCACCAACAGTTCTCAAAAGACCAACAATGCCTATCTCTATCCTTCCCAACCAGATTTCTCATTGAATAATCATTCCCTGTTTAAAATCCAGTAGGTCCTTCCTTTTCCTTATTGTAAACTATCACATCCTATCATGTCATTCGTTTACATAATTTGCACCTATCAATGATGTCACTCATATATTATTCTAGGATATATCCTTTTATATTGATGATAATGAGCTGATCATATATAAACACTTGGTAGAATACTAATTAGACTATGCGGACACAATTTCTGCTAGTTCAACTTTTTACCACCAGGCAAAAACAGGAAAGTTTATTATCAAACAGTGGTTACAGAAGTTGATTAGTATGTGCTCCAGCTATGTCAGTTAAACACCGCATGTTAAACATAGCGTGATCAATAGTTGATCAATGGTTGCACGCAGCATTTCAGGTGGAATGTCATCAACATGCTACTATATGCTTGACTTTAGATCAGGCAAAGGCCGTATGTGTCCATAATAGTCGCAGTCTTTCATATATCCCCACAGCCATGAAGTCACATGGATGTAAGTATGAAGATCATGCAGGCCAAGCATCTGGAAAACCTCTGAAAATTACACGATCATTTGTGAAGATTGCACGAAGCAGTTCTTTCACTTGTCGCCCAGTATATGCTCCATCTTGCATGAAAACAGTGGTCTCTTAAACAATTTCGTTTCTTGTAAGGAGGAATCACATGCTAAGCAAGGAATTCACTATAATGTGCGGTCATAACGGTACATCATACTGGTCCTTGAGGTGAAATCTCTTCAAAGAAAAATAGACCAAGAATAAAATTAATTGTGAATCCACACCTTACAGTCACATAAGCCAAGTGCAATAGCTGTTCGTGCACAACATATAGATGTGACGAATCCCAGATGTGACAGTTTCTGCGTATTCAGTGCACTACCTAGTGCAAAAAGCATCTCGTTAATCCACAGGATATTTCCAGGTCACATGCTGTCCATGGCCATCCTTGCCAAACCGAAGGATAAAAATCAGTGCATTGTTTCGGATATTGAAGTTTGAGTTGTTGCACCATGTGGATCTTGAAGGGGTACCAAATGTAAAATGGATCACAAAACTTTTCAAATTGTGGATTAGGGGATGGATAATTCAGGTGCCACTGCTTGAGCACTGGATGAAGCTTTTTGAATGTGTGCTGTGTGGTTAGCCACAGCCATGGCAACTTCATCAACATCTTCCATCAGAATGGGTTGCCGTCCTCTCCCTGGTGCCACACTCAAAACTCCAGCTTCTTCAAATTTGGTAATCATGTTCTTTATTTTTTTGGCATTCCTTTCAATCGGTGATATTCTCTCAATAAGCCACAGCTATTACTGTTGTTCTGATAACACAACTTTACTATAGTGCTTCAATCTTTCGTTCAAACAGCCATAATAATCCTTGCAGAATGGCTTGCTTACAATGGCTGCTGGCATTTTATACCTACTACACAGTGCAACATTTCTGCCTGGTGGTGAAAAGTTGAACTATTTCTTTTTTTCAATGGAAATCAGGTGCGCATAGTCTAATTATCTATTTGGTAGATGTGCTAATTATTGTCATTGCCGTACGTTCATTACAACCTGATCCAGGGTGCTGATGGTAGGGTCGGTTTAATTACAACCATCTGCTATTTCTGTTACTTTAAAGGTTCACGCTCTCATGCCCTCAAAGTTTCAAACACTGCAAAAGCTCAGTAAAATGAATCAAAAATCTTTCTTTCTTCAGATATTGATTCAACTATGACATTATTTTAAATAAAGTAATGCTTTGGTTCTTTTATCTTCTGAGAGTTCAGAATAATCTATAGCCCTGTTTCCCAACTTGGTGCAATTCAAAAGTGGAGCAATGTTGTTGGTTTTTGTTTGTTTTTTTTTAATTTTTTCTGTTTAAAAGTTATACCTAATTTGGTGGGGCATAGCATACTTTAGATATTTTAGGTGGGGCACAGCACAAAAAAGGTTGGGAAACACTGATCTATAGTATCATTCTGTTCGTATTTATTAAGATATTTTACTTACTGTCTGATACAGTTTTAGTCATCAGATCTAACCATAGAATTTTTTGTTGGACTTTGCAACATATCATTCACCTATCCATTTGCTTCTTACGAATTGCTCAGTAATTTATTTTTATTTTATTTTTTTTACCTTTCTTATCATTCATTGAGAACAAAATAACAATTCATGACAGGAGACATGAACTTTCAGCATTCAGTATTTATTTATTCTTTTAATATTATATAGTTTTCTAAAGGCAGTTCCCCCCCCCCCCAAACAAAAAATAAATAAATAAAAATAAAGGTTTTTGATACTATGTAAAAAAGTTTGAAAATGCTTTTTAAAAGTACAATTTTTCTTTTATTGTTTCGGTTATCTTGTGTTGCTGAACATTTATTTACACATTTATATTAAAGTAAAACTACTTCATAAAGAAATTATTTTTATTCGAACATAATTATGCTGCATTATCTATTGCATGCAAGAAATTATCAATGGTTTAACAATCACCATTAAATTTACAGCTTTGCAAACATTTATAATTCATTATTACATTTCCATTCATTTTTTTTTTTCTTATTTATTTATTTTCCTCTTTGCTGGGAACACTTCTATCACTCTTCATTTCCGAAATGGCTTTGAATTATTTCGAGAGGTATATATTCTTCTTGGCGATCACAAATTAACTAAGTTATTTTGGAAACAAGAAACAATGAAATATATTAGTTCTTGTGAAGGACAGCAATTGACTGTGTCTTTTATCAACCAAATGGAGTTTGTTTTATTTTCGCCGCCAGATGTCGTACTCTAGAGCTGCTCTTCCGAATATGATATGAGACAGCTTTGCAGATTGTTTGATCTTGTAAGCTAATGTTACAGAATTAGAAGACTGAAGCTAAACCTAAAACTTACATTTTTAACTACTTTTTTTTTTTAGGCCAAATTGTAAAAGATATTCCCAAACACATCCTGAAATGTGGATTATTTTCATGTAAGTATAAAACCATGTATATCATATTAAAACCTCTTTTTACTTACTAAAATTTTTAACTTCTTACTGTAAACAGCAACCAAAAAAAATAACCTCTCTTTCTATGTTTCACCACAAAATATCATTAAATTTTTAATGGACAAAGTGGGATATGACCATTATGCAAACTAAATATTAAAAAAAAAATGAAATTTTAAAACATAGAATTGAATTAAGTTGAAACATTTATCATACTCATGATTTCAATAATTTTTAAAATGAAAAATTGATGATCAGATTTTATTGACATATTATCAATCTGGGGAAAAAAGCAAGTTTATAAACACTTAAATCCTACCTGTATCATCAGCAGATGAAACACAGTGAACTACTGAAATGCTATGTCCTAGCAGTCGGGGATAATTGATACACAACCCTGTACAAACCACAGATTAAGTTCTCTTCTGTTTACATTCTGATTCAATTTGAATAAAAGAAATCTTTTCATTTCAATAATTTGATGGTATGCAATGAAAATTTTAAAAACTAATTTTTGAAATTCAAAATTAAGATGTAGTGATAAATTGGTAGAGATGATAGTCAATGACGTGCAGATGTAACTTTTCAAAGAGAAAGCAAAACAAAAATAAAAGTGAAATTCCATATTGAATTGAAAGATAAATTGCTTAAATATGTACCTCATAAGTAAATACAATTAGCTAAATTTGCACTCGAATAGTCAACATTTGAATAAATTCACAAAATAAATAAATATTTCTGTAATTAGTTATTCAGGCAGCTCTTTTTCTGAAAAAATAAATTTGTTTTAATCTTTATTATTGATTTGGTCCAACTTCTTTGATAATCCATGCTAGGCATCATAGAGAAAGTTAAAAAAAAGGTTTGCAGCAAGCAGACTATCTGTTACGATAATTTAGGATTTATTCTATTTCTCTGAAACTTGAAGGGGCATTAAATATAAATAAGCATTAAATAAAACTTCTGGCAAACTATTAAATGAAAGATTTACTATGGATTTTTACAGATGGGAAACAAAAACTGAGGTTCATATTAACTCATATCCATAATAATCACAGTAATGAAAAAAAAATAAAAAAATAGCGATGTTGAAATTTACATTAGAAGAATGTATGATAGATCTCTCAATGAAAGAAAACAGAAATCATTAGATTAATATTATGAAATAGATCTTTAGAATAACTATGTAACTATCAAGGTTTACTCAACAAGAACTAAAATCCAATCGTAAAGCAAATAAAAGTTCTCATTAAAAGGAACTATAAATGCAGTATATATTAAATATAAAGTTGTTCTATAAATTGGTTTGCAGTTATAAGAATGTAAATTTGGGGTAATTAACAATCAACTAAATTGAACAAGGAAATAGTAAATTGCAAATCATCACTAGGTTGTACTTCTTGTTTAGATATTGATTTGTCTGTTTATTTTAAAGAAACACAGTGGTTTGAGAAACTTTAGTACCATTTGCATCATAGTAAAAGAGGAAATATTATCTACTCCAATTAGGCTTTCCACTGCGCTATTAATGGACAAAAATATAAAACAGATTTCAAAATCCTTTAGGCTGAAAATATAATATTAAAGGAAAATTATAGAAGCTAAATTTATTAAATCATTAAATAAATGACTTTAACAAACATAAAGGCCTAGATATTGAACTTGAAACTTTAGGATATAATTGATACTTAATATATAAATTTATAATTTTCTTTTTCTTTTCTAAAATAAAATCTGGGAATTAAGAATAGCAATAAATGAATGATTAGTCTTCAGTTCTTTGTTGGAATTAATGTGTGGCAATATTTTCTTATTATTAAGAACACAAGAATAGTACAGGAAATATATATGTGAATATTTATTCTATTTTGCAAATTAATAGACCCTTATTATGTACTTACCTGTATCATGATAAATGGTTTTTTTTTTTTAAAGTTCTTGAATGGAGCCAACACACAAGTCTAAATAAAAATTAAGTTAAAAGTTTAAAAAAACATAAATATTTACAATTACAATTTTAAACTTTACTATGTTTTTTAAACTTTTAACTTAATTTTTATTTAGACTTGTGTGTTGGCTCTATTCAAGAACTTTAAAAAAATTTCAACACACATAAAAAACTTTTTTAAACAATGATAAATGCTGTATCTATCGAAATACTTACTAACATTTTTATGAGCATAAAATAAATTTTAGTATTTGATTTTAAATCTTAAATTCAATTTTATGGGACTTCATTTATTTTAAAAATGATTTAATTCCCTTTGCAGCAGAGAGGTCTGATGATAAACATATTTTTCTTATATCCCGTCATAGTATGATTGGGAAATTGCCTGGATAGGTCTCTCCAGTCCTCCACAATCTACACTAACCAGTTTACTCTCCATTGGTCTTTCCCATTAAAAATCACTAGCTGAATAACAATAAGTGCAATAAAAAGGCATAGCTATTGAAAATAATATTTTTCATTTGTCAGTAGTTATCTGCTACTGAAATATATACCTTTGGTATATCAACAAAGCTACTATTAAAGAAAGTTATCAATGAACTTAGGATATCCAAACATGGAATGATCAGAAGGTGTTATCTAGGATGATGATTTAACATTTTTATCATGCTGATTTGAATGTAAATTTTGATATTGACAGTATACTGATAAATGATACCAGTACACTGATAAATGTAAGCTTATAAATGATACAAATATTCCTTGTTAAAATCTGCATACATTTCAAGGAATTAAAAGCAAGAATGCTGTAAACATTTAGCAGCAGCAAGTTGAAGAAAGTCCATTAAAATACTTTCACTTTAGTCTCAGTCATACTTGCCCTGAAGTTTATAAGTAGATTTCTGAAATTTGGATATATTATGAAAATGGAAGTTGAATGGATCTTTTCATAATTAGATCCCTTTGGCTAAGAAGTAAAATTGATTTGTTTAAAAGAAATGAAACTTGTTTTAATTGAAATTTAATTTTATTGTTACTTAAAGTAAATTAAAATACACTCATTAACAAAAAAAACGACCCATCTAGAAGGAGTTGTCCGATTGTAATGAAATTTCATATGCAAAGACATTGGGACCACCCATGCAAAGGATTAAACTTTGGTGTCCAATGAATGAATAGCGAGAGCTACAGCGCATCGGAACTGCGCACTCAGCAGATGTATGTAAGAAGCGATTCTCAATCTGATGGTCAAAATTTCTGTTGCATTGCGAGTTAGAATACCTTTCAACGACTGAAAAAAATGCCTCGCAGCAGGATTCGAGCTCATTATATGCAACTGTCAGAGTTTGAAAGAGGTCGTATCATTGGATTGAAAGAGGCAGGATGGGCAAATCGGAGAATCGCTCATCACATGGGTCGAAGTGATGCGGCGATTAGAAGATGCTGGCAGGAATGGGTGGACAATGGAGATCATGAAGGTAGCGGTCGACCTAGGACTACAGCAGAGCGGGAGGATAGAGTGATTGTCAGATCAGCTGTCACAGCGCCTGAATCATCGTTATCAACCATCAGACGTGCGACCCGCACACGACTTTCCACCATGACCATTCACAGACGCTGAGAGAGCGACATCTACGCTCGTACCGACCGCTACGCCACCTGCCACTCACGTCTGCACACCGTCGGGCCAGTTTACAGTGGTGCTTGGCTCGATCCGGTTGGAATGATGCTGACTGGGGACATATAGTGTTTGGCGACGAATCCCGCTTCCAACTGTATCCTAACGATCGTCGCAGACGTGTCTGGAGACGCCCAGGGCAGCGTGCCGATCCTGCTTTCACTATTGCACGCCACACAGGCCCTCAACCAGGAGTTATGGTCTAGGGTGCCATTTCCCTTGATAGCCGGACCCCTTTGGTCGTTATTTAGCGGCACACGGTACGTCGACGACATTCTGAGACCTGTTTTGCTACCCTTCCTTTTGCAGTACCCTGGCCTTATTTTTCAGCAAGATAATGCCAGACCACATATGGCACGTGTTGCTATGACCTGTCTTGGAGCTTGTGAAACACTTCCTTGGCCAGCCAGACCCCAGATCTCTCACCAATCGAGCATGTCTGGGATATGATGGGAAGGCGACTGCATCCACCATTGAATGTGGATGACCTAGCCCGACAATTGGAGCAAATTTGGCAAGAAATATCGCAGGAGACCATCAGGGAGCTTTATCGCTCTTTGCCATGTCGTGTGGCAGCTTGCATTCAGGGTAGAGTTGGGTCAACACCTTATTGAGCTCGTTACTTTGTAACTCTGAAATAAATCATTCAATTTGTCTGAAATTTTAATCATTTTCTATTCTGTACATAATCTTCCTCGCCACCAATTTTTGTCTCCATCGGACAACTCCTTCTAGGTCGTCGTTTTTTTTGTTATTGAGTGTATATATGCAATTTGAATTACACTTCTATGGTAGATGTAGTGTTATTTTTAATTTTTTTTCTTCTTAGGGTATTAACAATAGTATTACTCATTGTTTTGGCTTGTTGCCCAGATGTTAGAAGGAAGGCTCCCACCAATTTTATTTTACTTGGACTTTTTGTAAGTTTTCTAATTCATGTTATTTAAGAAATTAAATGTAGAAATTGAATTGATCATTGAATTTTTTTTCAGAATTCTTTTATTTAGAATTTAAATTTAATTTTTTCATTGCAGACAGTATTTGAAGCATTTCTTTTAGGAGCTGTTGCTGCTTAAGTATTGAAAATTGCATAAGTAAATTTCTTATAATGTCATAAAATAAACATTTTTTTTTATGAAAGAAAGTAGTGCAGATAAGGCAAAAAAAAAGCAAAAAAAAAACAAAAAACACTTAAGGATTTCAAGATTTATTATTGAAGAACGTTCTTGCGTGCATACTGGGCTCTCGAGCAGTTCAGTTGATTTAAAACAGTTTACAATAATCAACAAATGTCTCGAGATAAGTCTTTTTCTGAAAAAAATGTAAAGAAAGACTGACAATTTTTCTAGGAGCTAATATGGATGGCTCTGAAAAACTAAGACCGCTAGTTTTCGGAAAATTTAAAAAGCCACGTTGCTTTAAAAATGTCAAGTCTTTACCTTTGGATTATGATGCAAACAAAAAAGCATGGATGAATGCTAACATATTTGAGAAAACTATACGGCGTTTCGATAGATACTTTTTGAAAAATAAAAGAAAGTTGTTTTCATCACAGACAATTGCCCTGCTCATATCAACATACCTCAGTTGAAATCAATTGAGCTTGTTTTCTTATCCCCAAATGTTACCAATGTTTGGCAACCTTTGGATCAGAGAGTCATTCAAAATCTGAAATTGAACTACAGAAAGCTCCTTCTGAAAGATTTGATCTCAGCAATTGATGAGAAAAAAAAATTTTAAGTGTCTGTGTTAGATGCAATTTTTTATATTCATAAAAGTTGGAGCTTGGTGTCAAACGCATGCATTTCAAATTGCTTTCAACATGCTGGTTTTCAATTTTCTTCAAATAGTGTGGATGAAACAGATGAAGATGATATTCCTTTAGCTGTGTTAATACAAGATCTCAGAAATCGCGGCTGTGCTATAGAAGGGGAAAGTGAATACGTGAAAATTGATGATGAAATTGCTACCACTTCTTAAGATTCGATTTCCGAAATTGTTTCGCAAGTTTTAGATTCCAATGCAGCAGAAAGTGAGGATAACGACAGTGATATTGAAGGTGAAGCGGTGACACAAGCAGAAGCGCTCAGAGCATTAAATGTCGTAAGATTACGAGTCATGAGGGAGCTGAAGAACATTTTCAGAAATTACAAAACTTACAAAACATTATACAAAAGATGAAACCAAAATCACGACAGTCCTGTATTATGGATTATTTTAAGTAAGGTCAGTTGTACATCAGTACTTTGCTTGAGCATACTAGTACTATTTCTAAAAACTTTATTCCGAATTAACATTTTTAAAAATAATTTCTTTGATTCCTAATTTTAATTGGTTCAAATAAATTAAAAAATTATAACTTAATAAACTGATATTTTTGTACGTATTAAATTTTACAAAGAATTATACTGTATTTATACAATGCTTATTTATTGACAAATGCGTATGAATCGATTATAAGGTCACTTTCACGAGGTCCCAAGGGGTGACCTCATATCGAGGTCTGACTGTAATTTTAAATTTGTTAAAAAAGTAAGTTTAAGTAAAATACGTTTTTAAAAATTTATGTCCAACTGTCAATTTATGTCCCATTGACAGTTAATCATGAAAGAATATGAAAAGTTAAAGAAGAATAAAACACACTGTAGCTCGTTACATAGTTTACTATTCTTCCTTGTAAACCCTTTTACCAATTCAATTTCCCTTCTAATCTCCCAGGATTATTTCCTCCCAGATGTTCACCTTGTCTTTTGCCTCTATATATCAGGTCAGAAAAATATATATATAAAAAGACAAATTCTTAAAATGAAGTATAAACTCATTTTAGAAGAAAGTAAATTCATGATAGATGTATTTAAGATTTGTGCAAAGTAATTATTTTATAATATCTGTTACAAAAATATCCAATAATTATCTATACCAAAGAGTTTTTATTCTACTATTTTTGATTGTTGTTGTAATTTCACATATAATAAGGGTTATAAAACCATTGAGTTAAACTTGTTCATAATACTAATATCCAAAACTTTCTTATTACAATTACATGTAGTAATGTTTCCTAAAATTTAAGAAAGTATTTTCCATTTTTATTTAAAACATTTTCTTTTCCTTTATTTTTTGCTAATTTCTTTTAAGTTATTTTATTCCATTTATTGTCATTATTTTTATTTGTAATTATATTTATGATATGCCAATAGTTTACAGTTAGCATTATATAAATTTTCTTCAATTTCTTAATTGTAATACTTTTTCTTTTTTTTTTTTTTTCTATGTAAAGTCACTTTCTTTTAAAACACAAATGTGGCAACACTTTTCAGTTATTGCTTTTATTTTATAAACAGTAATTATATTAGTATTTTTTTAAAATTAAGTATTTTGCTCCGCCACGGCATCCATTTTGTCTGACCTTGAGTGCTCAGCCGCCAGCAGGAGATGAGGTGACATCATGCGTGGCTCGCAAAGAGTGATGTCGTCACATCACTATTTCTTGTGACTTTAGCAATTTATTTACAGTGTTCCAGTGCATATTGGCAGCTAAAATTTGCTATAAAATTACTATTTGAGATCGTGAATAAATAGTAAATTTTCAAGGGAGGTTTCGACCTGTCGAACCTAACCATTTCCTTGCAAGGCCAATCAATTCCATCCAGGTCTCTAACAATCAGGTATTCCTATAAAGTTAATGAGTTTCAAGAATGTTAGAAGGGAAAGAAAAATGAATGATACCTTCCACTGGTGAAAAGAATGTAGTTTGATACATGATTTGTTAGAAACAATAAGTTGACAGTTTAAATGTGAGTGAAGCAATTGATACTTGGATAAATCTGTCCTTCAATTTACCAAATTCGGTTCTATACAGAGCCTCCTTTGCTGGTAAGAGAGAATAAAGAACTTTCTTAAACCAATGACTTTAATATTAGGCTTGAAATTGTGAATTGAAACTCAATACACATTTAAAATAAATATTTTTAGGTAGACTGGAGATAATTTCCTAATATTTCCTTGGTGGTTGATGTAAGCTGTTAAAATTGTCAAAATAAGCTAGGATATCCCACATGAAAGATTCCAATGATATTGAAGAACTCACAGAAGCGTTTCCATTCACTTTTTAAAAAAATGGGATTTTTTTTTTTTTTCGTTCTTAAGGTCAAAGTTTAGATATACTCTTCACAAGTGATCAGTGAATAGATTTGGGCATTAGAGTCAATTAAACAAAAGCTGCTGTCAATCGTGGAGAAATCTTCCGAAAAACAGCTGAAACTCATAGCGAAATAGTAAGAACTGTTGAAACTGTGAAATGTGGAGGTGAGGAGAACGGTGCTTTACAGGAAGTTGAAATGACAAGCTAAGTCTGTGGCACAGAAATAGGCCTCAACACAGATAAGAAATATATATGGAAATTACTGAAATATATATACAGTGTTACCTCCGAATAACGGACAGTCACGGGACCGGAAGTTTCGTCCGTTATTGGGAGGTGTCCGCTATTTGGGAGGACTTTCTTTTTTCCATTTTTTAGATTACAGCATGTCATTTAATGAAAAATTACGTACAATCTTAATTAAATTTCTACAATTACCATTGCGATATGAGAGAATATGAACAATTGCAAATTATTTACTATATTAATTTTTAAATGAGTGCTAATCCGTTTGTCTTACTTAAAATAATGACAAAATTAATTACAGTATACAGAAAATTAATTTCTAGCCATCCATTTGGTGCCTTAAACGTGTCCAATCCTAAAGTTTGACCGACTTCTCTGGCTTTTTCTTGAAGCAAAACACCGCTTCAAGCAGAGCGGAACCATTTTTATGACCACTTCGTCGATTTTCCTTGTTTCAGTTTTACGAAACTTCAAATTATTCCAATTTTCTTTTGAATTCACGATCCACATTTTTCTAATCTCATCTTTGTCCTTCAAAAGTTCACTTATCTGAGTTTTTCCAACTTTCAAACGTTCAGTAAGACAACGCACACTCAGCTTTTCTTTCTCACCAACTTCAAGAACATCAATTTTTTGTTTCAGTGCCAATCGCTTCCTTTTTGACGCCATTTTAATTGGCACTAAATTTAATCAACACGTTTATAGGATAGCTTTATGAGGTATTGATATTTACAAAGCAACTGCAGTGAAAAAAGGACCTCAGATTCGTGCATTGAATCATGGGACACAGATACAATGTATCCCAGGGGGGGGGGGGCCCGCACCGATACAATGTATCAATGTATGGGACACCGATGTAAATACAACCATAATGTGTTTGTCGAAATGTTAATCGAAATTTATTTTTTTTTAACAGCTAAAATAACTGTCCGCTATTCAGAGTGTCCGCTATACGGAGTGAATAAAATGGAATGTTCTATTGTAAGGGACTGGGACCCGCAATAACATCCGCTAATTAGAGGTCTCCGCTATTCAGGGTGTCCGTTAAAGGAGGTAATACTGTATGTATATGTTGATATACATAGTGCCGGATTACCAAATAGGCGGAGTAGGCAACTGCCTATGGGTCCCGCGCCTTTTAGGGGCCCCCGTGACAACGGATCAAAATAATATTCCTTTGATCTTGATGGAAAATTACAATCAAGCTTTCTTAAATTGTTTTCAAAGATAGAAAAAAAAATGAATCAACGCAAAGAAACGAAAACTACAATAAAGACTCTATAAAGAAAATACTGTATTAATGTAATGTACTTATTAACAACTTAACGTACATAACCATAGACATCAGGTTCACATTACAGTTTGTCTCTTAAAAGCTCATCTTTTGTCAGTTTGTAAAAAATTTCGGAGCAACCTACGTACGTGTATAATATACAGTAGTGATGCTTATCAGGGCAGGATTAACCATTAAGCAAAATAAGAACATGCTTAGGGCATCAAGGGAAGGAAGGGGCACCACAAAAATTTATTTACCATGGATCATATGGTGCAAAACCAGGATCCTCAAAAAGAGGGCCCCCCCACAATAAATGAAAAAATTATGCTACCTATATATATATATATATATATATATATA
>JAFIDM010012231.1:148022139-148034313 GCA_023159025.1 Thereuonema tuberculata
TTTTTTTTTTTTTTTTTTTTTTTATATGTGAAAAAGTTTGAAAATGCTTTTTAAAATTACAATTTTTCTTTTACTGTTTCGTTATCTTGTGTTGTTGAACATTTATTTACACATTTATATTACTAGTAAAACTACTTCATAAAGAAATTATTTTTATTCGAACATAATTATGCTGCATTATCTATTGCATGCAAGAAATTATCAATGGTTTAACAAACACCATTAAATTTACAGCTTTGCAAACATTTATAATTCATTTTTACATTTCCATTCATTTTTTTTCTTATTTATTTATTTTCCTCTTTGCTGGGAACACTTCTATCACTCTTCAGTCACTCTTTCCGAAATGGCTTTGAATTATTTCGAGAGGTATATATTCTTCTTGGCTATCACAAATTAACTAAGTTACTTTGGAAAAAAAAAATATATATATATATGAATATAATTCACAAGAAACAATGAAATATGTTAGTTCTTGTGAAGGACAGCAATTGACTGTGTCTTTTATCAACCAAATGGAGTTTGTTTTATTTTCGCCACCAGATGTCGTGCTCTAGTGCTGCTCTTCCGAATATGATATGAGACAGCTTTGCAGATTGTTTGATCTTGTAAGCTAATGTTACAGAATTAGAAGACTGAAGCTATAACCTAAAATTTACATTTTTAACTTCTTTTTTTTTTAGGCCAAATTGTAAAAGATATTCCCAAACACATCCTGAAATGTGGATTATTTTCATGTAAGTATAAAACCATGTATATCATGTTAAAAACCTCTTTTTACTTACTAAAACTTTTACTGCTTACTGTAAACAGCAACCAAAAAATAACCTCTCTTACTATGTTTCACCACAAAATATCATTAAATTTTTAATGGACAAAGCAGGGTATGACCATTATGCAAACTAAATATTAAAAAAAAAATTAAATTAAAAAACATAGAATTGAATTAAGTTGAAACATTTATCATACTCATGATTTCAATAATTTTTAAAATGAAAAATTGATGATCAGATTTTATTGACATATTATCAATCTGGGGGAAAAAAGCAAGTTTGTAAACACTTAAATCCTACCTGTATCATCAGCAGATGAAACACAGTGAACTACTGAAATGCTATGTCCTAGCAGTCAGGGATAACTGATACACAACCCTGTACACACCACAGATTAAGTTCTGTTCTGTTTACATTCTGATTCAAATTGAACAAATGAAATCTTTTCATTTCAATAATTTGATGATATGCAATGAAAATTTTAAAAACTAATTTTTGACATTTAAAATTAAGATGTAGTGATAAATTGGTAGAGATAACAGTCAGTGACGTACAGAGGAAATTTTAATTAAGAGAGAGATTTTTTTTTAAAGAGAAAGAAAACAAAAACAAAAAATATGGAATTCCACATTGAATTGAAAGATAAATTGCTTAAATATGTACCTCTTAAGTAAATGCAATTAGTTATTCAGCAGCTCTTTTTCTGAAAAAAAAATAAATTCAGTTTTAATCCTTATTATGATTTGGTCCAACTTCTTTGATAATCCATGCTAGGCATCATAGAGAAAGGGAAAAAAAGGTTTGCAGCAAGTAGACTATCTGTTAAAATAATTTAGGATTTATTCTACTTCTCTGAAACTTGAAGGGGTAAAGCATTAAATAAAACTTCTGGCAAACTATTAAATGAAAGATTTACTATGGATTTTTACACATGGGAAACAAAAACTGAGGTTCGTATTAACTCATATCCATAATAATCACAGTAATGAAAAAAAAATAAAAAATAGCGATGTTGAAATTTACATTAGAAGAATGTATGATACAACTCTCAATGAAGGAAAACAGAAATCATTAGATTAATATTATGAAATAGATCTTTAGAATAACTATGTAACTATCAAGGTTTACTTAACAAGAACTAAAATCCCACTGTAAAGCAAATAAAGTTCTCATTAAAAGGAACTATAAATGCATTATATATTAAATATAAAGTTGTTGTATAAATTGGTTTGCAGTTATAAGAACGTAAATTTGGGATAATTAATCAACTAAATTGAACAAGGAAATAGTAAATTGCATATCATCACTAGGCTGTACTTCTTGTTTAGATATTGATTTGTCTTTTTATTTTAAAGAAACACAGTGGTTTGAGAAACTTTAGTACCATTTGCATCATAGTAAAAGAGGAAATATTATCTATTGCAATTAGACTTTCCAGTGTTATTAATGGACAAAAATATAAAACAGATTTCAAAATCCTTTAGGCTGAAAAGATAATATTAAAGGAAAATTATAGAAGCTAAATTTATTAAATCATTAAATAAATGGCTTTAACAAACATAAAGGCCTAGATATTGAACTTGAAACTTTAGGATATAATTGATACTTAATTCATATATAAATTTATAATTTTTTTTTTTTTCTTTTCTAAAATAAAATCTGGAAATTAAGAATAGCAATAAAGGAATGATTAGTCTTCAGTTCTTTGTTGGAATTAATGTGTGGCAATATTTTCTTATTATTAAGAACACAAGAATATTACAGGAAATATATATGTGAATATTTATTCTATTTTACAAATTAATAGACCCTTATTATGTACTTACCTGTATCATGATAAATGGGGTTTTTTTTAAGTTCTTGAATGGAGCCAACATACAAGTCTAAATAAAAATTAACTTAAAAGTTTAAAAAAAACATAAATATTTACAATTACAATTTTAAACTTTACTATGTTTTTTTAAACTTTTAACTTAATTTTTATTTAGACTTGTGTGTTGGCTCCATTCAAGAACTTTAAAAAAATTTCAACACACATAAAAAACTATTAAAGTTATTAATGAACTTAGGATATCCAAACATGGAATGATCAGAAGGTGTATTATCTAGGATGATGATTTAACATTTTATCATGCTGATTTGAATGTAAATTTTGATATTGAGAGTATGCTGATAAATGTAAGCTTATAAATGATACAAACATTCTTTAAGATCTGCATACATTTCAAGGAATTAAAGCAAGAATGCTGTAAACATTTAGCAGCAGCAAGTTGAAGAAAGTCCACTTGAATACTTTTACTTTAGTCTCAGACATACATGCCCTGAAGTTTATAAGTAGACTTCTGAAATTTGGATATAATATGAAAATGGAAGCTGAATGGATCTTTTCATAATCAGATCCCTTTGGCTAAGAAGTAAAAGTGATTTGTTTAAAAGAAATGAAACTTGTTTTAATTGAAATTTAATTTTATTGTTACTTAAAGTAAGTTAAAATATAGATGCATTTTGAATTACACTTCTATGGTAGATGTAGTGTTATTTTTAATTTTTTTTCTTCTTAGGGTATTAACAATAGTGTTACTCATTGTTTTGGCTTGTTGCCCAGATGTTAGAAGGAAGGCTCCCACCAATTTTATTTTACTTGGACTTTTTGTAAGTTTTCTAATTCATGTTATTTAATAAATTAAATGTAGAAATTGAATTGATCATTGAATTTTTTTTTTTTCAGAATTCTTTTATTTATAATTTAAATTTAATTTTTTCATTGCAGACAGTATTTGAAGCATTTCTTTTAGGAGCTGTTGCTGCGTAAGTATTGAAAATTGCATGAGTAAATTTCTTTTAATGTCATAAAATAAACATTTATTTTTTTTTTATGAAAGAAAGTAGTGCAGATAATGCAAAAAAAAAAACCACTTAAGGATTTCAAGATTTATTATTGAAGAACGTTCTTGCGTGCATACTGGGCTCTCGAGCAGTTCAGTTGATTAAAACAGTTTAAAATCTACAAATGTATCTATGTAATTCTTTTTCTGAATTCAAAAGTAAAATTTTTCTGTCCTTAAATGAATGAGGCATTCTTTAAGTCTTTATTACACTGGCTTGCTTACATCTTGTGATCATACTTTCGTGGTATGTTTTTGGACAAAATCCACCTTTGCTTCTCTGTACTCAACTTTCCATGATGAAGAAGCATTTCCTTCTGCTTCATCTATCACTGTTTTGAGTTGGATACTGTTGCTGCTATTGCCATTGCTTATGGCTTCAATGTATTTCAATGTTTGCTTCTGTAATGCATCACTGGAATTGAATTTCTTGTTTCTAATGTCACTATTATGACTAAAATATACTATAACTCTACCCTCAGTAATCTGCAATTTGATTTCTGTTGCTGGCCAGACCAAATCCAAAAACTGCAACTACTTTTCTTTATTACCTGCTCTATAGTGCCAGTGAACTGACTTTTTAAGGCAGAAGCAAGTTTATAAAAGCTGCTATTAGATCTCCACAACAAATAAAGTGAGATCATTCGCTTGTGTGGGAAATCATACAAGTGTTCCCACTCTACCTCTACATATAAGGGTATTTGCCTTCCCAGATGTTAGAAATAAAACATAACAGTACATTTTGATTTATTGTTTAATAGGTATCGTACATAGTGATAGCTGTATGTATGGTAGAATTCTGTAAAAGTTAGTTTTTTCATAATCTAACTTATTATTAAAGCACAGCAATTTCAAATGGACTATTTTTTTTAATTTATTAATGTATCTTTAGTTATTTCATTATGAATTTTCAAGCTATTTTGCTGATAAGAAATGTATAAGATTTATTTATACTCATCACTGTTACTATTTTTGTTTTTGTAGTTCTTATGATACTGAATCTGTGCTGATGGCAGTTGGTATATGTGCTGTAAGTATTTCTTTCTGATATTTTTAACACTGTTCAGCAATAAAACTTAGAAATGTACTAATATTGAAAATTAATTCTATTGAAGCATTGCTTATTCAATATGAAAGTGAAATCTTGTCTAAACACAGTGAAAACATAATAAAATTAAAAAAAAAAAAATCATCCTAAATTTAAATTTGTGAATGAAAACATTTTTTAAGATTATGAAAATGAAGTCACTTATTATATAACAATATCCTTAATTTTGTTTTGTTTACAGAATATCGTCTCATTTTAAAATTATAATTTGTAAGAAGTAGTCATTAGTTTTATAAAGAGAAATAAAATTTGTAGACAGAAAGAAAAATGCTTTTATTTTGTTAAAACTCGTACTGCAACTTTTTGATTTTTGTATTTCCAGGTAGTTTCTCTCTCACTCACATTGTTTGCATTTCAAACAAAGGTAAGTACTAAAGCTTAGTTACTACTTTGCAATAATCATAAGTAAGGCTCTTGTCTATATTTTTTTTTAAACAATTAATTCTAAAATGACAGGAAAATTGTTATTGGTGATCCAGCTTTTGAATGGGTTTTTCTGAAAAGTCCTAAAATGGACGAAATGGCCGTCCCACACTCCTGCCGATGATGGCTCGGGGTACAAAGTCTTTGGTTTTGTTTGTTATTTTATGTGTTAATAGGCACATTAAAATCCTTTTTACTTACACTGTAGATAACTTTACAATAGGACTTAATAAATGGTGGTTTTCTTTACATCTTGCTTTGCCTCTTATCTATTGCTGAAAGCTGTACCCAAAATTACTAAAAAGCAGGTAATGAATAGCCTGAATCCTATTAGGATTCAATGTTCATTTCCTTCGGATAAGCAGATATTTATATTAATTTAATTCGTAATGTTGTTTTAAAATCTTTTATTTCATGTTACTTTTGATGTTATTTGAGTTTATATTCAGTTAGGAAATTTTGGGGATTTTCATTGGCAACAAATTAATGTAAACTAAAGTTAATTATGTTTGTTATAACTGTAAGATCATAGAATGTGAAATGTGTTACATATATTAAACATTCTAAATGTTTCTCCATAAAATTCTTCAGTGAAAAATTGTGCTCCCCTGAACAATTTATTATTTTAGAAACACTAGCATACTTTCTGTTTCACTGAGTTTCTGGATTCATAGCAAAACTGGTTTGCTATGACACACTTTCTATTGATCTTCAATTCACAGTGTAATGTACAAATCAACCATCATTGTTAAGTATTCTTAATCATATTCAATAATATAACGTATAAACATCATAAAATATCACTTCAGTAATTATTTTTTGATTTCTTTTTCTGTCATTTTCAACATCATACAAGAAGTGAAAATTACTCATTCATTATATAGGGTGGCCAGGAAGTTCCTACACCCCCTATTATAATTATTATATTAAGGGGTAAGGGAACTTCCCGGCCATCCTACATGCTTAGATTTATGATGCTTCTCTTTATATAGTAAATGACCTGTATATCACTTGAATATATCTGTATGGGAAAGTTTGACTCTTGGTAGGGTGCATCCAATGACAGATACAAACCACTTTTGCTTCCAAGAAATTGCTTCGAATAGTTTTTTTACTTCAAATCTTAAAAATTTTTAATTCTTTAAAGATCAAAAGCTAACAGAAAACGAGTTATCGTCGCATTCTTAAAGCATTTGTAACAAAGGCTGTCATCATCATAAAGTGGATTCAACAAGAGATAAATTCATCTGTTTACATCTGGATTTTGTTTTCATCTCAATCTAAGTGTCGTTCGTGATAAGAATAAAGGAGTTTTGAGAGATTCACTATCAACAGTTACTGAAAGTATTTGTAATAGCAGGGTGGCTGGAAAGTTCCTGTAGCCCTTAATGTAGTAATAATAATACTTCCCGGCCACCCTGTAGTAGTTGCAGTCAAAAAAGAACCTTATTGGGTAATGGATTACCACTTCCATTTATTCTGTGACTTTTATTTCAAAACATCTTAACTATTTTCTAAATTTTGCAAATTAAAGTAGAAAATAACAATATCTTCGATTTTTTTTTTTTTTGATTTTTTTTTATTATTATTATTATTCTTTAATCTAACTATGTACTGTTATTTTTATATTATTCACATTTTTTTATAAATATCATCCATATCCAAAAAGTGGCTTTGGTCGTGGAAAACAAAATGCCCGGGCGAGAAAAACGAACTGCTGTTGCATCATTTTTCACTCATTGATAATTCTATTCACTGTAAATTTGTAGCAATAGCCATCCTTCCTAGTAATTCAGAAATACATATTCCATCACCCTGCCTGAAATAGTGGAAAATGTTCCAAATTATACCTCTTGCTTGGCTGTGCAGGCTCTGTCTTAACTCACAGTAACCTGTTCTTATGATGCCACCATATTGCTTGCTGCAACAATGAGTTCCAGGATCAACTAAGTGAACATCATTTTTTCATATTTAGAAGTTCTTTTGCTGAGATCACAATTTCAGCAAGTGAGAAATAATTTCTATACAAATTATTTACTATGGTTACAATTCTTCATGGTCACGAATAATTAAAATAGAACATTTTACTTCCAGTTAAACTATATTCATTGTATTGCTATTTAAACTCATTATCAAGAATACTGTAGCTTTTGAATTTCAATGATTCATAAATATGAACCTGTCAATGAGACAGTGAAGCTTCTAAATACATATGAAAAACTTAACAAAAAAATGTAGTATTTCCATCGTAAGTTTATTGCAATGCCATAAGCATAAGGATATAAAGAGGGTCGGCTATTTGCCGTTTGGTCACTCAGACCACATGTTTGGATCCATTGTGTCCCCTCATAAAACATTGATGACATCAATGATTATTCTTCAACATAAGGTTGAGTTTCTGTGGTCATAAAGAGTCCTGTAGACTTACAGAAAGATAAAATGACCGTAATATTAAAAGTGAAGATGTTTTCAGTGGTAAGACGAATTCTACCAAAGATCTCCCATCTGTTCCTAGCTAAAGCTGGACAGAAGCATAGAATGTGTTCAGGAGTTTCCTGATCCATTCCACATTTCCTACATAAATTGCTTTGGGAAATGCCTAGAATATGTAGGTGTCTGTTAAGAGTACAGTGTCCTGTGAGAACTCCTGTAATCATCTTACAATGTTTCCTATCTAAATTTAGGATTGACATTGCAAGGTGATGGTCAGGCCTTTTAATGAACAACTTGGCCTGCCTCATACCATGCGAGGCAATCCAATGCCTATGGAACTGTTTTTCCAGGACAGTTCCTAGTAATCGTTTGCCTAGATCGAACGAGAAACCTAAGAAAGGTTCCGGGCCAATTGGAGTCAAAGATGAACCCCTTTTGGCCAACAGGTCCGCTTTCTCGTTTCCATCAATGCCTAAGTGCCCAGGGACCCAGAACAGATTAACCAAATTTGTCCTGGCTAGGCAGGATAGTGCCTCCCTACATTCAGCAACGAGCTGAGAGGAGCAAACAGAACTGCTCAGAGCATGCAAAGCTGCTTGACTATCTGAGCAGATATAGATAGTCCTATTGACATAATGACGGTTGAGGTTTTCATATGCCCAGAAGAGAATAGCATATACCTCAGCCTGAAATACTGTGCAGTGGATCCTGAGGGCTTGGAAAAAGCTAGCCCTTGGTCTCAGCCCATATATTCCGGCTCCCGTCTTGTTTCCAATCCTGGATCCATCCGTGAACCAGACAATACTCCAGGGGGGTAAAAGATCATGTCCTTCAGCAAGCCATTCTTCCCTACTAGGAAAGTGAATGGCGTAGTTAGGTATCATGTTGAAATAGGAAGTCAGAGCAGTTCTGAGAGAAAGCATGGGACAGAGGTCCTGTGCTTCCCTCCAGATACTGGAATGATAAGAGGTATTATTACGCCATTTGCCTTGATTTACCAACCTAAAGGCGGTTTTTCTGGCTTGATGCTCGATAAAGAGATAGAGAGGAGGCAGATCCAAAATTGCCTCCAGGGCGGCTGTAGGTGCCGTCTTTAAAGATCTGGTGATCCCTAAACAGGCTAGACGCTATAGTCTGCTTAAGAGCATCTAACAGTCTTCAACCTTGTTCTAGTCCACCAGACAATAGCTGCGTAACTTAATGCAGTTCTAACCAGGGTCACATACAGCCAATAGATAACCTTTGGCTGAAGACCCCATGAACATCCAAAAGTCCTTCTGCACATCCAAAAGGTGGCAATGGATTTCTTGATCTTTAAATCTAAATGTTCTTTACAGGTCAGTTTGGAGTCAAGAATAACTCCAAGATACTTGACGCTTTTGGAAAGATCAATTTGTTTATTAAATAGGTTTAAATTCGGAGTTTTCCCTATCTTTCGTTTCCTAGTAAAGTTTACAAGAGTAGCTTTGCTAGGATTGACCTTAAGATCAATACTGCAGCACCAGGCCTGTACACAGCTAATAGCCCTTTGCATGAGCTCAAAGACTGTACCAGGATCTAGGCCACAAATAAGGATAACAAGGTCATCAGCATAGGCTTGGGAGTAGAAACCAAGTTTTTGAAGTTCCTCAAGAAGGGAGTCCATCACCAGACACCAAAGCAGTGGCGAGATAACCCCTCCCTGAGGACATCCTCTCATAGCCTTAGTTGTAATAGTGTTGCCAGAAAGGCGTACACAAATGGTGCGAGTTGAAAGCATATTCTTAATCCATCTAATAATAGATGAGTCAATACCATGCTGTTCAGCTGCATTACAAATGGAGTCATAAGAAGTATGATCAAATGCTCCTTCTATATCTAGAAAGGTGCCAAGAGCCATCTGCCCATGAGACAGAGAACGTTCTATCCTATGTACCAGATGGTGTAAGGCTGTTTCGGTAGAAAGTCCTTTCTGATAGGCATATTGCCTGCAGTGTAGTGGATGTTTTAGAAGAACAACATCCCTTAAATATCGATCAACCAATCTTTCCAGGGTCTTCAAAAGAAAAGAAGAGAGGCTGATTGGTCTGAAGGATTTGGCAGAGGTGTAATCAGACCTTCCTGCCTTAGGAATAAAAACAACTTTTGTCTTCCTCCAGTTCATAGGAATATAACCCAGTGCCAGACAAGAGCGATAGATGTGTACAAGGGGAGGTACAATAATTTCCATTCCATTTAAAAGAAGGGCTGGAAATATCTCATCCTCTCCTGCTGCTTTGAAAGATTTAAAGCTAGCGATAGCTTGTTTAACCTTTTCATAACAAACAATGCTTTTGGCAAGAGAAAAATCCTTGCTCAAAGTTGCATGTTGAAAGGAGACTTCAGATGCTCTCGAGTCTGGGAAGTGAAACCGCAGTAGGTATTTTAAAGCCTCTTCCTCGGATGAGGCAAAAACCCCACTGGGCAGTAACAGCGATCCCAGTTTAACCTCAGAGCTTTTGGATAAAGCCTTGGTGAGCCTTGTGGCCACAGGCAAAGATCCTATGTTGTCACAAAAAGCTCTCCAGGATGTTCTTTTAGAGTGCCTAATGGCACGTTTATATTTCTTTTGAGATTCTTTGTAGGAATCCCAAGCTTGCGTGGTACCCGTAAGTTTTGCTTTGTTGAGCAATTTACGGGTCTTAGACCGGAGTATATCCAAGAATGGATTCCACCAGGTTACATTGTTCCTTCGTTTACTATGAAGTGGACAGTTCTGCTGATAAGCAGAGATGAGGGCATTTGAAAGAAAGCAAACAGAGTTTTCTATGCCAAACTCATCACGGTAAAGAGCAGGAAAACCTGCCATGTTGCGTTTAAGATCTTCCTTATAGAAAGCCCAGTTCGTAAGCCTTGGGTTTCTAAACAATTCTTCGCTGAGCACCTCCGCACTCAAAGAAAAAAGAATTTGTCGGTGGTCTGACAAGGAGACCTCTTGGGAAACCCTCCAGTTGCGTACCTCAGTCCTAAGACCTGTGGAAGCAAGGGTGAGGTCCAAAACTTCTTCCCTATATGGGGTAAAGAAGGTGGAAACTGAACCAACATTTAAGATGTCCAGATCAGTAGATGATAGAAACTCTAGCAAGGCCTCCCCTCTGGTGTTGATATCGCTACTACCCCACACAGTGTGGTGGGAGTTTGCGTCACATCCCAAAAGAAGAGGCAGTCCAGAGTTCATACAGTAAGAAACCAATTTCTTTACCTCCAACGGAGGCGGATCAGAGTTTGGTTCATGAGCAAAGTATGCAGATGCAACAACAATGTCGCATCTGTTGTTTCTTGGAAATCTGATTGCAACCAGATCCCTGGTACAGAATTCTGAGAGGAGGAAAACATTCCTGTGCTTGGTAAAAATACAAGCACGTGGAGTGGTCAGTGAGCATTGAAGCAATGATCCTCCACATCCTCCCAGTCCTCTAACTTTATCCTTATAGAGCCAAGGCTCTTGAATAAGGACAAAGTCAAGATCGAGCTCTGTGATTTTTTTGGAAAGAACCGCAGTAGCCGCTGAACAGTGCTGAAGATTTATCTGTAAAAAAGAAAAAGAACCAGACATAATTTAAAGCACGTTGCCCTGGATAGGGATGTCTTTGGAGGTCTCTTCTTCAGAGCCCTCCATTGTTATAATAGTATTAATTTCCATACAAAAAGGAAGTATTGGGGAATCAAAGAGTCACCCTGCGGAGAGCCCCCTTGCGCAGGGAAGGCCCTTTTTTTATTTACTCCAGGATTCGGCCTGGTTTCCCAGAGGCACCGTTGAAGACACTTTAACCCCAGTGCCATCCATCCATCCATCGGCACGGTCCGCTTGACCCCTTAGGTTGGGGGGGGGGGGGAGTCTGGTTCGGGGTGCAGAGCACTGCCTCGCCTCACACAGTGTCCTCGGACTCCGCGGAGACGAAGATTTCCACTATCCACCACCCGTGGACCCGCCAGGTTGATGACATCCCGAAGCTCCCGGGTACAGTCCAATGACTATCACCCGGCCTGGTTTTAACTCCTTAGGTATTACATTCAGTTTCACAATTTGCAAGAAATCATCAGGAATTCTAAGATTGGATAGTTAATTACAAATCCAGTTATTAATTTCTTCAGATCAGAGATCTGAGATGACATTTTGAATCACTGGTCAAGCAGAATTTCTTTTATGATGGGAAAGAAATGCTGCTGTCGTTTAGATATCAATCCAGGAGGCACCGTTAGGTTACAGTCAGACTTTTGCTATCCTTTATCGAAGAGACACAAACAATGAACAAACATGCGCCGAGATTCGAGCCCAGGTTCCGACACAGAAGCCACGTGGAAGCCGCTTGGACCACAAGACTATGCCGGAACAGCCAGATCACAGATGATCAGACAGATAAAAGAAGTTACGCTCACCCGATTTCAAATTCTCTTCAAAAGAGTAAAAGCTTCATTTGATATTGAAGAGCATTAAATCAAAAGTAATATAAAAGAAATCTTCGATCAGTTTGGAAATTCCCAAGTCAGTTTCGAAGGCGAATTGAGATTTTTTTTTTTTGTTTTTTTTTTT
>JAFIDM010012231.1:148042010-148064953 GCA_023159025.1 Thereuonema tuberculata
ATATTTCAAACTTCAGCTAAAATCAATCTATTTTCTCACAGATAATTATTTATTATTGGCTAAAATAGGTAGTGCAGCTCGTAAATAATCAGACTGATTTTTTTTTCCTGTATAATCAATGAAACGCAATCATAGAAGGAAGTTCCGTGATAAAGAGGGCGCTAAAAGAGCAACAGTTCGTGTGGACGCCAACAAGAAAAGAAAGGCGCTGTAGTATTCTTCTATTTCAGAAAAAAAAAAAAAAAATTAAATTCCCTCAGATACTTGAATTAAAATTTATACGAAGCTGAATTAAAAGACACGGTCGTCTAGAGAGAATATATATATTTTTATATATTTTACTAAACATATAAAGCCGGACAGTGATATGAAATTTGAAAATGCCAATACAAAGATCAAATCACTGTTTCTATGGTGATAAAACCAAACTTATCAATCACGTCATCAGCGGCAAATTTTAGAAACAATTTTGAAAACAAAAACAATATTAAAAGACTTTGCTCCTTTTAAAAATTAAAAACACGACTAAAATATCTAAAATTTAAAAATTACTAATATAAGAAATAAGCAATAAAGATGGGACTGTTTATTACTTATTAAATATTTAATATTAAAAAAATTAAAATTAAAAATTTAAATTAAAAAGAGCAAAATCTGTAATATTGAGTTAAAGTATAATATAAAGCATAAAGTAAAATAAGTAAATACCTTAATAAGAAGCAATAAAAATATAAACTTCAAAATTAGGCATTATACTCGAACCGGCAAAACTTAAAGGCCTTTGAGTTTCGCATAGCAGAGATTTCAATCAATCTTTTGCAATTTAAAATTTAGAGCAGTATAGAATATAAGAATAAAATTAACTTAAAATTAAATTATATAAACCAGTATAAAATTATAAAAAAAAGTTTAGCTTCTCATCACTAATCTTATCAGTTATCTATGGGAAACTTTTAAATCTGTAAAGGGTACTCATTGTATAGAACCGGGATAAGTATAAGAATTTAAAGAAAATCAAGCTTGTCAGACCAGTTAGCAGAACAAAAATAGAACAACTTTTTTTCAAACAGTATTTATACCAAAAAAAATAAATAACATAATAACAAATGAATAAATTACAACTACAGAAAAAAAAAAACTCCTGTCTCCCTAGACAATCGGCAACTGGCTGTTCCTAAAAGCTCTAAGGGTAGTTTCTTAGTTTCCCATATATCAAATCAGTATTCCCAAATCTTGATCAAATGGCCCCCTACTATAAAATAAAACAAAAAGAACCCAAAGATCCACTTAAGACTCACAGTAATATGTACAAAACACAATTTCCTTAAATCAAATTCCCTCCAATCTAAATCTTAATACTAACTTGTAAGCATAGCTATAATATCAATTAATCTACCTAAAAAAAAAAAAAATCAGTTGTAATTGTGAGTGAGTAACTATGATCTGCGCTATGAAGAGTATGATAGTCCTCAACAAAAATATTCAAAATTCATCTATTATCCTCCATGGCTTTCACAAATTTTCATCATCTTAAGAATTAGGGATTTCAGAATTAGGATTTTCATCTTAATTCTTGCTTGGGGTTTCTCAGACATATCGTCGCAACGGCACCTACGACGAAGCCTCTTTCTCAGATTTTTCCTTATCCAGCAAAAGTCAAATTTCGCCCATTCGTGTATCTGTCTTCACTGCTCTCAGTTCCGACCTTGGTTCCCTCGTCTTCGACACGACGAACGGCGACCAGCCCGGGGCCAACCGGCATGGAAGATCTTCAAAATTCTAAAGTCCTACATCTCGAAATCTGCACCAAGGTGTTTTCAAGAGCTCGTCAAAGTCCCCCTACTTATTTGTTCTTCAACTCCTTCGGAAACGGAAGTTTTTCCCCAATTTTCTTTTGACGCCAATGTCACCAGATTACAAGACAGGGGTTGATTTTAGGCTCTGAAAATTTTGAAAATTTTGAACCTTGAAAGACGTATTTTTAGGCTATGTTTTGATTTAAGAAATAATCGGCTAAACCGGAGAATACGGTACCTGCCAATCACAGTCTTCGTAAGGATACATACGCGCAGGGATACATGATGATGCATACTGTTATTTTAAATCGCAGTTAGCCAAATGAGGGTTAGTTTTTCTAGTAAAAGATTGTGCAAAACCGTTTTTAAATTCTACTTTTCACTAGTTAATTGAGAAACTAAAATTCATATCTTAAAAGTAGTGCCAAGGCGGCCATCTTGTCAAAACTCGACCACAGTCCAAAACAGGCTGTAATCTCCGGTTTCACCAAATAATCTTTTTTAACTGAAAATGCAATAGTAAACAACGGCCTATTGGAATTTTTACTTATCATCCAGGGTCCCTCCCCCTTAAATCCGCGCCTGTCACAAGGTTTGGGATCAATGCTGACCCTCCCCTTCCAGCACTTCTTAGCAGGTCAAATCTGTCGCTTACCCTAATTTCTCCACAAAGACAACTCAAAAAAAAAAAATATTTCAGGCGTACTGTCCGACCATATGAGACCTCGACTTGGCAGAGTGCGAAGAATAGTCGATCTGTGTTGAAGGGGAGTAGAAATTAAGGGACTACAGTATTTTTTGTTTTTGTTTTATTATAAATAAAATTTTCAACTGTTAAGCAAAATAGTTCCAATCTTAAAAACTGTAATGCTCACAAAATAAAAGCTAATTTTCCTAAGTTTCATAATAAACAAACAAGACGGATTGACTACCCTATTTTGGAAATCGATTCGCCTTCTTCTGACATGCGCAGAAGTATCGAGGGGTCTCGTATCCAAGGGTTTGTAGATGCCTTCAAAGTCAGCAGCACCAATTAAGGCTGAAATACTGGAGAAACTGACGGCTCTGGAGGGAATAGAGAGTTTGGCGCAGAATGTTAAATTAATTCTAAGCCTACTTTCGAAACCGGAGACTAGCGACGCCAGTTCGCAGACTGACTCCTTGCCTCTCAGTATGGGGCAGAGTGACCAAGTTCCTCTTGGTCAGTCTGCTTCCGTGGTGGGAGGATCGGAGTCAGGCGCTAAGGAAGGTGAAGCTGATAATGAACACAGGGAGACGAGGAAACCAGTCATCCTTATGGGCGTCTCCATGGTTCGGGGACTGGGGAGTAAAGACAGAGGTGTATTGCTACCCAGGAGCAAAGATTGAACACTTAACCGAAAGAGTCCAGGGAGTACTGGGACAGACAGGTAAGAGCCCTATTGTCGCACTCCACGTAGGAACCAACAATATAGGGCATGATTCTCCACAAGAGGCAGGAAGAAAGATGAGGATACTTATTCGGCGGATCTAAGAAGTAAGGCCGATGAGCAGGATTTTAATATCAGAGATCCTGCCACGGTTCTGGCATGGCCGTTTGAGTAGAGATGGACTCGACCAACGGGTGAGGCCGTTTTTGAGGAAAATAGAGAGCGACTGCAGGATGGAACGAGTCAAGATGGTAGGGGTCGGAGGGGATCTACTAAAAGCTCCCTCCCACTACTATCGCGATGGGATCCATCTAAATGTAGAAGGAAAGAAAGTACTAGCAGTGGCAGTTCGTTCCCAAGCATCATATTTCCCTAAAGGTTCAAAGCATTGGGTAAGCAGGAGACTTTAAGAAGTCCTTTAATTATAAGTAAAGCTTCAGAGTTAAAAACAAAAAATAAAATTTTAAGGGAATATAAATATAAAACCCCCAAGAAAAACATTAGAAATCTAAAATCAGACAACCAAAAAACTAGGGAGAACAATATTTCAGAACCTATTACAATAGAGTTGCTAAATAACAATAGAATTTTAGAGAAGAAAAATCCTAACTTATAGCATTACAAATTTTAACACACCTAATAAAAACAAAAAACAATTTGGATAAAACCATTGATTGATGCACGCTTCAACCAACCCTTCAATCTTTGGCCCTAGACGGTCAATCGTTTGATCAAAAGATTGAGGCAATCGATTGACGCACGCTTCAATCTTTTGATCAAAACTCATTCGTAGTGGAGTTTCCGTAATGTGTAATGGAAGGTAGCATTCTTTTTTTGCGAGACTTTTGTGAAATAATAGTGAAATTTTGTTTTTTTATATTATAATATTACTGTAGTTTAACACAAGTCAATGCTGATAATAACAAAATTCCAAAACATGAATTTTCAGTAAATGGCTATTTTAGTGGCGATTGATATTGTAATAAAATTTAAACTAAATAAATTAATTAATTTTATACTTATCAAACTGACCTTTATAATTCCTAGAACTAGGAGGCCAGGTGTGAATGAGTCATCGTCAGAATTTCCCGCCAAAACGCTAACTTTCAATTCTAAGCTGAAATTTCTTATTTATTATTTATTTAACTTTTAACTCTAAAACTATGAAGCTTTCGTATTTCACAAATTAAAATATGCTTAATCATCTTAATGCTAAATTCTAGGAAAGACAATAATTTTTTTTTTTTCGTAACTTTAAATTCTAAAATTAATCACAATTTCTTTATGGGGAAAATATTGTCTCGTCACAATATATGTTATCCTTTATTAAATCTATTATTCTTTTTTTCCAAAACCAGTTATCTCGCATTCCGAATGCGTTTCGTTGTGGAAAGCGAGGGGTGTGTACTCCATGTCTGGTGCCCAGAGCCTGATTGAGGGAAAGATTGATAAAAACCCTCCTAGACGGTCAAGCGCCCTCTTCAATCATTTGCGTAAATCAAACTTTCTATCAATCACCGTCAATGATTGGCTCAAGCGTGGAACGGATTCCTAAACGGTCAATCATGCTTGATTCAATCGATTGACCAAACCGTTTGATCAAAATATTGACTGTCTGGGACCACCTTAAAGTTAAAGGTGGCCCTAGACGGTGAATATTTTGACCAAAACGGTTTCGTCAATCAATTGAGTCAAGCATGATTGGCCGTTTAGGAACCCGTTGACGCGCGTGCCAATCATTGAGGGAGATTGATAGAAAGTTTGATTTACGCAAATGATTGAAGAGGGCGCTTGACCGTCTAGGAGGGTTTTTATCAATCTTTTTCTCAGTCATTGCTCTCGGCACAAGAAATGGAGTCCACACCCCTCGATTTCCACGACGAAATTCATTCCGAACGTTATATTATATTATTATATTATTATTATATAATTTTATATATATATATATATATAATATATAAATAAATAAAATTTATCGTGATTAATTAAGTCAAAAACTATACTTAAATCAATTGACAATAGTAGTGAATAATTGTTCAAGTTTAAGTTATTATTTGTATTATCACTTAATTTTTGTAAAAGATTAATAGAACCCTTATTTTTTTTATAAGAAAATTTTTAATCTTATTTGATAAATAATTTTCAATTATTTTATTTATGACAGGTTGTATAGCTATTGGTCTATAATTTTCTAAATTTTTAAAATTATTATTTTTAAACATTGGTATAATTTTAGCAATTATTAATTTATCAGGGTAAATTTTTTTACTCTAAAATTTTAATAATCAATGAAGAAACCAAATTGGAGACAATATCTGAGAATTTTTTTTTTTAGTTTTAATAGAAATTCCATCTACACTTACTGAATTTGTATTTTTCATATTATTTATTATATATTTTATTTCTGCAATATCAGGTTTTTCTATTACCATTGAATAAGTGATATTCACCGTATTATTTAGATTTTTAAGTAAATTTATCCCACAACTATTATCAGGCTTTAATTCTATCTTATTATAATAGGAACAGGATTTATTTGCCAATTTAATTTCTTTATTGTGTCGTTCAATTGTATCTAGTAATTTATTTATTTCGTTATTATCTTAATTTTTTTTTTTTAAGTATGTTATTTATTTCAACCCATAAATTTTTAGGTGATTGTAGAATTTTTCTTAGAGTTTCAAAATAATATTTTTTTGTAATTACTAATATTTTGTTTTAACATATTTCTATATTTTTTATATTTCAATTTGTAATTTGTATTGGTTGGATTTAGTTTGTTTAAATAGTTTATCTTTAATATTTATCTCATTTATTAACTCTTCAGTAATCCATGGTTGTTGCTTTCTTTTTTTTTTTTTCATTCCAATCTTATATTTAATTTCTTTATTTTATTTGCTGTTATAAACAATAGTTAATATTTTATCATCAAATTCTTTAGAATCTTGATAGTTATATATATCCTCATTATTGCATAACTCCAGCAAATTATCACTCATAGTCTTTTCATTTAGAGTAATTTTTTTTAAATTTCCACATTAATTATTACCATCAATTTAAACATATTAACATCATAAAGTTCTATTCCATTGTTTCAATGATAGGTATGTAGGTACACACTATATTTGATAAGTCACGAAAACGTTATTTTCCGGTTATGAAATATTATAACGTGTTATAAAATAATAAATAATAATAATAAAATAATATAAACTACACGAATATTATAATGAAAAAAAGCAAAATTTCACACTTATTTCACAAAAGTCTCGCAAAAAAAGGAATGCTACCTTCCATTGCTGAAACTCCACTACGAATGAATTTTGTTCAAAAGAATGAAGCGTGCTCAATCGATTGCCTCCCTCTTTTGATCAAACGATTGACCGTCTAGGGCCAAAGATTGAAGGGTTATTTGAAGCGTGCGCCAAGGATTGACGAAACCGTTTTGGTCAAAATATTGACCGTCTAGGGCCACCTTAAGAATGTTAATATGATATTGGGAGTAGCTTATCTCTCAGTACAAGAGGCTCCAAACGGAAACTGGAACAAGAAAATTATGAATGAGATAACAACAATAACAGAAAAATATCAAAATGAAAAATTACTAATAACAGGAGATTTTAACGGCCATTTTGACGAACTCAGAGAACCACTTGATAGAAATGCAAAATTACTCTCAGAATTAATTGATAAACAAAATCTTAAAATAATGAATTGGGAAAATATAACTAAGGGCAAAAATACTTGGGAGAAAGTGGAATCAAAATCGGTGATAGACTATATAATAAGGAATGATAATCTGAGCGAACAAATATACAGTACAGAGATTTATGAAGAAAACGCATTCGACATTGACAGTGATCATAAATTAATAACAATTAGATTAAACAAAGAGACAAATAAAAAACAAAACATTAATCAAATGAAGAAAAACAAACAGAATAAATGGAACATAACGGAAAAAACAGATTGGGAAAAATTCAAAACACATTTAACGAATAATATAAAACAGAAAGAATTAATGCTAGAGAAAGTCGCAAATCAACCAGAAACATTAAACAAATCGAGGGCTCTATGACATAAAGGCCTAAGTGACATTTTTGTAAAAATTGAGTTACATGTCTTAAGTGAAATCTGAGAACCATATCTTTCATATGAAAAAGAGACCTAACTGAAAATTTCATTGCAACTGGTAGAATTCTGCTTCCATAAAAAGCTACTTCCATAGAACTGCAAGGCAATACAAACATAAAACCCTTAATAACTCGGAATGGAGATTTTGTCACTTAGGCCTTTATGTCATAGAGCCCTCGAAATTATTATCGGAAACAATCATTGACATAGCCAAAAACCAAATAAGATTTAAAAATATTAGCAGAAATAAATTAGTCGCCTGGTGGAATAAAGACATTACATTGGCAATAAAAAACAGAAAAGAAGCAATGAATGAATTAATAAAAAAATATAATGAAAACTTAAAAAAAAAAATTAAAAATTCAGGTAAAGATGCAATCAAAGTTCTTTGGAAATATGTAAAAAATATCGGTAGGGAAAATGAAGTAATACCAGAAGGACTAGTAAATGACAAAAACATAATGATAGAAGACACTGTAGATATAAATAATCTAATGACATCCTTCTGGGAAGAGGCTAATAAGTCAAAACAAAATGTAACTCCAATAATAAAAAATGATCAAAAAATTAAAAAACGTAAAATAACCTCAAAAATAATTATAAAAGAGTTAGAACAAAACATAAAAAATTAAAAAAACAATAAAACAACTGGGCTAGACCTAATAGTTAATGAATCCATTAAATATGAAGGAGGAAAAACTAAATAAATGGATTAAAATATTATATAACAAAATAATAGAAACAGAAATCATTCCACAGGAATGGAAACAAAGCGAAGTAAAATTAATCCATAAAGGATAAAAAAAGGAACTGGAAAAATTGGAAAACTACAGACCTATAACGATCATTAGTAATCTCTGTAAACTGTTCACCAAAATACTAACCAACAGATTGGATACAATAATGGAAAACAACAGCATATTAGGAGAATTACAGAATGGATTCAGAAAAGATAGAAGAGCTTCAGACAATTTATTTGTAATCACTGAAACCATAGATAAATATAAAAATTCAAAAAAAACGCTTTATATTGCCTTCTTGGATATCAAAAAAGCTTATGATACGGCAAGTAGAGAAGGGCTCTGGAACATATTACAAAAGAAAAAACTTTTCGGCAAATTTATCAGATTGATTCAAAATAACTTATTTATAAAGACAGCAAGTTGAAATACAAACTCCATAATTGGGAATCAAATTGGATACAATCGGAAATAGGAATGAAACAAGGGTGTACTTTGTCACCAAAACTATTCAACATAACAATGAGTGAATTAACGTTTAGACTCGAAAAGAGCAACTTTGCTATCCCAGTTGGGAATGAAACCCTGCCAGGCTTATTGTTTGCGGATGACATTGTTCTATTCTCAGATACTAAAAAGGATTTACAGAGCCTACTAAATACGGCAGGAAGCTTTGCAAAAGATTTTCAAATGGAATTCAATTGCAACAAAAGCGAAGTAATAAATTGTAATGTAGTTGAGAAAAACTACTGGCAAATTAATAATCGGGAAATTAAAGAAACCAATGAATATCAATACCTCGGAATATTAATAACAAATGAGGGACAAATCTTTAAAAAACATACAAACAACACAATAGCTAAAGCAAATAAACTAAGTGGATGGATAAGGAGCATATGTAATAAAAGCTACAATAAAGTAGAACTAGGTAGAATATTATGGAAATCATTGGCTGTGCCTGTTCTAACATATGGTAACGAAACTAGAATTAATACAGAAACCGAACTTCAAAAATTGACAAATATCCAAACTTAAGAAGAATTTGGAAGAAAACTTAAAGGAGGGAACATTTTGACACCTACTACAGCAGTTCAAAGTGAAATGGGGTGATCATCATTCTTTTGCAGAGAAGCTTCAAGCAAATTAAAATATCTGGGGAGGTTGACTTTCATGAATAAAAATAGATGGTCTAGAAAGGTATTTGAAAATAAAACAGAAAAAAGCAAATGGGTAGATAAATTAGAATATTTAGCAGAATATTACGAAACAGAAGAAATTAAAATAAACATTGAATCGGGAAAAAAAATGGCACATCTTATTAATAAATGTGTAAAAAGTACAGAATTAGAACTATTCGTTGATTCTATTAATAAATACAAAACTTTACCATTAGGGTTTAAAAATTAAAAAGGCTCCCATATATCAGTATATTTATGATAATTCCTATTGAAGTTCTTTACTTTTCCAGTGCAGAACGGGATCATTGGCGCTAAATAAAAGAACAGAAAAATGGTCTGAAAAGGGACCAATATGTTTAAATTGCGATAAAAATAAAGAGGAATCTCTAAAACATTTCATCTTAAGATGTCCATGCTTCAGAAAAGAGAGAACCGAACTCTTAAAAATATTAACATAAACCCAAATAACTGGGAAGAGGATGAATTACTGGATCATATATTGGGATTCAAGGGAGAATTGGACCTGAATAAAATTAAAAACTTCTTAAAACTTGTTTGGATTAAGAGAGAAACTAATAAATCCTTAGGGAATCCTGTCTAAACAGGAAGTACGTTTTAAAGCATATCCCTATAAACATAAATACATACGTATCCGTGGTCGGACAGTATTTCGCTATCTTCTCGCTCACAATACACATAAAATTCAAAACTAAAAAAACTGTATCACTAACTAAACAATACAAATATTTCATATCATGAACTCCTCAGAGATTTAGTACAAGAAACATGTTATTCTACAGCAATTTCAAGTTTGCTTCCAGAACTTCGTCGTTATAAGTAATGAAATGGAGGTTCTTTCAAGTATTTATAACCATTAAATATCTAAGTACTGTTATTTTCGTTTTTAGAAGTTTTATTTTCATTATTTAATAGGTGTACTGTGTAGTCACGAGAATAGCATATCAGTAGTTCGCGTGCTATAGTTGTCCTTTCGATTTCCCTTCAGTAAGCTAACACGGTTTATTTTGACATGTTTTCAACTGGAATTGTAATTTATATGATCAAATGATTTTTGCAAAGTGTATCAAATTGGAAAAACACGACAGAAAAGGTTTTCGTTGTACCTCACAGTATGATTCTCGAGTTTCCTTATCTTATCCATCTCAGAGTATGTTTGTGTTAACCTACTTCCACATTTAAAGACGCAAGGCCTTAGAAAATTAAAAACAATGCATCCGAGAGATTTTGGTGATCATTGTTGAAAATCTTTCTTCCCTATTTCAATTGAGAATAATTAGACATGAAATTTAGTATAAAAGTATGGTTTACTGACAAGAGACCAGACATAAATTTTATAAGGGTCACATTGAATCCGAATTATGGAACAACGTAAAAAGATGATTTAAAATTTGCTATTACGGTGATCTAACAAAAAGATTTTATCCAATCTATATTCACAGCTGAAGGGAGGAGCTGAAGCCCCCACTAGCCCCCCACCCCCCACCCCTTCCGGATTCGCGTATGGTTGGAACCCCTTCCCATTACATCCAAAAATGGAAAAAAAAAATCTAGAATTTTGGCCCTATTTATATGGTCCGAAAGTTCATCTTTGTAAAATCCTCACCCCACCCCATTTCATTCGGAAAAAAACACGACATTGTTGTTTTGTTTTTTATTTATTTGTTTATTAAAAATTATAAAATATATAGTATGCGTCTTTACTTCTCAATAAGAAGATTAGTACAACTTGTAAAATGAAATTTAGAAAAATAAATAACATTTATTATAGGAATAAATTTGTAACTGAATTAATCGCACAAAAAAATTAAAATTTACAAATTATTATCTGTAGTAATAGAAAGTTCCCGTAATAAGAGTTATAGGTCTATCATGCGAAGATGAAATCTAATTACGTCAATTTAAGGAACGACGCTGTCAATGACGATTTTTGAGTTGACCAATCAGATTTCTTCTAATCCATCCCTCGTGATAGCTTTTTCGTTCTCGTCAGGGCTATGTAATAACACGTAAATAAGGTACCTTCGAAATTATTTCCCGTGCTATCATTACATTTTGAGGACAGCTTATTAATATAAAGAAAAATCAAAGTTTCAGAGTATTCTTAAGTGGTAAGTTTAGATTTGTAAACGGATTATTCAAGCAGAGAATGGCATCAGTCCTCACTTGCAATGTCCCATGTCGCGTTGTGTTGCGTATATAGGTTTCTTCTACAATTTTTTCCCCCTTTTTTTTTTTAGTTCTTTTATTTGAAGCCCGTTTTATATAAGATCGATCTGTTTAATCTAAGTCTATGTTGAATTTAATGAATTGATGGCGTTTAAAGATTGACCAGTGAAAATCGCGTTCTATTGAAGGGGGAGGGAATCTATGCCCTTGACTTTGGTTTCGATTTTCTTAGTTTTATAATTAAATATGTATAGTCTTTATTTAAGCTGATAAACCACACAGTGAAAATCATGCCAAATTACCTAAGACATTTCTATTAAGTAAATATAAAAAATTCAATGACGTATCGAGTTTCCAAGAAGGGTAAATTAAATCTGCTTCCATCAAAAATCTAAATGACACATATACAATAATTGTATTCGCCTAGATCAAATAATATTAAAATTATTATTTTTCTTTATGTTGAAAGAATTCATTAAATTCAACTACAAATTTTTACACTTGGTTTTGTATCCATACACTGTAATAAAAAATAGTATAAAACTTTTGCATTACAAAGTTGTTCCGTATTGTGATTATTTTATGCAGCCATATCACTTATCAGTATTTGTTCGAATTATTTAGTTTATCATTAGTTAATAACCTTTGATGAGTTGTGCCATAATTAATCCTACTGCATCTTAAGCAGGATAAACAAGATATTAAGAAATCTTATATATTTAAGACATTTACTAGCTATATGATGGTTTCAAATAGACAATAATTTGTATTAAGAAATTAAACTCATCATTATCATATCGTTACATGTCATGAAGCACTGTTTAAATATCTTATTCACATATGTTTTGTAGCATTTGTTTATTACAAAAATATTGCTGTAACATAGTTTTTCTAAACTAAACAGTAATTGAAATGGTTTTGTAATACTTAAATCATTCATCAGTTAGTACTAACTATCTTCACTAACAATGAGTTGGCATTTTTTTTTTATTTCATTTCCAAGAATGTCAATTAATAATTACGCAATGTTTATAACATCCATCCTGATAATCCTAGTCAAATGTTTCTTATCAATCTTGCTAAAAAACACATTTCATGACAAAGGACATTAACCTATTAGTGTTCACTCATTATATTCTCTTGATTGAATCTATTGTAATTTCTATAGAGGGTAAGTTTCTGCATCTCAAACTTACTTTGTACTTCTAGTATTTGCATACAGTCTTTCATAATAAGAGGGGCTAAATGTTAGATTGAAAAAAAAAAAAAAATTGAAACTGAAACAGAATGTAGCCAATCTTAAAGATACAAGAGTTTCATTTTTAATGCTAATAAAATTCTTCTGACTTAACAGGATGAGGCAAATTTTCTTTTGAAAATGTAATTAAATACTTTTACTTTTAATAATGAGGTATCCCAGATCTTGGAATTCTTTTTGCATTGATCATTGCAAAGCTTTGTAAATTGCAAATGTATCCTAGTTTTCTTTGTGAGCTATGAAATAAATCCAGAATTCTTCCCTTGGAATGGAATACCAAAGTAAAGAATTTAAGAATATGTGAATGAAATTTATTCAATCTGATTTATATAATATCCTTATTAAAATGATTTCATTTTATTTTCCATCAATATTATAATATTAAGTAGGTATTAATCTAAAACTGTTGTTTGGAAAATGCACCTTTTTTCTATTTTATGTATTTGTGTTCTGTGAAACTACATTTGAAATGTAGTATAATAGTAGATTATTTATATTTAAAGAAAACAAAACTAATTCCAGTATATGTTAAAGAATAATATGTTGTTTTACAAGATGTTGTTACGAACATAAAACTTTCTTGTCAACAGAGACAATACATAAATTCAATTGTTCTTTTTACACTCATTATCAAAAAAAAACCTACAACCTAGAAGGAGTTGTCCGATTATAATGAAATTTCGTATGCAAAGACATTGGGACCGCCCATGCAAATGATTAAACTTTGGTGTCCAATGAATGAATAGCGAGAGCTACAGTGCGTCGGAACTGCGCACTCAGCAGGTGTATATAAGACGCGATTCTCAATCTGATGGTCAAAATTTCTGTTGCATTGCGAATTTGGATACCTTTCAACGACTGAAAAAATGCCTCGACACAGGATTCGAGCTCATAACGTGCAACTGTCAGAGTTTGAAAGAGGTCATATCATTGATTGAAAGAGGCAGGTTGGGCAAATTGGAGAATCGCTCGTCATATGGGTCGAAGTGATGCGGTGATTAGAAGATGTTGGCAGGAATGGGTGGACAATGGCAGATTTCAGCGTCATGAAGGTAGCGGTCGCCCTAGGGCCACAGCAGAGCGGGAGGATAGTGATTGTCAGATCAGCTGTCACAGCACCTGAATCATCGTTATCAACCATCAAACGTGAGACCCGCACACGAGTGTCCACCATGACCATTCACAGACTGCTGAGAGAGCGACATCTATGCTCGTACCGACCGCTATGCCACCTGCCACTCATGTCTGCACACCGTCGGGCCAGATTACAGTGGTGCTTGGCTCGATCCAGTTGGAATGATGTTTACTGGTAATGTATAGTGTTTAGTGACGAATCCCGCTTCCAACTGTGTCCTGACGATCGTCGCAGATGTGTCTGGAGACGCCCAGGGCAGCATGCCGATCCTGCTTTCACTATTGCACGCCACACAGGCCCTCAACCAGGAGTTATGGTCTGGGGTGCCATTTCTCTTGATAGCCGGACCCCTTTGGTCGTCATTAGCGGCACACTTACAGCACAGCGGTACGTCAACGACATTCTGAGACCTGTTTTGCTACCCTTACTTTTGCAGTACCCTGGCTTTATTTTTCAGCAAGATAATGCCAAACTCATACGGCACGTGTTGCTATGACCTGTCTTGCAGCTTGTGAAACACTTCCTTGGCCAGCCAGATCCCCAGATCTCTCTCCAATCGAGCATGTCTGGGATATGATGAGAAGGCGACTGCATCCACCAGGGAATGTGGATGACCTAGCCCGACAATTGGAGCAAATTTGGCAAGAAATACCGCAGGAGACCATCAGGGAGCTTTATCACTCTATGCCACGTCGTGTGGCAGCTTGTATTCAGGGTAGAGGTGGGTCAACACCTTATTGAGCTCGTTACTTTGTAACTCTGTAACTCTGAAATAAATCATTCAATTTGTCTGAAAGTTTAATCATTTTCTATTCTGTACATAAACTTCCTCTCCACCAATTTTTGTCTCCATCGGACAACTCCTTCTAGGTGTGTCTTTTTTTTTTGTTAATGAGTGTATATTATAATTAGGAAAGCCATAATCATAGAATCATACTCATAGATCTGGAATTTTATAGTTTTCAATAAGATTAAGTAAACTAGCTTATTTTTAAATAATGTTTAGTTTTTAAGATTTTGTCAAATTTAAAATTAATATAAGTCACTGACAGAAGTTATTTGTATGTTAGCTTTTTCATTCCAGACACAATCATGTATGATTACGACTCAGTTGAGGAGCCCCTCACTGGAGGTGGAGTCTTTGGATTTTCTGAAAAATCTATTCGATTAGGTGAGTTAATAAGTGAATGAATTACTTTTTCATTACTGTAATACAAACTAAAATACAAGATAATTTAGTTTGAAATCATAAATATTGTTTTTAAATAGGCAGTTTGTCTAGTTATAAGCTATATATACTTAAGATACTGACATGTTATGTTTTAAAATGCAGATTCTGCAATACATTTTTTTAAATATTGCTAAATCTATAACATTTGTTCTGTATATGTAATACGTTGTTGTAAAATCTATTTAGGTTATTAAAGATTACATACTTTAAATATTGACAGTTTTAATATAGAATCTTATTTTCAGGAATAAACCTAAATATATTAACGACACAAATAAATAAAATAGTATTTTACATTATGCACATTTTGTAAATATTCAAAATTGTTTTCCTTTGTAAAATTAACAATAATACTTGAACTTAATTAAATAGAAAGATGGCAGTACATAATTTGCATATTGACACAGCAGCCTTAGACATAGATATCTAATCTTTTGCATAACATATCGCTCCCAAATTTATCATTGTTGCTTTGTTTTTCTTTTGGGTGAATTGGCCAAATTAAATTACAAAAATGACTCCTCATACTTGTATGTATAAACTTTAAGTAGTGTTTCACATTTTTTTAATATAAACTTATTTAAAAGTCACCTCGTAAGTCCTAGAGCTTCCACAACCTAAAACTGCATGATGGAGAGAGAGATATTCCTCTCACATTAAGAATTGTCTCAGTCTTGAGTAATTGGTTATTGAAATTTGTATCACTAGTGACAACAACATTTGTGATATCCTAGAGAATTGACTGCTTTATGTTGTTCATGGTATAGGCAGTGTTTGTAAAGGGAACCAGACAGTGTAGAAGTAAGCAATGGTTTAGCCACAGCTTCATGAGTGTGAAATATCTAAAGTGCTTATAACTAAAGAAAAAAATCTAAGCAAGCAAGCAAGAAAGAAAGAGAGAGAGGAAAAAGTAAAATAGAAAAAAAAATGATCATTTTCTCCACTAAAACCATTTTTATTAACATTCTTGAGCATTGAATATTATTGAGTATTAATAATGGCGTATTGTAGTAGTTAGACAACACAAAGTAGCTTTCTATCTTCATTACTTTTAGAATTACCATAAACTGGGGTGTCTTTGTGACAGAATTTGAGGTTTCCAAGCTGTTATATTAATATTTTTCGTTACTCCCACTTTATAGATGGTGATTTGGGTTACCCCATCCTTCCTCTACAAAACAGTATATATATAAATCTCGTTGCCTCAATCGTTTTTTAATAATTAGTGTAAAAAGTTGTCACAAACTCGCCCCCCAGCTGGGGGTGACTTTGTGACAAGCTCTTTTTGAGTTAGAAATGCATGGGACAAAGAAATATCACAAAGTAACACCACATACTTTGTATTTAAAACCATTTTTACAGTTTTCAATGAAAGGGTTAAAAGATTTAAACAGAGTAAATTATACTTTTAGGTTGAGAAAAAGCAAACTGGATGTAACGTGAAATATGAACACTTTTTCCTATTTTTTAAGCAAATCAGTCTGAATTTTTACATCTTAAATTAATCTAATTGAAAAACTTTAAAAGGTCCTCTATTATTAATTATTTTGGGAGGATCAATACGAAACAAAACTTCTTTTTAATACAAAATTGAGCCGGGTTTCAGTTCTTTGTATTTTCACACTGAACTTCGTTCTTGAGAAGAACTAACTTCTGTAGCTATTCTGTAGATTCCTTCCAATTGTTTCCACTCTTTTCCATTGCGCTGACAATTACACTGTCCAGTCAGTCTATTCTCTATCACCTTTCCTCAGAAAAGCTCTCTTTCAAAGTTGGCAACAATGTGATCTCCTTGATCATATTCTGTTTCCGTGGGCAGAGTGGGTGAAGCTCGGATAGGAATCTCATCATCTGAAAACTCTTCGTACAAGTCTAAACTTGAGTCCTCGGCATTTTAAAATATCGTTATGTACACTGCAAGACAAAATATATAGGTTAAAACACAGTAAAACAATCGCGGGGTGAATGTGACGATGTCACAAAGTCACCCTGTCAATCTTTGATTTTTTACATAATGGTTAATAACTCATACAAAACTCGTCCAATTAACATCATTTTACAATATATTGTACATAATATATTAATGGTCAATAATAATTACCTATTATAAACGATATCCTCATCTGTATTTCGCTGTGCAAATCAAAGTTGACGGTAAACACAACAATGCTTCAGAAGTAGTCCTTGACAACAATGCTTCTGGCTCACCGGATCGAGGCGCAAAGAGTCTGACAGTCGACTGTTAGGTGCCAGCACACATGACACCAACTCTTGGCGGTGCCCATTGCCTGCTTCTCCCTGCTTCTCCCTAGGTTCCGGCCGCGAGATTATAAATAAGAAAAATTGACCACGCGTCACAAAGTCACCCCGGTTTACGGTATAAAAATTCTTGTTAACAATTCCTAATAATGTTGTAAGATTGAATTTCCATTTCTACTCTTAATTGGAAAGAAAGTAGCTTATAAGGAGACTGTCTGGTAGTCGGGTCATGGATTTTGTTCATACTTATAGTATGCGAAGGTCATCTCTCAAATATCAAGTTCCCAAATCCATTGGGCCAGATATCATGGCATTTTCGATAAATCAACTTTGAATAATTCCAAGCGGCTTACATTCACTAAACTTTAACCAAGTGATAAGTGAGTGCATGACTCATTGCGTAGCGCTTGAGTCTAGAAAGTACGGGATCGCTGGTCCAAATTTTGCTGAGAGGATGAAGATTGTTTTTTTTTTCATCCTATGTATATTTTAGATAAGATTATTTGTAATGAATCACAATTTGGGTACAAAATGAAAAACGTCGGGTAGGAAATGAAGCATTCTTTTATTTATTGAGATAAGAGAGAAAATAAACTGCTGAAGTAATGTCAAACAATAATGTTGATAAATTATCTTTTCCCTAACATTGCTAACTGCATCTTGTTGCTCGTCAGGTGAAGTTTTGGTCTTTTGGGTTGACTGACCCTTTCCTAGAGTAGTCATCACAGATTATATGTGAGGACACTCATAGCACTTGCATCCAGGAAAAAAATTGATTTCACTCGACCTTTTTTTCTTTAGTAAGCTCTAAAAAAAAACATTCTTTTGAAGAGCTTTTGTAGTGAGTTTTATTTAATTTCTTTTAATATATAATTTTTAAGTGTGTTTTGTATCAAAATTCATTTAAAAATGATTAAGATTGTAGGTCATTTTAGTGTATTTCAATTGCATTCCATAGGCAGTACTAAATTAAAACATCCAAATACTCAAATTATAGAAAATTGGAAAATAAAGTAAGGTCATGATCATGTTTAGAACTGTTAGCCAAAAAGAATAATGAAAACATAGATATAATGAGACATTACTGATGATATATCAAACAGACTTGGAATATTTGACACATTCCAAAAATCAGGAAAGAACAGACAAAACTGACTTGTAGGACTATACAAAATGCATGAGTGAATCAGCAATCGTAGCAGACATTTTGAGACTTCTCCAGACACTTAAAAAGTTTAGCTTTATCTGTATACCATACAGAATACAAAGAAGTTTACTTTAGAAAGATCTCGAACATTCATTTCCAGTCGTACGTTGAAGTCTTTTTCCCTCAATTTCTATACCGTCATAGACATACCAGGAATTTGGAATGGGAGGGGTAATGAGGGTCTGTTGAACCAGAAAAAAAAGATAATGTGCCCTTTTCTGTATGAAGTGTGTTTACAAACTAAACCATGGATTTCCAGTCAAAAAAAAAAAAAAAACAGCTCCAAAATGCTACATTTTTTCTTTTTCGGATGCAGGATTATAATTCTACCCCTCTCCCACCTCCCTATCACTATGCCAACATATACCATAAAAAAATTCTTCCCACCATAACAAACTTGCCTTTCACCTTCTGAAACCTTACCACCTACAATCCTGTGACCAGTAGACAGGAAGACTGCCATTATTGTTGAGTCATCTGTTCCTTCCCCCTTGTGCTTCGCATAATGATCTTACATGTTTGTGCCATCCAATTTTATTTTTATTTTTTTTTCTTGACTGAGGTTGTAATTTATGAAGTAGGCTGAAACTGTTGAAGATATCCATCATTAATCTCTTATCAAATTCATAAATTTGTTTCTTTTTTGTACTTTTTAGTCTTCTGAGAAGGAGACTTCTAATCCCTGTTTGTCGTCCGTCTGTGGACAAGTATCATTAAAATCTCATTAAATTATCGTTAAGCACAACAATCGCAACAATTGCACCTTTTGCATTCACAACAATCACATGTATAATACAGCTCAGCAACAATCACAATAATTGCAACAATCGCGTCTTTTGCATGCGCAACAATCACATTTATAATACAGCTCTAAAACAATCACAATAATCGCAACAATCACATGCCTTTTGCATTCGCAACAATCACATTTATAATAATAAGGAAATTAAAGCAATATCAATTATATTTTCTTAACCCTTTGCGGTCTTAGACAAATCCCAAAATGTCCACAGCCAGGACATCGTATTTTTAAGTGTGTTGTGGGGAGCGTAATGACAAACGTCTTTTTTTTTTCAAAACCAAAGATTTTTTTTTTAAGATTGAATTTTAAAATATAGAAAATTACAATAGAAGTCAGATATATAAAAGTTAAATTATGAGAAAAAATTATTGAATTTTTGAAATTTATCATTATGTGAAATCTTTTGAAGCATTCTCCTGGACACATTGCAGAAAGAAATGTGCAGGTTTTACAATAATAATATGTTTCCTTCCTTCCTTCCTCCTTTTACTTTTCTATTACTATACACTATACAGTCTTTGTGCTTTTTATTTTCAAAATCGTCATCTAAAACACTACAGCGCTTTCGTTTACGCATGTTAGGAACGCTCGACGAAGGACCTGCCATTTTGGTTTCCTAACAGGCATTTCAGCTGATTTTTCCAAAAAATATTTTAGCAGATGCTCAATAGATGGCACAAAACATCAACAAAAGACACTAGAAATAGCTTATGACTTCCACAGCGGTTTATTGTCGACAAAAGACAACGCCCGCATCCAAAAATGACATTGTCGATTATATATCGACAAACGACCAGACTGGCATTTCCTCAATGTCGATTATATGTCGACATAAGACCGCAAAGGGTTAAAGGTATCAGAAGACGTTGCGAAGCATTGTGATTGGTTTACTAATCGCTATCCCTACCTTGTTTTTTAACCTCTTGAAGATAAACTTTTTTGTTTTTTATTTAAAACCTCTAAGGAAAAGTGAAAAATTTTTACATTAAGTTGTACAGAATGATATAAATAGTAAAAGTTATTCCTAAAAACCTTTCCACTTACTGAATAGCCTTAAATATTTAGATAATTAATTTCAAATAAGAATGTGTATGTATTTATTTATTTATTTATTTATTTATTTAAGGATTTGTCAGGAAAGTTTATGGAATACTGTTGTGTCAGTTGGCTATAACACTTGCAGTCATGTCCATTATTTTCTTTGAGTAAGTATTTATATCAAATTCATTTTACATTAGTTCTATTAAAGGATGTTAAACTGATTTCAAAATACAAGATTTTATTTATATACTTTCCATTTTATATTAAAAATAAATATAGTAGATTGTTAAATACTAAGTTATTTTATATATTATATGATGGAACTATAGATAGGATCAAGTCAGAGACAGGCCCAAGAATTTGGAATGAGAATGGCTATGATGGTCTTAGCCATTCAACCAAAAAAAAAAAACTGCCCTTTTTCTCACAGATGGGGGAAGAGATTACCAACACCTTAGTCCTATCAGAAGAGCATTTGTTGGATTATGAGTTCAGACTTGCCTCTTTATCTTCCCAAATTGTAGTCTGCCATTAATCGAAGGATCCTATCTGTTCTGGTCTCAACTGTCTTTGCTGTGACACATTGGGTTTATTCATATCCCTCTTCAGATCATTACCAATAAACTTTAACCAACAGTTCTCAAAAGACCAACAATGCCTATCTCTATCCTTTCCAACCACATTTCTCATTGAATAAATATTCCCTATTTAAAATCCAATAGGTCCTTCCTTTTCCTTATTGCAAACTATCACATCCTATCATGTCATTCGTATACATAATTTGCACCTATCAATAATGTCACTTTTTTTTTTTTAATGTTTATCAGTCCCATTAGGTGTACTTAATATCTGTATACCTGTGGTATGAGACTGAGAGTTTAATATATTAACTTACAGTTAATTAAATAGTTAATAATAAAATTTAAGTCCATAACTTAGTATTATTTCATTAGTCATTCGTTTGTCTATTATCTTTATTAATTTTTAATTAATCCATCCACGACGTCCGAAATCATTTTCTGTTTTATTTGCTTAAATGTCAGAGTATCTTTTTGATTAATGTCTATTTGACAAAGTTAATTAACCTATATCCATAATTATTTTTGATATGATCAATTTCAAAAATTTTGTACCAATTAAATCTTGTTTTTGATTCCTCCTCTAGTAAATTTCTTTCTCTAACCTCAAAATAATTTTTAATTATTATTTTATATATAAATTTTTCATTTATTTTTAATATTCTGTATTTTTTTCTTATTCTTAATTGTTGTTCTTTTGATTTATGTTTAAAATTTTTGTAGACATTATTAAATATTTTCATTGTTAATTTATTAATATTCTCTATCTGTTGTTTATTAATATTAACCCAGCAGTCTAAACAATAATTCAAAATTGAGTCTACTAAGGACTTATAGATTATAAGTTTTTGTTTGAATGGGAAAACGTTTTTAGTATGATAAAAAAGATAAGAATATGAGTTCAGTTTCCCCATTACAATCTCGTATTGACTTTTCCAAGAGAATGTATTGTCTATATATATACCTAGATATTTATATTTTGAAATTATTTCAACTTTTTTACAATTACATGCGTTCGTTCGAATATTACTTCTTTGATGTATATTTGAACATTCAATATCATGTAGATTTATCATTAAATTATTGTTTAGTCTTTTATTTTTGTTTTTAATTATCATTTTTTTTGTTTTTTCCCCGTTTATTTTCATTTTATTTACTTATGCCCATTTGTTTATAGTATTTAAGTCTGTTTGTAATTTATAATAAGCTTGAATTTGGTTTTCATCTGTAGCAATCAGTATTACATCATCCGCATATATAAAAAATTTTGAATTGTGTATGTTATTACTTATTGAATTTATATATATGTTAAACAAAAGCGGTCCTAAGTTTGAACCCTGTGGGATCCCTCTTCTTGAATTGTACATTCGACTTATATTATTTCCGATTTTAATCTTAAACTTTCTCTTATGCAAATAATTTTCAATAATTTTACTCACGTTGCCTCTTATCCCCATTTTATTAATTTTTTGAAGCAAGATTTTATGATCAACTGAGTCGAAAGCCTTACTAAAATCAATAAATGCTATGTAAATTATTTTTCCATTGTTTAATGATTTATTTATACATTCATTTACATTGCTCAATAGATTTTGTGTACTTTTATTTTTTTGATATGCGTATTGATTACTGTTTAAAAGTTTCTTTTGGCTTATGAAGTTAGTAATTTTTTTTGATATAAAACTTTCTATAAAAAATCTTTGAGACGTTCGATATCAGCGAAATTGGCCTGTAATTATTTAAATCGTTATGGTTGCCTCCCTTGTAAATTGGGACCGTGTATGAAATTTTCCATGAATTCGGATAAATTCCTGTTTTATAAATTTTTTGAAACAGTACAACCAAGAAGATAGAAAGATTTTCTTTTATTTTTTTAATGTCATTTGTATTGATTAAATCAGGTCCAAAAGAATATTTTGTCTTTTGATTTTTTATTATTTCTAATATTTCATTTTTGTTAGGAAATGTTAATACCATAGAATTTAATT
>JAFIDM010012231.1:148079953-148111865 GCA_023159025.1 Thereuonema tuberculata
ACTACTTTTTTACTTTAAACTTGACTAAACTAACTACTTTTTTACTTTAAACTTGACTAAACTAACTACTTTTTTACTTTAAACTTGACTAAACTAACTACTGATGTAATTTTTTTTTTTTTTTTTATTGCTATACCTAGTCTAAGACTAACCAATAGCTATTAATCTACTTTATTACTTAAATTATATTATAGTCTATTTTATTATTATCTGGTTGTAAGAATCTGTCCATTGACATATCTTATTAATTCTGTTTACTACTGCTCCCACATAAATCCAATAATTTAGTCCTTTTCAATCTTCTTTTAATTGTCTTATTCTTCAATAGCTCAGATGCTTCTCTATTTGGATGGTGCTGTAATCTTATTTTATGCTTTTGGGCCATTTTTTTTATTTCCTCAGCTACACATTCCATCTTCAAATCCCTGTGTAAATCAGAGTTTCTTATATACCAGGGAGCATTAACTATGTTTCTTAACACTTTATTTTGAAATCTTTGTATTATTTGAATATTACTCTTTTTAGAGCAACCCCACATCTGTGCTCCATACAACCAAATTGGGTTCAGAATCTGTTTATATAATAAAAGTTTATTTTCTACTGTCAATTGTGATGTTCGTCCAATCAGCCAATAGAGTTTCCTATATTTAATTTCCAATTCTTCTTTCTTTTTTTTAATATGTGTCTTCCATCTTAGTTTGGCATCAAGATTCATACCCAAATATTTAGCCTCATTCACAAAAGGTATTTTTTGTCCATTCATTTCCAACGGGATTACTTTATTCTTTTTATATGTAAAATTTATATGTACGGATTTATTTTCATTAAGCCTTATTCTCCATTTTTTAGTCCACCTGTTTATATTTTCAAGAGCAGCTTGTACCTTTTCTGCTGCCTTTTCAAAGTTATTTTCAATTGCTAATGTGGCAGTATCATCAGCAAATGTTGCTGTAATTGTGTTTTTTGTTTCAGGAATATCACAAGTATATAACAAGTACAAAATAGGGCCCAGCACACTACCCTGCGGTACTTCCGCATTTATACTTTTTACATCTGAGTAATCTCCTTCATAATTTACCCTAAATATTCTATCTCTAATATATGAGGTTAATATCTGACTATATTGTTTTGGTAAAAATTGCTTCATTTTATATATCAAGCCCTCATGCCAAACTTTGTCAAAGGCCTGAGCTACATCTAAGAATACTGCTGTACAAACTTTCTTTGCTTCAAGTGCTTGTTCAATTTTTTCCACTATTCTGTGTACTTGTTCAATTGTTGAATGTTTATTTCGAAAACCGAACTGATGGTTTGGAATTAAATTTCTATCTTCTATAATCGGTTTTAGTCTTTTAAGTAGCAGTTTTTCGAATAATTTTGATATAACTGGAAGTAATGAAATAAGTCGATATGAAGAAACTTCTGTTAGTAATTTCCCAGGTTTTGGAATCATAATTACTTCCGCTATTTTCCATTGTCTGGGTACATGCTTTAATCTAAAAGCAGCATTGATTAAATAAACTAGTTTAATAATTGCTTTTCTTGGTAATTGTTTTAAAATCTCACCAGTGATAAGATCATATCCTGGGGCCTTTCTTAATTTAATTTGTTCTTTAATGAATGTTTCCACTTCTTTGCATGTTACTGGAGGTATTTCCATTATATCCATTTCTTGATCGATTATTTGATCCAGTTGCAATAATTCAGTCTCTTTATTTGGTTTGAAGATTTCTTCCAAATATTCTGCAAATAATTGCGCCTTTTCTTTACTTTCTTTAGCCCATATCCCATTTTTCTTCTTTATAGCAGAATTATGCTGTATAGGTCTTTTAATCCCTTTTGTTGCTTTCCATAAAGAGTAATTTGTTTCACTGTCTGGTGTAAGTTCTTTTAGAAATATATTTATTGTTTCATTTTTGATTATTTGAATTTCTCTTGTTAATTGTTTTGCAAGTTTATTAAGTTGTGTTTTATCCTCAGGTTTTCTTGTTTGTTGCCATTTTCTTCTAGCTTTCCTTTTTTCTATTATCAATTCCCTTATTTCTCTGGGATAATTTATCCCCTGTGTTTTCCTTTTCAGTTCTGGAGTATTATTCCAAGCAGCTTGCTGTATATTATCTGTTAGATTTTCCACTTCCTTTTCTAAATCATTTATATTTTTTAAAGATACTTTTAATTGTATTTTTTCCTCTAGTTCTATTTTAAAGTTTACCCAGTCTGTTAATTTATTTACAAGACTTGGTTTATTTTCTCTCGATTATTCTATCACTTAAAGTCAATAGCACTGGTGAATGATCTGAGTCCAGTTCATAGCTTGTTTCCACCTTCACATAGTTTACTGGTATTTTTCTACTAATAAAAAAATCCAGTAAATCAGGTAACTTACATCGATCTGTTGGCCAATATGTTGGTTTACCTGTTGCATGATAATCTCCATTTAACTTCTTAATTGCTTTCATTAGTTCTCGTCCTTTAGTTGCAGTTACTCTAGATCCCCATTGGGTATTCTTTGCATTAAAATCACCTCCTACAATAAATCTATCACCAAGACTTATCAAAAATGCTTCATAGTCTTTTTCTTTGAGATTATTTCTAGGCAGCAATTGTAATTTTATATTTTTCTGTATTTATCCTAATTGATGTTGCTTGAAATTCTTTATATTCATATTTTTGATATTCCGTATGTTTGATAGTATTTTTTACTATCACTGCACTTCCTCCCCCTGCTGTTTCATCAGGGTGTGGAGTTATATAGGTAGTATATCCTTTAAGTTTAACATAATTTTGCTTTGTTAAATGGGTTTCAGAAATTAAACAAATATCTATTTTTTGTAAGTCAAGGAAAATTTGTAATTCATAACGATGTTGCAGTATTCCATTGGCATTCCATGTTACTATCTTTAGTTCCGGAGCCATTTATTTTTTTGATTTAGGAGCAATCGCTCTCTTGATTTCACCTTCCAGTTTTTCAAGTTTCTCTTTCAATATTCTACTTTCACATTCTTGCTTCTCTAATTTTTCTAAAATCTTTTGCAATATATTATTTTCTTCATTGCTTACAGCTGCAGCATATGATTTTTTTTCTTCAATTCCTTCCATTTTATAATTGTCATTCTTTTTCAGATAATTTTCTTTTTGCTGTTGAATAATTATTTTGTTATCATTCCTTTCTCCTTCTCTTGAGTTACTTATTTGACTTCTCTCTCTTTGTTTCTGTTTTGCAATTTCACACCCTCTATAATTAGCTGGGTGTGCCTGCATACAATTGACACATTTTGGTGCTACTTGGGGATTTTTTTTACAATCTTTTGTCAGGTGTTTACCTGCACATTTTACACATCTAGGTTCTTTATTACAATAACTTTGAGTATGTCCATATTCCTGACATCTTTTACACTGAGATATTAATTTAGTTTTACGTAAGGCTTCAATTCGAACCTTCATTCCTCTTATTTTATTAATTTCATATATCTTCTTTATGTCTTCTCCATTTTTAAAAGTCAACATAAACATTGATAAGGGAGTTTTATCTTTTCTACTTAATATATTAACTGCTTTTTCTATTTTCAAATCCTGTTCCAAGATATCTTCTACAATCTTATTTGGTTCACAACTTGAATGTATTCCCTTGGCCATGACTCTTATCGGTCTTGTTGCTTTATTTTCGTATGTATGCCACATTACTTTATCCTTATTAAAAGTTTCAGTTAGCTTTCTATAATCATCTTCTGTTTTAACATTAATTTTAACCTCTTCTGTTCCAATTACTGAAATATTAGCAGTAATATAATTTTGTTCAATAAAACTATAAAATTTTTCATAATCTTTAATTCCATTTACAACTATTGGTGGTGGTAATCTCCCTTTCTGTTCTCCTTGTTTCACATATTACTGTTCTTGATTACTCCATGTTTGAATTTTTTCAGGTGAGTTTCTCATTTTTCTTTTCTTATTTTTCTTTACTTCTAACCATCCCACTTCATTTTGCAATTCTTCTTCATCCGTTTCATATTGAATTTGTGTAATATTTGTTTTATTATTATTTACTATATTTCTTTCTTTTTTTAAAGTTGACAATTCTTCTTTAACTTCTATAAGCTCTTTTTGTAATTTCTGTATAGTTTTATTCATAGTTTCATTCTGTTATTGTTGTTTTTTTATCTCTTCATATAGTGCAATCTCTTTTTCAGTTTGAGGGTTAATTTCAATTTTGTCTTTCTTACCGACATCTTTCTCCATAAGAACATTTGTCTTCATTTCGTTATATTCTTCATTTATCTTCCCTCTATTTAACAATGAGTCATCTATCTGTTTTGGCGGTGATCTTTCCACCTTTCTACTTTTTTGAAAGGGATTCTTTTCTGATTCATTTATCCCAGTAACATAGTCCAGCATCGTGACCTGGGATTTTGTCACAAATGCAGAGCGGTCACATGATGACGGTCCGGGAGAGCCCACTCGCTTACTCTCCACCCGTACTGGTTCTAGGGGTCCGAACCCTTGTCCCGTAAGTCCATTACCATTATTATTGTTCATTTCATACCATTTTCAATTACCATTAATAAGTAAGGGGGAAGGATTGATGGAAGGGTAATTTTTACGGAGCAGGGTGGGATATCCCTGTTCCAACCTCCAACCTGGAGGACCAGGATTTTCTGTCAGGGTTTTCTCCCTTAGCCAGATGATCCTGTTTTAAGGCGCCGGAAACTCGCCTGTCACCCTTCCTCGTTTGCTATACTCCAAAGAGTACATTGCCCAGGGGTCGCCCCTCGGAGGTGAGGATAGGATTTGTTGACAGAGCCCTATTTAACGGGAGACGTTCTGGTATTTCTCGTGCTTGCCTACTGGCATCAGCAAGTCCACCAGAGTCTATGCCAACCTTTGACCCCCTACTGATGCAATGATTCAGTTGTTTTAAAATAATTTAAACATCGCAAGTATGTTATTAAACTAATACATCTTAATTCAATAATGTTGAGTATTTATTTATTTATTTATTTAAATTTTTTAGTGGGATTTCACTGCTTTTGGAGGAATCTTGTTTGTTGCTGTCATAGTCCTCTTCTGCTTTGGTCTTTTGGCAATTTGCTTTCAGAGTAAAGTTGTGAATCTACTTTATGGAGCACTTGGCGCATTGATATTCTCAATGGTAAGATTTTTAATTTAATCCTTCTTAGTAATATTGTTGATTTTTCACTGAGCATTAACTCAAATTTTATTATTTTAAAGTTGGAAGGATATATTTTATTTCTAAATAATGTATAAATATTTTATAAATATTTATTTATTAATTACATTTTTATATAAATTTTTAGTTGTAACTTAAAATTATAATTTTTTTTATTGCATTTTGGCATTTTACTTCTGCAGATGTAACAGCATAGGCTGTGATACTATTGCATATTAAAATTTATTTAATCTATGAGCAACCTATCATGAATTAAAATACCTCTGATAGGTAGAGAAAGAACTCTTGCAGTATCTTGAAGAATAAAATGGTCTTCTAAATTCTACTCCCATTAACTCTTTAATTTTCTCAAAAATATTAAATTTTGACAGACACAAACTATACTTATTCTCAAAAATTAGGGATAATTGTGAATCAAAAGAAAACTTTGTACTGCACAAAGTGAATCGTCATGAAAAGTATACAAATTTCTGCCAGAATGACTAAAGGCAATTTATTCCCTCAGCAGAGATATGGTGATGATAATCAGACATGGCAGAGCTGCAGGATAGAGCACTTTTTGTGCTGTTCTTTGATGCAACAGTGTTTTTACCATGTAAATATGGCTCAGCTAACCTGTATTGATGATATTCTGCAGAACAGAATCATAAGGCAATTGGAGACCAATGTTGATGGCAGTATCCGAGGAACTGCATGGGAACAAAGTGTCATTTCTAGAATCTGGCAGAGGTTCCAACAAGATGGAAATGTCGTTCGACTCTTAGCACAGGATGTCCAAGGATTACAATGGCAGAACAAGACCATTATAGTCCCTAACTGCCAGACAAAGCAGGTGGAGCATATGAGGCGATCTTGTCAGGAATCTTTCAGCAACATCAGGGGTGGCTGTTTCCAGACATACCTTGTACAGACAATTGCTTGAATATGGTTTGTATTGTTGCAGACCTGCAAGATCCATCCTGTTGACTGCAGCCCATAGATGGACCTGTTTAGCCTGCTGCAGAAAATATTGTGCTTGGACAGAGGATCAGTGAAGCTGTGTTTTGCTTACAGATGAGTCTAGATTCAGTTAGCAGAGTTGATTCCCACTGTATTTTCCTCTGGTGAGAATTGTGGGCTTTTGATACATCTCCTGCAACATCCTTGAATGGGGTCATTATGGTAGAGGTGATATCATGGTGTGGAGTGACTTCAGGTTGGGTTCACATACTCCACTTGAATAGGAAACCGCAACAGGCCAGATATAGCGTGATGTCATTCACGGATGCAGTGGGACCAGGCTTTCTGATGACGGATGCTAACACATGCTGCTCTTGTAGATGACTACCAGGAAACAAAGGATTTCCAGCATTTAGAGGGGCCAGCTCGATCTCCTATTTAAACCCTATTGAACATTCATGAAACAGATTCAGGACAGTGTTGCACGACATCATTAACCATCTAGAAATTTCTAGGAGCATAGGGCATCATTGGTGTAAGACTGGGACAACAACAGCAGCTTGATAGTCTTGTGCTGAATATGTTAATATGCTATAAAGAATTGAGGAACTAGGTGATATATTTAAAACTGTAATAAAACAAATCTACTTTGTGAAAAAAAAATGTGCTGCATTACTTATTGAACGACCCTCGTACTTGCAGCAGTTGGCAGACCATCATACAGCATATTGAACATTTGCTAAGCCATCAAATATGTTTGGTATGACACGGGTGTGCATTGCTACTTAGCTCCAAGGAGCCTTTGTTCTTTATTATCTTGAATTATTATTTTCTTTGATATGCTACATATCTGGTACAATTTCATTGAATGCTGGTAGGGCTGTACATGATACTATCCTTAATTTTTGAGTGCAAGTGTATTTCTTATTTTTTTATTTTTTAAATATTGGAGTTTTAAAAATTTCAATTGAATACTGTTCAGTTGTTGTTTATTTTCCTGTTGAATATTAAAAGATCAATAAAGTTTGTTTCGTAATTTTTTTTCAGTGTTGCTTTTCATTGGGAAATAATTTAACTATATAAAATTTGATTACTTAATAAGTCCAAGTAAACTGATACAGAAATGATTCACTGCATCTTTTCATCAGATCAGTTCAAAGAGCATTAGATTCAAATAAATAAAAGTTGCTGTCAATTGTGGAGAAATCTTCCTAAAGACAGCTGAAACTCATAGAAATAGTAAGAACTGTTGAAACTGTGAAATGTGGAGATGAGGAGAATGGTGCTTTACAGGAAGTTGAAATGGCAAGCTAAGCCTGTGGCACAGAAGTAAGCCTAAACACAGATAAGAAATATATAGAGAAATTACTGAAATATATGTATATGTTGATGTACACCCTGCATTCATTAAGTAATGAGACTGACTTTTTAAATAGGTAAAGGAATGGAACATACATGGAAAATTGTTTAGATTCTTTCAAAATAGTCTCCTCCAAATGCAGTGCACCTCTCACACCGCTGTGATAAGTTTTGAATTCCTTTTGGAACTGTTCCTTTACGATGGCCTTTAGTTGGAGTGTCACTTCAGCTTGATGGTCGTCACGTTAATCGAAGCACTCGCCTTTCAAGGCCCTCTTGATCAAGGAAAACAGAAAAAAGTCTGCCATAGCAAAATCGGGAGAGTAAGGTGAGTGGTCGATGATTGTGACTCTGCTTTTTTCCAAAAAACTCCTTATCTGTAAGGCACAGTGTGATGGCACATTGTCATACAAGAGAATCCAGTTGTTGGATCGGTACAAATCGGGTCTCACATGGCACATGCAATCACACAGACGTTTCAATACACCCAAGTAGTACTGGTCGTTGAAGTAAGAACAAATTCTTTATGGATGACCCTTTAATGTCGAAGAGGGCGATTAACATAGTCTTCACCCGAAATTTCTGGAGTTGAACCTTTTTGGATCTTGGAGAGGTTGGGGATTGCCACTCTATTCTCCGTCGTTAGTTTTCTGGATCAAATTGGATTTCGTCCCCCGTTTTGATACACCCCAACATGTTGGGATCTGCCTCCAGAGAATCAAGAAAGTCTTGACAACAAGTTACTCTTCTTTCTTTTTGTTGGGTGGGGACAAGCTGTGAGGTCTAGAGCAAACTTTCCTTTTAATATATAAAAGTGACTCCACAACCCCTTTCAAAGTATTTAAATAATTTATTTAAATACTATGAAAGGGGTTGTGATACACTTTTATATATTACAAGAGATGAAAAGAAGAGAAATAGTGGAAGAATTTGGTATAAATATTTACAAACTTTCCTTTTGTTCAGGTCTTTCTTCAAAATTTCTGATACTTTACAAGTATTAATGATTAACTTAGCAGTCATGCAGATGGTGATTCATAGATCTTCATGCAACATTTGGCGAATTTTTTCAATGTTTTCATCTGTTCAAACACTGATCGATCTCCCAGATCTTGGTTCATCTTGTATCGATTCTCTTCCATCTCGAAAAGATCTAAGCCAGCGGAAAACTTGCACTCTAGATAAACAATCTTCTTTTTAAAACATTTTTCATGTCGGGAAATCCCTGAGAAGCAGTTTTACCACATGTAAAATAAAATTTCATAACAGCATGCTGTTCCATTTTCCTTCCCTTACATGTGAAAAATGGATAGTTTAGAGTCAAGCACTGCAACTCGATAATGGCTGCGTTGATATCTACGTGCACAAGCGCATCTGAAATAAACAATTCCATCGGTCATAACAATACCCGAGTCAACCACTCTTTTTCGGAGAACGGAAAGAATAAAATCAGTCTCATTACTTAATGAACGCAGGGTGTGTGTGTGTATATATATAGCTGAAATCATCATCTTTTCCTCTCCACTTGTATTATAGATGTTGCCTTACAACATGTTAGTGAAATGTATTCAGTCTTCAACAATTTCTTTTTGTCCTCCAGTCAAAGAATATCTGACATCATGAATCTTAATACACAGTTAAAATCTAATCCAGCAATGCATATCTGACATCATGAATCTTAATACACAGTTAAAATCTAATCCAGCAATGCATATTTCTGCCATTCAACTTCTGCAGCTTTGTCAAGTCATTTTAGCAGTACTTGAATCTTGAGTTTCCTAAAAAACAATACTGAGTAAAAATGATGCAAAGTTTTCTGTAAGAACACATTAAAAAGATAGAGTATGTTCTTAAACATCTCTGAATATCTTGTAAATGTAAGATGTTCAAACAAATTAAAATAGCTCATTAGATAAATTTAATAAAACCTGATATATAAAGAGAGATACACAGACACACAGATAGCATTAGATAAGTTAAATTCAGTAGCAATTCATATTTTTTTAAAAAAAGCCCAAAATTAACTCTACATCATTATTTTTTTTTTATATGAAAATTTCTTTCAAACATATTTTATGTTGTTTGCTAAAGCTTTTATTACTTGACATCTTGTTTCATTACCTTGGACATCTTCAGTAAAGATTCTCTTTGCTTCATCCATTAATTTCATTGCTCCTGAAATCTGTTTTACCAAAATCGCTTCATTACTTGGGAATTTCTAACTCCATCATACATAGATGGAAATAATCAGTAAGTTTATTGTATATGTTCACAGCTGTGACCTCTTGATTTTCAATTCATAATTTTAAATGATTTGAAACGAAAATTGGGCATAAGTTTTGCAAAGTCCAACATTGAACAAATGCAAATTGAATACACATGGAAGGCATTAACAATAATTCAATCTTACATTAATTTTCATTTAAAATTTAAATTTTATCATCTGGTTTGTTTTTTGTTTTTTTTTGTTGTTTTTTTTTTTTTTTTATAATATACAACTTTAAATATGGATAGGCTTTAAAAAAAAAAAATTGTCCTGTTGTCTTGAAGTGAAAGTTTTACAATCTGCAAAAAGTAATTGTATTATGAATAAAATATTTTATTATGTAGTTGGAATGAAATTGTAAAGACTAATTTCTTGTTTCTTTTGTTTTAGTATTTAGTATTTGATACGCAGATGATGATTGGTGGCCACCACAAGTACGCCATCTCACCTGAAGAATATGTATTTGCAGCTTTGAATCTTTATCTGGATATCATTAATCTATTTCTGTACATTCTTATGATTCTTAATGAAATCAAAAAATGATATGGAAACTATAGTTCCTATTAAGAAAAAAAAAAAATAATTCATCATTATTGTTTATTTCCATCATTTTATTTATTTGTTTCGAAGTAGCTTCGAAATAGCTTCTATTTCTGTTGTTGTTTTTACTTTCAATATAGCAGAATATTTCATATTTAAATTTTATTTTTTTAAATTAAAAATTAATTTTGGTAAAAATCATTATTTTAATATTTTTTTAATCCTGAGGATTTTTTTTCATAATTTTAATAGTTTTTTGTTAATTTTAAAAGATTTGGTATTGTAGGAATTTAAGTAGAGTAATATGCTTGTTTTACTTGTAGAAGAAGTTAAAATAATAAACTGTAATAGTTGTATTACAAGCAACTTAAGAAGTAAGTTTGTAGTAAATGTTTTTGAAAGCATTTTTGTCATAGCTTTATTTTTTCCAAAGAGAAGATGACTAAAAATTAGTCAGATATATGTATATGTTTCAGAATTATTTGAAATCAATGATACTGTCAGCCAAGAAAAAAAAATGTATTCATTGATTGTTTTTGTTTGTTTTTAATTCATTTCTTATGGATAATATGATCTCTGCAGATTTTAGTATTCTTCTTTGTTGCTGCTGAACTAAGCATTTTTTTTTTTTTTTGTTTGCTTTAAGTTGTGTGTTGTTTTAGGATATTATTATGTTTTACACATCAATATGAATAAAAAAAATTCAAACATATCTTCCAGAAACATTGGCTTTGAGAGAGGGATTCTGTGATGTGGTTACTTTTACATATGATCCCTATGAGAGACGTTGAAATAAATCATAAGCAATAATAATATGACAAACAAATAGGTCATCCCTATGAAATTTAGGTTATTCCAATTAGACAGGGAGGTACTGCAAAGCTTGTTGCTGTAACTTCTAAATTAGCAGACATTCATTAAGTGAAATTTAAAATACTGTATTTAAATTCACTTACTAAATTAAACCAACAAAACTAATCAGTTTGTGAAACAAATCTAGCTGCCTTCTCAAGAAGATCCTACCTCCTTCCTCTGTTGGTGTAAATTTGTTAGAATTGATTAATTGTTAAAGATCTAGCTTTTTTGTTATATAAAAATGAAGAAAAAGTCTACAACTAATGACATTAAATGTCTTCAGTCAAGAGTATTTTAAAAAAAAATAATTGGGTCCATTTTGCCTCTTCCTAAAGATATAAAATTGTAACCAAGAAATTATAGTAAAATTGGTATTTATTTCAAATAAAGCCAAACTGATTTTTTTGGCAGAAATCTTTCATTGTTTTGTTAAATGTGAAGAAAGAACAATGTCAGAATATTGTAGCTATGGTTTCCTTTTTAGTTTTTTGCCCATTAAATAAATGCTTAATATGTAATCCTGAATATATGAGGCTTTAAAACCTGTGGTTTAGTTTTGTTTTTTGTTTTTTTGTAAATTAATACAGCTTAAGATTGATTGCTAACTGTTATCGTATGAGGGTCTCAGATTAGTTCTTATCGTTATTAAGTCAATATAAGTTTAGTGTTGAAATTATGGAGAGTGAAACTGTTCTACCTTTTTTTAAAATCTGTCTTGTTTAGATGAATCAACAGAATATATAGTTAGCAATCCTTTTTTATATTGTTCAAAATGCTGTTTGTATTTTCTGAAACTAAATAATTCTAGTCTCCCTTTTTCCGATAGAATTTTGATTTCTTTTGGCCATAATAAGATTAATGAATTCCATGATGGTAGTGTTGTTTGTTGAATTTTTTTTTTCTTGCTTTTTAAAAGTACCTCAGTTGATGGATGTACTGAATGTAAATGTTGCCATTGTATTAATAACTTCTTTGTTGGCACAAAGTTTCATTACAATTCTGAAGTACTATTTTTCAATTTTTTTGAATCGAACTTATCTTAGCAATTTAAAAATAAATTTAGTTGGAGTTTTACCAGGGCTAACTTATGTTCCTGAGTGACTGATCAGACGTAATGTTCCTTCCTTTTGAGAAGTTTCAAGCCTTTATATTGTTCTTCCATGATTCACCTGTGTTTGGTATCTTCAATTCTAGTTCATTCTCTTCCAGTATATTTACATACTGATGGACATCAGTGTTAATGTTACAGAAAGTCGGCAATAATTTTCTGTTTTTAACATGGATTAAACATTTTATAGTTCAAATATTGGTAAAAAAAAAAAAACCAACAAATCTTTTGATTTCTTTGCAAAAATTAATTGTATTTTTAGAAAATATTTATTAAAAAATAAAGAAATTAAATGGGTAAATTATGAATACTTAATTAAAAGACATTCAGAGAGAGAGATTTTAGCTAGAGAGCTTGGGTAAACTTTTGAGTCTACATCTTTAAAATACAATATAAATGTAAGGTGATTCAAAAAGTTCAAACCTTTTAGGAGCATTCAGGAAAATCTAAGAAGAAAAACATTATGAATAGAAACTCATTTCATTGAAGCCAACCTGTTGCACTTGGAAGATAGATAACCGCCTGCTAGTCACTGACATACTTAACAAATTTCCAGCAGGTTAACTAGTAATCACACAGTGCTGATTTTATAAGAATGGAAAGGTTTCAAAATGAATATGTAGAAGATAAAGATTTGAATAAGTTTTTAAATATATATATATATATATGTATATATATATTTGATTACTGCAGAACTGCTTCAGTTTATGAAGTCGAGATGGTTTTATTATTATGTTAAAATGTATGGAAAGAGAATGAATGGAAGAAGAAAAAAAATGAAATGGATGGGAATATTGTGAAGAAGATCGACAGGATGGATCAAAAAATAATAAAAGAGTTAATGTTCAGCCTGTAACTTTACAATTGAATATCCTAACAATTGTAATAGTGATTTTTAATCATTATAAAATGCAGAGCTATTTTTCTACGAAAAAAAAAACAGCTATGTGCTGTAGACTTGATACTTAGTCAATTTGTGACCAGGCAGCCTTACTTGCTTTGTTAGCTGTAAAATAATGTAATTAAAAAAAGAAAGAAATATCTAATTAAAAACTTAAATCCTCTCAAATAATGAAATTTTTGTATAAAAGATGGTGCATGCTCAGAAATCTGCAGAAAAGCAGCCGTAAAAAATTGTATTATTTGATATTGGAATAAAAAAAACTGAGGAAAAGTAGCTGCTTAGAAGAGCTTATTTAATAGGACCTGGGAAACAAATATCTTGATTTTTTTTTATCATTAAATTTGCAAATATGAATAATATAACTGTGTAATTTTCCTACTGGCATTGATAGTCGGGTCTTATTGAAAGATAATTTCTATCTTCTTGTTCTTTGGCGGCTGTTTGATATCCAAAGGATGGAACGTAATACAGTGTAACCTCCTTTAACGGACACTCCGAATAGCGGACACCTCTAATTAGCGGACATTATTGCGGGTCCCAGTCCCTTAAAATAGGACATTCAATGTTATCCACTCCGAATAGCGGACACTCTGAATAGCGGACAGTTATTTTAACTGTAAAAAAATTTTTTTTTTTGATTAACATTTCGACAAACACATCATGGTTGTATTTACATCGGTGTCCCATACATTGATACATTGTATCGGTGTCCCATGATTCAATGCACGAATCTGAGGCCCTTTTTTTCACTGCAGTTGCTTTTTAAATATCAATACCTCAGAAAGCTATCCTACAAACGTGTTGATTAAATTTTTAGTGCGAATTAAAATGGCGTCAAAAAGGAAGAGATTGGCACTGTAAGAAAAAATTTATGTTCTTGAAGTTGCTGAAAAAGAAAAGCTGAGTGTGCGTTGTCTTGCTGAACGTTTTAAAGTTGGAAAAACTCATGAACTTTTAACGGACAAAGATGAGATTAAAAAAATGTGGATGGTGAATTCAAACAAAAATTCGAAGAATTTGAAGTTTCGTAAAACTGAAACTAAAAGCAAAATCGACGAAATGGTGATAAAATGGTTCCGCTTTGCTCGTGCAAAGAGCATTCCTATAAGCGGTGTTTTCCTTCAAGGAAAAGCCAGAGAAGTCGGTCAAAGTTTAGGATTGGACACGTTTAAGGCATCAAATGGATGGCTAGAAATTAATTTTCTATATACTGTAATTAATTTTGTCATTATTTTAAGTAAGACAAACGGATTAGCACTCATTTAAAAAGGAGTAAATAATTTGCAATTGTTCATATTCTCTCATATAGCAATGATAATTGTAGAAATTTAATTAAGATTCTATGTAATTTTTCATTAAATGACATGCTTTAAGCTAAAAAATAAAAAAAAGACAGTCCTCCCCAATAGCGGACACCTCCCAATAACGGACAAAACTTGCGGTCCCGTGACTGTCCGTTATTCGGAGGTAACACTGTATATATCAATAAATAATGTATGTAATTTTAGGGAACATTATTTCTTTAATCTTAAAAAGGGCCTTTTTTGAAAGTATATGAAAGGAATTTTTATTGATTTATGATATTTTGCCATTTATTTATTACTTGTTATTGAAAAGTAATGAAAGCATAATTCAAATTTTAGAAAATGCTTCTTATTACACAGGGTTGTGTTACATGGGAATAAGAAGCGTTGGAATAGAAGGAGTTGCTGTAGCCAATGTCAGGACAAAGGTTTGACTATAGGCACATTATCAACTATGTATCTTAGCATGGACTTCATTCCTTTGAAATATGTAATAAGCTGCATAATATTTTACTGCATAAAAAGAAAAATAGTGCTTCCCATTTCCTCACGGATGTGCCTATACAAGGGCTAATTGTTTTTTCAAACTTCCATTGTGTACTGGATGTGAAATAGTCATATTTTCTAAAATTTGGAATTTTATAACTGATTTTTATATCTTGTAAAATATTGAATTTGTTTGAAGAAATCTTAGGGGTAAACAAGTGTATATTTTTATAGACAGACACCACTGCAGCTATAAAATACTAGGCTTTGCTTAAAAAATTGCTTAAAAAATAAAATTTAGGCTTTGCTTAAATTTGACTATTTTTGTCCCCTCCTTTTTTAAAATTAATGTAGAGCGTAAATGTTATTTTGATGTGTTTCTAATTTCATAGCTTTCAGGCTTTTGAGTCATTCATTGCTTTAACTTGCTTTTCTTTTATTTTTGGAAGCCCTAATCGTTGTTAGGGAGATTTCAAGGATAAAGTATTGCAAAGCAAACTATAAAGTATCATTCATAATGAACTGGCAGTGATTGCATTTGTATTTGTTTCTGTAAATGACCTGAACAGCTGTTTTAAGCTTACAGTTGTATCAGTTACTTGTACATTGTATCATAAAATAAATAAAATTCTAGTTTAAACAATTTTAGACTATTGATTATATTACGTCAGACATATAAATTTCATTGATACACTGTTAAAAATCAATCTTTTTTAAAGTAGATATTTCATGTAAATATCTACCCTTTTCTTTTAAATGAAATAATCTAGAAGTTGATGAGAAACAAATCTTAAAAACAATTAAAGAGGGGTGTTGTGTTTTTTTTGTTTAATAATGTATTACTTTACAAATAAATACTTTATTTTTTGTATATTGTACGTATACATTTTGATTGTCCTAAAATTAACAAATTTTGGTCAAAATATATTCATATTCTGATTTCTCACATTTAAAAAAATGTTGAATTTTCAAGTCTTATATTCTGTGGTGATTTGCCAAAAGGAGTTAAGTCCTGAAACAACATTTCTGGGAAAATGAAAAAGAAAGTTCAGAGTTGTGAAATACATAGTGAAGATTGCAAGGTTTTATTTATGTATAGAAGCTGAACTATGTACAGTGGACTTAGATCGGTTTGGCATATCATGGATGCATCTAAAACGGATTGACTGAACATATCTCAAAAATGCCCAATTGTGGACTTGCCCTTTTGGCAAATCATCACAGAATCATGAGTAGTAAAATAATTAAATCTGCTGCAGTACAGATTATTTGAAATGGTCTTTTGTTATGGAATTGGATTTTCTGCTAGATTTTCTTTAGAATCCAGCATTTCAAAATTATTTATGCATAGTTAAAATCTCAATAACATACATCTCGAAGAATTGATAATTTTATATACTCATAATAAACTTAATGAATACTAATGGTAACGAAAACAAAAACCATAATTCACGAAGATATGCAGAAACTTCAGGATCTCTTTCTACATATAAAAGTAAAGAAAAAATGTTATACAAATGTTAAATGTTGTGCTTCGGTATCGAGTTACGGCTAGCGAAAGCTTTCGCCCATAATGTAGTAATCTGGGTGAAATGAAGACTTGCTAGAAGTCTGGGAAGGTAAATTAAGGGGCGAAATCAGTGGTTTGTTATGGTTGTTGACCTGAAAAATCGAATGAAATATGTCGCAGAACTGTATCTCCCAGTGGGTTGAAGCTTATCCCACGTGGAACCTACAAAAAAGTTGGCAACACAATAACAGCTGTTCAACAATAATGTGAATTGCATTGTTTTGATATATTTGAGAGCTTACAACTGAGGTGTAGTCCATGTGCGTATTGTTGTACTACATTATGGGCGAAATCTTTCGCTAGCCGTTACTCGATACCGAAGCATTTCCGGACCTATGTTTATATAACTTTTTTTCTTTACTTTTACATGTAGAATGAGCTTCCGAAGTTTCTGCATATCTTCGTGAATCACCTTGTATAATTACTTGATAAATTTAATCTGAAATTTAATCTCATTTTCCTTATGTTACATTATTAATAAGTTTCTTTTGATATCATTTATTCATACTTATTTTATACTGACTCAACATAATCTGTTGGCTTGCTTGGCTGGAATCATCTCTTTTTATTTATGTAAATCTTTACAAAAAACTCATTTCTGAGACACCCTACAAGGATGATTCAGCTTCCAACATTGATATTTGGAACGAAAAAGTACCAGTGATCACTAAGGATTGCTCAAGGTATTTAGATCTTTTTACATGAAGCCTACCTTATACATATAGTTTTGCAGCTCTATATATTTTTAACTTCTAGGCATTGTGGAAATTGATAAAATATTATCAAAAATGTAACTTTAATTAGTAAATATAGTATCTTGAATAATTTAAATGTTCATTGAACATTTAATAATGTTCTTTACACACCATTAATTTCTTCTATTTTCCTCAAACAAGACATAAGTGGTCACTAATCTTACCTGCAGTTTACAGTTAAGGCCAGACATTAATGACCCTTAGGTAAGCAAGCGTTAAAAATGATCTCATAGATATTTGGAAAATATATATTTAAATATCTAAATTAAATAGAAAATATCTAATTTTTAAATTATAAAAATAGGTAGGATTCAAGTGTTAATAGATCAATCCAATGTGAATAAATTATTTTATAAATATAGATAAAATCTACAATAGATTTGATAGATAAAATAATATCTTATCACCCATCGTATATATATAAATGGAATTTGTTTGTTTTTCCCTATTTATAATCTGCTGATTTTTATTAATTAAGTAACTTGCCACTGTAAAAATGATAGTTTTAATATTAGCATTGCAAATTCCAAAACAATATCTTAAAAAGGTATAAAAAAATAAAAAACTTATTACTAAAATGGATATTTCTAATTTCTCTTAATGTTGAATTACAATTAATGGCAATTTTCAAATGAATCTTTTGAAGCAGAATTCACATCATTGAAATCTTCAGAATTAATAGGATTCAAAATTACAAAAAACAAAAAAGAAAGAAAGTTATTACAAAGATGAAAATGAATTTTTTAAAATTCAATACAGAAACATCATTTAATAAGTCAGTTGTTTTTTTGTTTTGTTTTTTTGACACTTAACAAATAGTACAATGATCAATAATCTATTTAATATGCAGCAATAGCTAAAAGTCAACAAGACTTTTTACTACCTTAAGAGTTTACTAGCAAAAATGTATATATTTGGAAACTGCTGTCCAATGCCATCATTTTTAATGATAATGCCACATGTCATACAGCAGTTCCTTCATAGGCTTAGTTATGGGGATGGGAAATCTTGGAACACTCATCGTATTGCCAGACCGGAATCCATGCAACTTTGATTTGATTCCAAAACTCAAGCTGTAATTGCATGAGAAAAGCTTACGAACAAAGATCAAATTTTGACGGCATTTTGGCGAGAGATCTAACACTTTAATGACTCATATGCAGCCAATGGTATTCTCCGCCTTCCAAAATGCTCACAAGGTATGGTGGACAATCTTGGAGATTACTTTGAGGGATGTTAGCAATGACTATTGAGCATTCCTGTGTTCTGTTTTCTTCCTTTACTACACTGCATTGCCTTATTAAACAATGATTTCCAAATACCGTATATGCTCCAATAGAGGCCCCCGGCGTTCATTTGCAAAACCAGCCTCGGCTCCCGGCGCTTAACAGAGAACGGCTGCTATTAGAGGCCGGCCATTATTAACAAAAACCTTCAGAACGCAATATTTTTACACATAAATACCGGCTAATATTACAAACGGCTACTTTATTTGAATTTCACATGCTATATAAGACTGTTAAAGATAAATGGCAATGTCTTTCTGTACCTTTCGCTGCTATTCGTCGTCCGAAACCGCAATGACGGGCGGCCGCCTCACCGGAAGTTTCTTTCGCGTATTCCAACGCACGAATCTTAAAGGCAATGTCAAATGACCGTTTCGGCGGCATTTTGTAAGGCAATGTACCGTAAGGTATTATGTACGACTTACACTAGTACTGGTAGGCAAATATCAAAGACCTGGCTACTGTTAGAGACCGGCTACTATTTGGCCGTATCCCCTCTGCAGCCCGGCGCTTATTAGAGACCGGCGACAATAAGAGCCTCGGCGTTTATTGGAGCATATACGGTACGCATTGTCCACTTGCTCATGACGTTCCTTCTCTGACCCAGACAATCATTTTATTTTATTTATATATTTTTCTTCTTTGAATTTTTTTTTCCTTTAACCACGGAAAATAAAAATCACCCGAGTAGATAATTGTTAGTGGTGCCAATCAGAAGCAATCCAACAAGCTTTCAAACGTGTATTCTGGAATTGTAGTGGTACCGCATGTTTAGCTGATAAAAAATAGTTGCATGACTTCCATAACGGCCCACTTATTTATATATTTTTGATAAACAGTTGTAACAGTTTTAATTAACTTCTAGATTTCATTTTATTTATACATTTTTCTTCCTTCAATTTTTTTTTTTTTTTTTGCGTTGAACCATGGAAAATAAAAATCACCCGAGTAGATAATTATAGCATTCCATTTGTCTTACTAAATAGTGTAACGCTCTTACCATGGTTTTGGAGGCGCACACGTGACGAAGGGGTTAAGGATGTTTAGCGCAATGAAATTGTTTATTCCTAAGAAGCAGCTGGGCCCGGACACCTCAGAGGAATAATTTTAATTAAGAGAAGGATTATACAAGAATGGGGTCGGTGCTTCCCTGTGAAGCAACAAGGAGGGGTTTGTTTATAAACAGAGAGGCCCCACCCATACTCGCCAGTTGCGGTCGCAACCTTGCCAGAGGCGTCTGACTCTCAACGCGAATCACCCCCAATGTTCGCCAACCTCAGCGGCAAATAAATAAGAGATCAATGTAGGCAAATGAATAAAGAAGTAGGTAACGCAAGACAACTAGCTAAAGAAATAAAAAATTGATTTAATGAAGGGTAATATATGTTTACAAAGAAGCGAGTGTGGTTTTGGATAGATAATTAAAAGGGAGAATACATGAAATATACACATCTTACCCCGGGGATTTCAGACGACACAAAGAATGACATGAAATCACACACTTATTTCTAATGCAGACGACAGTCAATTTCAACAGTGTTCATGTGCGCCTGCATTGTTCACAAACAGTTCGTGGCAGTTCTCTGGGGAGTAATGAAGTCCAGTGATCTGTATCTTACTCTTGGTTTATTCAAAGAGCATTTCTGAGATGGTATAGGTTATCCAGATGAGGCTGCTGGTTTCACCTTGCAGTGGCCTTTCAAGTGATGCAGTTTGCACGCCCGAGAATTAGGCAGAACGTTCACAGACGCAACCTTAAGCCTTCGGGCCCGCTATCCTTTTAATTTGTAGACCTCGATAAGTTATAAGGCAATCTCTGGTGACACATATCCGAAGATCGAGGAACGTTCTCAGACGCGACGGCTCTTCGGGCTGCAAAATTGTAATTGAGTTCAGCTATGGCTTCGCCAGCAGTAAGTTTACAGAGGTGAGCAATTTTCGAAGGGCAGCAAAGTTGACTCGCTGTCTGCCCTCCTCTCACGCCTGCCCACTCTCCGTGTGTGTTTTTCAGTATCCCCGAAGTCCTGTTCCTTCGGAGTGACGTCAAACAGGAGGGACATCTATTAGTCGGCTGCAAGGTGGAGAGAAGACAAAGAAGCGTACAAAAGAAAGCAATAAAACAAAGATAAAGGATAGGCAAGATGGACGCCAGGTGTAGAAAGCATCTGGAAGACAACTGATTTTAAGAGACAAAGAGGCGTTAAGATGGTGTTTGGGGAAAATGAAGAAATGATAAAATATTTCTAAAGATTCAATATATATATATATCAATAATATGATGAAAATAGAGGATAGGAAAGAGAGAAAATTGTGTAACAACCATTGGGCCGTTACAATAGTTAATCAAAATTGAATACTTAGAACTTTTAAACCACTCAATATGTTCTATTGATCCTTATTTATTTGATCTATGCATGTAAAGAGTTTAATAATAAGCAGTATTTAAAAAGCCTAAGACATTTTAAATAAATTCACAATCAATAAAACTGAATTAATTAAGATGTAATTGTTGTATAAAGCATGAAATTTCTAATTAAAATATGTTGTTGTTGTTCTGAAATTTATTATTATTATTTTAAAAATAAATAGTATGAATTTTGTTTATCATGTTCTCAATAAGTTCAAATCAATTACAATTAGTTTTATTTCAAAATGAAAAAGTCATTTCTTAAGACAATTACTCCAAATCATTTTAAATCTACTTTTACTAAAAAGAATAAAAGTAATACAAGTAATTATTTCAGCAACTACACTACTTACTGTTGAAATAATTCCCTTTGCAGTTCATTTGCTGTCAATGATAAATTGTCTGGAAGGTGCTGAAGAGATAAACTCAAAAGTAAGAAGAAAATTGTAGAATAGAAGGTTGTTGGAACCACCTAAAATTCCCCACACTAGCGTTAATTACCAGAAATAGATACTGTCCAAAAGTTCACCAATTTTACTCCAAAGATATTGCATTTATTCAGAGAGCAATGTTCTTGGGATACAAAAAAACTTCACAATGCTAAGCAGGGCACAGATTCTACTTAAGGCTGTGATAAATTGTCATCCTTGATGTCTCTTGAAAATTTTCAGGAGAATTCAGAAACATTGACGTTGTTATTGTTAAGCAAAATAGATTTGAGAAAATATGATTGCATATACATTCACTTTTTTATATTGACGAAGCGGAACTCACAGTTATTTATTTAAATTGTCTATTTTACACATAGTTTATTGGGGGGGGGGGGAAGCAAAAGATAGTTTCTGTTTAACCCCCCCCCCCTCAGATAAGTGGAGGGACCATCTGCCCCTACCAGTTCTAATATCCCTTGCTGTAATTAGTGATTCCAAATCATCCCTGTCATCAGTATTTAACACAGATTCCAAAATGAATTCATGAAATACCATTTAAGCTTCAATACTGCTAAATCAATTACTTTTTATTGTTCCAGAACATATAGGCATAACTGGAAATGAAATGACTAATACTGAAGCCAAAAGAGATATTAATGGACATTCTCTATTCCCCTTATTTCAGCTATATTCATGGGAACAAGTAAATCTGTTTTACTAAAATTTATAATTGGGAACAGTGGAACAATTCATGGTCTAGGACTACAAAGGGAGTGTAAACAAAAAGTTGTTCCCTACAGTTGAACTAGTAAGGTGACCATTTTTTCTACAATGAAAAGGAGGATGCAAATGATTTGAAGAAAAAAAAAATGTTATCAGGGGTATAAACCTATCTGTTCAACCAAACAAAAACCTTTAAACCGATCTGTTCAACCAAAAAAAAAAGGTTTAAACTTCACATATCAAAAAGGAGGACATATTACTCTTCAAACTTCAAAAAGGAGGACAGAATTTACAAAAGGAGGACACTTCTCAAGGGAGGACAGAGCTTCAAGAAGGAGGTCACCTTATGACTAGTCCAGTTGGGAATTTAAACTTTGCTGTTGCCCAGATACTTCATAGTATATGGCAAAATACAACTTATTTTTAAGTGCCCTCTGTATATGTAACTGCCATTAAATTGAAGCAGTTTACATCATATTATTTTTAGATGTTCAAAATATGATTATATGCAATGAAAACTGAAGCTAAACATAAACTTTCATGATATTTCTTGGTCTTTCCGAGAATGTATACTTACACAGAAACCTATATATGTATACTTTCTGCAATATGTGATGAAAAATTAAGTTTAGCGATAGTCATAATATATCGGCTATTACAGCACTATTTAATAAAGCTTTCTTCATTCATGTTTCTTTATTGTGTAAAACTGAAAGCAGTGATAAACCCAAACTTTAAGTGGCGCACGAAATAAAGTGCTTCTCCTTCTTACATTACCTTTCAGTAATAGGTGAGCGAGTGTTACTTATGTTATCAGCACTTATTGTTTGATTGTACTGACTAAAAAAATAATCCTGCAGTAATAAAATTAGAATTGAAGAAATGAAGAAAACAGGCAGCTGTGTTTGGAAATTAGTACTGGGAATCCAAAACAGTAATGTGTCGGGTTTCTAAACCATCAGTTGGATTTGCATCTGCAAATTTAGTGAAACCCAAAACAGTATCATTTTGGATTTTCCAAAACAGTTCAATGAATTTTTATGTACATTTTCTTTGTTTGTAATTGTCTTTGCCTCTATGCTAAAAAAATGTATATCTATTATTTTCATTTTCTAAATTACAAGAATAGCAGTCAAATTCTTCAGTTACTTTTGTTTATAAATAAAAAATACCAAATACGAATAAAAATGATTTTAATAAAACTATAAGCTACAGGTAAATAAGAGGATCAGAATCCAGTACAGTTTATGAACAAATAAAAACATTTACTTTGATATTGAGTCATTGTTAAAATAGAAAAAGAAGAAATGTGAATCTATATAGATATAATGTAACTTTTCTTCAATATTTCAAAATTGCTTTTCATCCCTTCATTTCTGAATTATTTTACTATTTTCTCTTTTTATATCAACTTATAAGACATCAGATAATTCTGCAATTCAGTATAGATAGACATCATGTTGTGCAAGTTTACAATGACAGTGTAAACAATAAAATGAAGAAAAACTACATTAAATTGAAGTTTTATTGTTTAGAATTTGAAACAATAATCTATAATAAATAAGTAATTCTTCATTATATTCAATAGTATTGAAAAGTTTACTAGAAAGTGTTGAAGTAATGCTTACTAAACATTGTATCTAATTATTATTTAACTTCTACTGGTACAAGTTGATGGAAAATTTTAGCTTTAAGATATTTCGTCCTGTCTCGTGGTTGGTGGTACATCATATTTAAATCATCTAGATCCAACTGGATTACATCATAGCCCAACAATTGAAAATGGCGGATCTTAGTGACTTGTTCTTCAATAAGAAGTGTACTATTTAAACAATAGTGCTCTCGTAAGTGAATGATGATGGCTTTCCTAAAATAAATTATTATTTAAAATCTTAAATAATATCTTTTTATTTTCATATTGATATCTTAATAAAACATAAATTATCAATGTTATTAGGAAGAATATTGAGGTAAAAGTCAAACTTTGAAATATAATTTTATGAGAGTGAAAATTTCAATCTGTAAAGTAATCTGTCACTTCAGCAAGAATGTATTCAGCAAAGTAGTCTTTAATCTAATGTAAAGAAATAAGCTCATTTGAATTGCCAATTATTAGCTAACTCAAGCAATCCTTTCATAGGTATCCATGACTTTAATTTCCCAAGTTCTTATGCATATATTTTTTTTTTTTTTTCATGTTTGCAATGTAATTTGTTTCACCAGTCACACTATGATAATTCTGATTTGGGTTTCGATGCCTTATCAGACAAATAAAATTTCCAACATTTCCTATACTTATCACCAATAAATGCGAAAAGAAAAACACAAAAAACAACCTTCAATTTGGTGACCTGATCTTCATATGTCCAAATGTTAGTGAAATAATAAGCTAGTTCAGCTGGAAACTGAAGAAATCAGTTTTTAATCTGATTTAGTTTGGTTATTTCACTGAAACTTAAATTATCATTTTATCTTATTATTTAATTATTGTCTTCAGGATTAAAAATCTTTATAATAAGCAGAGCCGGATTTAAAAATTGTTGGCCCCCCAGCGAAAATCCTTCACGGGCCCCGAATTTTCGTTACTCGTTTCCTTTGTCTGTAAAAAAATGTCTCTTTTCAGCGGGCGACCCCGCAATGTGGGGACTGTCAGTACCTAGATCTGCGGGGACTGGCGGTACCCCAGATCCAGCCCTGAGAATAACTACATTCTTGGAAAGCTCCTAAAAAAATGAATTAAAGTCCTCCTAGCGAAAGAATGACTCTGACCTTGAACTACAACAATGATCTCTTAATCATTCCAGGACTGAAGTTTGTATTGAGAAACTATTCACAATCGCCAATCAGAAGCCAAGCACTTTCCCGCCATAAACACTGACATATACAATCGATTCAAATTCTACTATTGCGACATCTGGTGGCCACGGTCGTTCTTTGGTTTGCCCGATAGTAATTCCAGTTTTTTTATTCAGAATTTGAACTCCTATCCTTCAAAAAGAAAGTTTCAGTTTATTGAAAAAGGAATTCTGTAACAAAATAAAAAAAAAAGTTATATTCAGCTAAAATTTTATTTATCTTTGTAGTTCTGAGCAGTGGTAATATTAAGCTTTTAAATTAAGTTTTACATCAAAACTCTTTTAAGCGTAAGCAGTGCTTACAATTTTAAAAAACCAATGAGAAGAATTTTCATGAAGAAAAATTCCATTTAACAAATTAAGCAAAGCAGGAAATGAATTATTTAAATTGCTTTTTAATAAGGAATTTTTTACTGTAGTTCAAGAAGTACTTTTTTTAAGTGAAAAGGTTATTCCACTTAAAATCTTTACTAAATGCCCAATAGGTTTAAGGAAGATTGGTCACTGTTCATTGTAATGCTTAAACTGCGATGAATGATCCCTACCGTTATCCATAGCTTAGTTCAAAGGTGTTGTGAGCATTACGTGGACTGCATCACAACACAAGAGAACTTACAAAATTGTGACATAGCGACATCCTGAAATGGAGTACTAGAACAATGCAATAGACACATTTTCTAATGATTCAACATAGATATAAAGATATCTTGTGGATCTAAATATTAACTAATTCTATATGTTTTCCTGAAATAGGGAAATATATGTAATTATAAATATAAATAGAGAGTAGAAATTTATACAAAATTTCAAGATTTTGAGTTTATATTTTTGCTTCAGGTGTTTTCTTCAATTTAATTTTAACATTCGTAACTTTAAAAAATAAAATTGAAAAAAAAAAATCAAATACAGCATTGAAAAATGGAAGAGTTCAAAAGTTTGACCAATTTTGATACTAAATGGATATTTAATTATATTTCTTTACTATGTCTTGATGAATGATTTTTGTGTGTGTGGGAGTGGAGGGATGGTTATTGGGGAGCCACTTACAAATTTTCTTGAGAGACACCTCCCCACTGCATTACAGTATGATATTAAGTCCTCCTTAGATGTTATCAGGAAAGGAACTTTTAGTAGTCATTTACATTTAAGCAAAAACAAAGGAACTAAGTTCCAAAATAGTTCTCATTCACTTTTAAGGTTTCAGAAAAGAAACTTATTCAAAAGAATTTGCTTCAAAGAACTACTATATCTAAGAGGCAACTGTTTTCATTTTACTGAGTTGCCGTCTATTAGAAACACTTATCATTTATTTGAATATGGAAGGTAATGAACTGATAACTGACTATACATTTACTGTACTGCATATCTGGGAAAGAAAAATATTTTTTTCCGTTCCCAAAACTACTAATTTTTTTTTCATGAGCATTTACCATTTAAACAAAATCAAAAAAAAAAAGGATTGAGACCATTGTAGTTGATTGTAGTTCTTTATCTTAGTTCATGATTTACCTTTTCTTTAGATTGTGCGTTTTGCCCCAATGGCATATTTTGGGAAATTTAGAAAGGAAGGTGCAAATGTCATTTTTTGTAAGCTTTTGATATATGTCAGATACAGTTTTAGGATTTTATCTGGACAAAAGATGGTAATACAGAAAGAATAAAAAAAAAATGAGTAGATCAATATACAATATACTGTATTTATAGATTGCAGGGTTCTGTCATTTTAAGCTCTAGGGTTAAAAAATTAAACATATTAAAAAAAAAATGGTAAACAATTTGATCTCACCCATTGTTTTAAATTTAAAAAAATACTCTTGAAACTTTTCCCACATTACATACATGCTTGATTTACTATACAACTACTTCCAATGCTTTCACCTATTAGAGCTTAAATAACAGAACTTTACCCATTCTTCTCTTAAGTTAAAAGTTAATCATGAAGTAAAAATTCGCCTAACTATCCTTGAAAGCTTGATATAAGAATTATTGTTATTTGATTTGAAGAACAAATAAAATTCACATAAACCACATAACATAGACCTAAGTATAATTTTAGATATGGAAAAGAAAATTAGGCTAGATTGTTGTATTTGTTTATTTCCTGCTAAATTCTTTTAAAAAGAAATAAATAAATAAGACAACACATTCTTTTTTTTTAACAATGATTATTAACATTTAAATAAGAATTAATAAAGCAACAATTCCTAATAATAAGCACTTTTCATAAACAAATACATCATATTTCAGCAGATTTATGCTTATCTTCAAGTAACGCATTTATTTTTGTATGTCTTTGAAAATTTTTTAACTTAACCTTGATTATGGAATAATATGACCAATTTTAATAAAAAGTTTAGCTTAATTGATTTTTTTTTATATACAGGGCGATTCACAAAGATATGCAGAAACTTTGGGAGCTCATTCTACATGTACAAGTAAAGGAAAAAAGTTGTATAAACATAGGTCCAGAAATGCTTCGGTAGCGAGTTACGGCTAGCGAAAGATTTCGCCCATAATGTAGTAATCTGGGTGAAATGAAGACTTGCTGGAAGTCTGGGAAGGTAAATTAAGGTGCGAAATCAGTGGTTTCTTATGGTTGTTGACCTGAAAAATCGAATGAAACATGTCGCAGAACTGTATCTCCCAGTGGTTTGAAGCTTATCCCACATAGAACCTACAAAAAAGTTGGCAACACAATAACAGCTGTTCAACAATAATGTGAATTGCATTGTTTTGATTTATTGTGAGAGCTAACAACTGATGTGTAGTCCATGTGCGTATTGTTGTTCTACATTATGGGGTCATTCCACGTCAAACCAACAAGGCACTCAACCCAACCATCTTAGATTTTGATGAAACTTGGTTTACTTGTAGTCTTTTGTGCCCTGAATTCAAAAATAATTTTAAAAAATTCTATCTCTTATAGTTTTTTAGCTATATGTGTTTCAAAGTCGGAAAATTTCATTTTTTTTTATGTACGCTCAGAGCTAAAATGTGCTCTAATTCAAGTTCTATAAGCCCTAGAAGGTTGTTCAATGGCTCATTTTAAAGAGGATTTAATGAGCTTTAATTTGATACCCAACTTGAAACATATTGGTGAAAAATTATTTTTTTGAAAAACTAAAAAATTGGTTTTTGAAAACTTTTTGAGATAGTGTTTTTTGAAAATTTTGAAAATTATATATATTTTTTTATTGTAATCTAGCCAATACACCATAAAAATTTCAAAGTGAGATGACAATGGGATCGGCAGTTATGATAAAAATAGTTCACAGTGGTTCAATATTTTTATGCGTTCTGGCATATAGGCTGTGGGCAATTTACTATACGCCTAAAAAAAAAAAAAATATCATTCCCCCTCAGTAAGTTAACTGTAAATATTATCTCATCATATATTTTATTTGCTGTAAGTTTATGCGCATTAATTAAAGAACAAAATTTAAAATAACTTGTCCATTTTAGCAGTAAAAATTTTACACTCAAACATAAATGACGTTTAACAATATATTCAAACACATATACTGGCATATGTGGAAACATCCAAATTCTTCTTTGGCAAAGATGAAAATCAGATTCAACAGACACATTAAATAAGTAAAAAGAAAAAATCTTAGTTAAAAAAAATTCAAAACTTCACTTACTATCAAAATTTACACACCAAAGTTTTCTGTATATGTAACACATCTTAATCATTATTTTTTTAACTTTTTCAGTTTGGAAAGGAGCTTTTTTGTTGCTTTTGTACCTTCAAACTCTGTCAGATTATATACTCTTCCAGTTTGTGTTGCAGGATCTACTTCAGTTAGCACATCAGCTTTGTTTACGATTAGTGCATCTGGCGAACGAGGGTATTTAAATGATGGAGAAGGTTTTTTCTGGAGTTGACAGATTGAATTCTTCTTCTCTTTTAATATCATCTTCTGGCTAATTTCAGGTAACTTAAGTATAGCTTTACGACAACCATCACATATTTTATCACCTTCAACTATGTCTTTATGCCTTTTTAAGACATTATCATTCACAGTTGTTAAATTCTTTTTGTGGTAATCATGTCCTAACTGTTTAAATGGATTACAACAGTACACTTTAATGTTTGATGTACTTGCCTCCGCCATTGTATTTCTTGAGCCTTAATTGACATTTTTCCGAATGAAAAAATATTATATGTAAAGTTCCCATATTTCTTTAGTAGATCTTTTCTCCTAAAGCCTCTGCTATTAAATATTTCTAATATCACACCAAAATTAAAATGTAAAACTACATTAAATATGAAAAAAGCAAATTTTTGAAAAGATTACACGTCTTTTCTTTTTCAAGCCTAATAAGTTGAAGAACAATACTTATTAAAAATGTAATTTGGAGTATTGTTCTTCAACTTATTGTTATTTAAGGCTTGAAAAAGAAAAGACGAGTAATCTTCTCGAAAATTTGCTTTTTTCATAATAAATGTAGTTTTACATTTTAATTTTGGTGTGATTGTTAGAAAAAATATTATTTTTTTTTTACTAATTTTTTAGTAAATTTTTTTACACTTTCCCTAAATTAACATAAGTTTCCAAATAGACACTTTTAACTCACTGAAGAAGTTAAACACTATGCCTTTTATACAAAAAGAAAATTAAAAAATCAAATTCACATTATCAAATCAATTAATCTGGAGTTGCATGTGTTCACTCTCTACAAGCAACAATACGACTTAGGCGGCAGTGGGGAACCACAGGTTATCAGTCTGCCTGTTGGAACATGAAAGAGACTTGTCTATACAAGCATCAATATTTGTTTCATTGCTTTCCCACTGTGATATCAATTCATTTACACTCTGTTTACATTGATACAAAGAGAGTTTGTATTCATTGATGATATCCAGTCTAGAAGATTATAACTTTTGATTTGCAGTCTCTCATGCATATAATTTATAATATATTTTAAATCGATTCTCTATGCTGTGCTTAATAAACTATTGATTAAATTGAGAAAACATTTATAAAAACAATATGATGAAATGATATTTACAGTTAACTTACTGATGGAAATGATATTTATTTCTTTTTTAGGCGTGTAGTAAATTGCCCATTGCCGATATGCCAGAACGCATAAAAATATTGAACCACTGTGAACTATTTTTGTCATAACTGCCGATCCCATTGTCACCCCACTTTGAAATTTTTATGGTGTATTGGCTAGATTATAATTAAAAATATATATAATCTTCAAAATTTTCAAAAAACACTATCTCAAAAATTTTTCAATTTGTTTAGTTTTTCAAAAAAAATAATTTTTCACCAATATGTTTCAAGTTGGGTATCAAATTAATGCTCATTAAATCCTCTTTAAAAAGAGCCATTGAACAACCTTCTAGGACTTATAGAACTTGAATTCGAGCACATTTTAGCTCTGAGCGTACGTTAAAAAAAATGAGGTTTTCCGACTTTGAAATACATACAGCTAAAAAAACTATAAGAGATAGAATTTTTTTAAAATTATTTTTGAATTCAGGGCACAAAAGACTACAAATAAACCAAGTTTCGCAAAATCTGAGATGGTCAAGTTGAAAATTACTTTTTTTTGGTTGATTTGATATGGAATGACCTCATGGGCGAAATCTTTCGCTAGCCGTAACTCGATATCAAAGCATTTCTGGATCTATGTTTATATAACTTTTTTTCTTTACTTTTACATGTAGAATGAGCACCCGAGGTTTCTGCATATCTTCGTGAATCACCCTGTATAATCAATTAAGCATTTTTGTTCATAACTGTCTTACAAAAAGAAAACAACAAAGAATGCATCTGTTTTTTTCAATCTGCCATCCTTAGAAATGCAGTAAAAATGTATTAGACTACCGGTAATAAAAATAATAATATAAAGGAAAACTTTGAAATGTGTGTATATGTTTTTTTTAATTAAATAAAATCATTACTAATTTTTCAGCAATTCCTGATTTAACAGAAAAAGGGATGGGTTCTCCAGATTTGTCAAGATGAATAATAAAATCTAAAATAAAACATAATAAAATAGTAAAAAAAAAAAATAATAGCATAGTTAAAAATTTTAGGATTTTTTTCTTTTATTAGTTATTAAGACAGAGAACATTATTTTTTGCCATAACACAAGAAGCTTTTTAATATTTTTTTTTTAAAGCAATAATAATGTACAAATGTCATCTCTTCTTTCATCTGACTTTTCTAAAAAAAAAACAATATTGTTTATTTCTGCATTAATCTATTATAAGAGAAAACCACTGAGAGTAGATAAATTCAAGTAATTTGAAAATATAGAACTTAGCAGACAAAAGATCAGTTTTCAATACTACATTAACGGTTAATGTAAATGAATGCGCTGTAGAATTGTCGGAGTGAACGTAAGCTAATTAAAATCAACTGTTAAAATAATTGAGGTAATGAATGATGGTAAGATATTTCTGATCTAAATAATTAAAATTTTGTCTTTAAACCTTCAATTATATATGATACACAAAGATGTAGACAAATAAGATGATGCAAAAATCATAGAGGAGAAATTTTAAATAAAGAAATGAAAATACAAAACAAAAACACTGACTTGTGGAAACATTGTCTTGAAGACATGTTAGGCCAGGCAAGAAAAGAACCATGATCAAAATCGTCAAAAAGAGCAGATTTGTAACATTTGTAACAAATGATGATGCAGTAATACAGTTCTTTTCCAGGAATGGTTGTGAATGACATCATTTTCCTCAGTGATTTACTAATCACCACAGAAGAAAAGCAATTCTTACTTGGGATGGCATGAAATGATTGAAGCCGAAGAGGATTAATTAAAATATAACACAAGCCCAAATGCTCAACTTATCTTAGAGATCAGAAATTATATGTCTAAATGTAAAGTTCCTGTATTTCCTTAGTAGATCCACGGCCGGATTTAAGCATATGCTTTCTAGGCTGCAGCCTATGGGCC
>JAFIDM010012231.1:148126865-148160419 GCA_023159025.1 Thereuonema tuberculata
GAGGTGAGGAGTTTGTAAAGTGTGGGGAGGCAAGTGATTGGACCGTAATTTGCAGGGTGTGCTGTTTCAGTGTTCTTGCTCTGTAGGTAAGTGATACCCTGTGTGAGGAAAAGAGGCATATGTTCTGGGTGTTGGATTATGTCAGTGAGTTAGCTTCCCACAGCTAGCTTCCCATAGCTTCCCATGCAGGGACGTGAACCTCTTGATCCAGAAGTTCTGAACGCCGTCTGCATCACGAGCCTTCCAGTTGTGTGGATGTTTTAGTGCTGTCTGTATATCTGCGAGAGTAATATCATGGAAGGGCATGAAGGGTAAGTGTTCAGCGAGTTGTTCTTCATCTGATCCATGGTGCTTTGTCATTGTGGGGGATGGGGTTGGACCACAGAGACGACCAGTATTCATGTAATGCCTCGCTGGTGGGTGTGTTTGTGTTGGGTGCAGTGGAGGGAGATGAAAGGGATCTGTAGAATTTTTTTCTCATTATATTGGAAAGTATTGTTCTGTTGTTTGCGTAGAGTGCACTGTTTGTATCTTTGTAATCTTTTTGCAAGTGCACTGAGTTTTTGTTTTAGTGTGTCGAGATGTTCCTGAACCTGGTTATGATGGTTTGAGTGTGAAGGGCGAGTGTTTATGTGCTTGAATAACTTCCTGACCTGGGACATAAGTTTCTTTGTTTTGTTTCCTGCACAGTATTGTGTGAGCCTGGCTATGTCTCCTCTAAGGTCGCTGATGCGGCCTTCAAGGCGACGTCTCCAAGGGGGGATGTATTCTTGTGACCGTGCAGTGGTAGGTATGTGGTGTTGTTTGATTCCAAGTGCCCGAATGGTTCCCTGTGCCGCGCAGTAGAGTGTTGTATATATGTCTTCTAATGTTTGGATATTGTCAAGGTGTTGTGGGATAGTGTGTGTGTTGAGATGGTATATGACTGTGGCGAATTGTTTTGATGTGTGTACTTTGGGGAGTGCAGGTCTGAGTGTGGGGTCTGTGCCTGTATATTGTGCTAGTGCGGTGTAGAAATTATCATGTGCTGCTTGTTGCATGTTGTTGTTGTTGTTTGTTGGTATTTTAATGGCGCAAAAGCAGCAGTGGCTAAGCAGCAGTGGCTAATGACATGCTAATTGTTGCATGTCATTAGTTGTATTGTTGGGGAATGTGGACTGAGGGGTAGAGGCTTCTGAGGCTTTTGTGTTTGCCATAAAGGTAATGTCTTCTGGTGGGGTGGGATGTGGTGTCCTGTGGTTGGATTCAGCGACCTCTTCCCTAATTTGTGCCAGTATGCATGGGAGAATAAGATTGTTTACTACTATAGAACGTCGCTGATCCGCTACCCGCTGTTCGCTAAGCCCTAACGATGGATAACGTGTGGTGAATGCATGGTGTAGTGCCTGTCTGTATCCTGTGAGTTGAGTCCCTAACTGTGTAACAGTGTAGAAGTCGCGCATAAGATCCTGGTTCATCTGTGATGACCATCGGATGCGCTGGCGTGGTTTCCCAGTCTTGGTGGTCGCCTGCTCTGACACAGACGAAACACTTCCGACTGTTCGGGCTGGATGGTGTTGCCCGTGCATTGTGGTAGCCATACTACAGGATGGGGTGCCACTTTCTCCACCACCACCTGCGGGAGACTGTAGTATATTTTTCGAACGGAGACCTCTGCCTAACCCCCGAACGCGGGTGACTTTATCCTGCGCCACACCCGATGCAGCATGATCTACATTAGAACGAGTTCTCATCATGATTGGTTGGACCCTTTAGCCTATCCTAAAACTAGTGTAGTTCCCGCCCCCACCGCGATGAGGTAGGGTCCATGGGGGTTTATTATTATTATTATTATTATTATTATTATTATTATTATTATGCTTGTATGTTTCAAACCTTGGGTTTCCCCAGCAAAAACAATATGGCGGGTCAAGGACCAAAGCACATACTGCCAAGTGTAAAGATGTGTGCAAGAATGATTAGGGATGTGTGCTTGTGTCCATAAATTTCCTAACTATGCGTGTAGTGTTGAGTACCACAGCCTTCTGCAGTTGTGCATAAGTGTTTTTGTGAAGTCCTAGTGTGCTGAAACTGTGGTGCAATGTGTGAGGCACCAGACCAGTGGCAGACAGAACGATGGCTACAACACGTACTCGATCCTGCCTCCACTGCTTCTGGAGCTCGTGTGCTAGATCAGTGTATTTACTGATCTTGTCTGCGTGAGTTTTCTGCATGTTCTTGCTGATAGGCACTGCAATATCAATTAGATAGGTCTGTTTGTTGACCTTATCAACAAGTGTGATGTCTGGTCTGTTGTGATGTATGGTTTTGTCTGTGTGAATGGGGCGGTCCCAGTATAGTTTATATGAGGGTGATTCTAATACGCTTTGTGGTATGTACTTGTAGTACGGGACTGTGCTCTTAATAAGTGAATGTTTGTGTGCTAGTTGTTGATGAACGATCGATGCTACCTGATTGTGTCGGTGGAGGTAGTCTGTTTGAGAGAGAAGGGGACAGCCTGATATTACGTGGTCGATCGTCTCATGCGTAGTGTGGCATTTCCTGCATTTGTCGTCATGTGTGTTTGCATCGTGTAGAATGTGTTTCTTGTAGTTGCGTGTGGAGATGACTTGGTCCTGTATTGCGATCATGAACCCTTCGGTCTCCCCAAACAGCTCACCACTCGTCAGCCATCTGTTCGACGCTTCCATGTCGACATGAGGCTGGCTGAGTTCGTGATGATGTCTGCCATGGAGTTCCTTACGAGCCCATGATTCACGCAGCTGCTGAGTGTGGGTGTCAGGGGTGGTGGGTGTTGGAGAAGAGTTTTCGAGGTTCAGGGGTGTGAGGTGTATGTCAGCCTTGACAATGGCTGAGTGAAGTGAGGAGTCTTCTGCTCTTTGGTGGAAATGTTCCCTAAGTGTATGTACTTGTTTTTCGTGTAGGGTGATAAGGTTGATGAGTCCTCGGCCTCCCTCCTTGCGGGGAAGAGTCATCCTTTCCGTAGCGGACTTGGGGTGGTGCATGTTGTGTTTCGTGAATGTAGTGCGTGTTGCGCGTTGTAGTGCTTCGAGTTCGGTGTTTGTCCATGGAATTATGCCGAACGAATATGTTAGTGTGGGAACGGCAAAAGTGTTGATAGCTTTAATTTTATTTCTGGCGTTGAGTTGTGTTTTGAGGATTTTGTGAACTCGAGCAAGGTATGTGTTCTTCAGTGCATTTTTGATGTTTGCGTTGTCAATGACGCGCGCTTGCTGGAAGCCCAGGTACTTGTAGGTCTCTCCCTCTTCCATGGATTGGATGGCCAAACCATGGTCCAGTTCAAAACCCTCCAAATTCGAAGTCTTCCCACGTATTATGTGTAACTTGCGGCATTTGTCAATTCCAAATTCCATCCCAGTGTCTTTGTGAACTGTGTGGTGGCTTGTAGTAAATTAGTAAGTTGTGCATTGTTTGTGGCATAGAGTTTAATGTCATCCATGTAGAGTAAGTGTGTGATTTTATATGGTGTCACAGTGCCTGTGGTAAGCCTATAACCGTGTTTTGTGTTATCTAGTATATGGCTCAGTGGATTCAAGGCGAGGCAGAACCAAAGAGGACTCAAGGAGTCTCCCTGGAAAATACCTCTCCTTATGGGAATGGGATCTGTAGTGATGGAGGTGTTAGAGGTGCGTAGGTGTAATGTTGTGTTCCAACTCTTCATCGTGGCAGCTAAGAATGCCGTGATCTTGGGGTGTATTTTGTAGAGTTGAAGAGTGTGTAGGAGCCAATAATGAGGGACAGAATCAAATGCCTTCTTGTAATCGATGTATGCGATGTAAGCTCCTATTCTTCGCGCGTGCCTGGCGCAGGATTACAGAGTCAATAAGGAGTTGCTCCTTACAACCCTGGGAATTCCTGCGACAGCCCTTCTGCTGTTCGGAAAGAATGTTATATGTCTCGATGTGTGTGTAGATCTTGTCTGCGAGGCAGGAGGTGAGGAGTTTGTAAAGTGTGGGGAGGCAAGTGATTGGGCGGTAGTTTGCAGGTTGCGCTGTTTCAGTGTTCTTGCTCTGTAGGTATGTGACACCCTGTGTGAGGAAACGAGGCATATGTTCTGGGTGTTGGATTATGTCAGTGAGTGTAAGCGCTAGTTTCCCATGCAGGGACGTGAACCTCTTGATCCAGAAGTTCTGGACTCCGTCTGCACCAGGAGCCTTCCAGTTGTGTGCATGTTTTAGTGCTGTCTGTATGTCTGCGAGAGTAATCTCATGGAAGGACATGCAGGGTAAGTGTTAAGTGAGTTGCTGTTCCTCTGTTATCCATGGTGCTTTATCATTGTGGGGGATAGGGTTTGACCACAGAGACGACCAGTATTCATGTAAAGCCTCGCTGTTGGGAGTGTTTGTGTTAGTTGCAGTAGAGGAAGATGTAAGGGATCTGTAGAATTTTTTCTCATTGTATTGGAAAGTGTTGTTCTGTTGTTTGCGCAAAGTGCACTGTTTGTATCTCTGTAATCTTTTTGCAAGTGCACTGAGTTTTTGTTTTAGTGTGTCGAGATGTTCCTGAACCTGGTTATGATGATTTGAATGTGAAGGGCGAGTATTTATGTACTTGAATATCTTTCTAACCTGGGACATAAGTTTCTTTGTTTTGTTTCCTGCACAGAATTGTGTGAGCCTGGCTATGTCTCCTCTAAGGTCGCTGATGCGGCCCTCAAGGCGACGTCTCCAAGGGGGGATGTATTCTTGTGTCCGTGCAGTGGGAGGTATGTTGTGTTGTTTGATTCGAAGTGCCCGAATGGTTCCCTGTGCAGCACAGTAGAGTGTTGTATGTATGTCATCTAATGTTTGGATGTTGTCAAGGTGATGTGGGATAGTGTGTGTGTTGAGATGGTATATGACTGTGGCGAGTTGTTTTGATGTGTGTACTTTGGGGAGTGGCGGCCTGAGTGTGGGGTCTGTGCCTGTGTATTGTGCAAGTGCAGTGTAGAAATGATCATGAGCTGCACGTAATATTTCATTAGTTGTGTTGTTGGGGCATGTGTACTGAGGGGTAGAGATTGTTTCTGTGTTTTCCATAATGGTGTCTTCTGGTTTGGTGTCCTGTGGTTGGATTCAGCGACTTCTTCTTTAATTTGTGCAAGTATGCATGGGAGAATAAGATTGTTTACTACAATTGAACGTCGCTGATCCGCTACCCGCTGTTCGCTAAGCCCTAACGATGGATAGCGTGTGGTGAAAGCTTGGTGTAGTGCCTGTCTGTATCCTGTTAGTTGAGTACCTAACTTTGTAACAGTGAAGAAGTCGCGCATAAGATCCTGGTTCATCTGTGGTGATCATCGGATGCGCTGGCGTGGTTTCCCAGTCTTGGTGGTCGCCTGCTCTGACACAGACGAAACACTTCCGACTGTTCGGGCTGGATGGTGTTGCCCGGGCATTGTGGTAGCCATACTACAGGATGGGGTGCCACTTTCTCCACCACCACCTGCGGGAGACTGTAGTATATTTTTCGAACGGAGGCCTCTGCCTAACCCCCGAACGCGGGTGACTTTATCCTGCGCCACACCCGATGCAGCATGATCTATATTAGAACGTGTTCTCATCATAAATGGTTGACCCTTTAGGCTACCCTAAAGCTAGTGTAGTTCCCGCCCCCACCGCGAGGAGGTAGGGTCCATGGGAGCCTATTATTATTATTATTATTATTATTATTATTATTATTATTATTATTTATTGTAAAGTAAATTTAACTAGTTTAAAAGTGATCAGACTTTAAAAAGGAGATCTTTTTGAAGAAGATCTCAATCTGGTTTCTCTTTGCAATCTAAATGTCTTCTGCTAATTTGTTTTTTCATTAGATAATAGAAACATAGTCATCTAATGAATGAGAAAGTAAGGCTTTCTCTGATGGTCAGCAAGTGAAAATTCTTATCTTCGACTACAATTTTTAGAACCAGTTTTTTTTTTATAACACAAAAATGAGATAGAATAGATAGTTTCTAATCATTTTATCTTAAGAACTCTTCAGATACAATCTATGCCAAAAAAAAAATGGTAGGAAGTTGTATACAGCACAAAAACATGCTGCATAAAGAAAACTTGATAAGCTGAACTGTCCTCTCCCGATACCTATTGGCACTTTTAATTTTTAAAATTAACTAAATGGAAAAATTATCACAAAAATGCCAGTTTAGGTAAGTTCAAATCCAAATATTATGTTAACATTAGATTAATAAATTTTTTTTTTTATTTTTTTTTTCTCAAATTCAATTCAATGAATTGAAACTTCCTTTTCTTAATTTTCTAAGATAAATTCTAATAATATTTTAATTAATTAAAAATATATCTTAATTAAAAAAAGTAACCAAAAAATTATAAGTTTAAAGTGAGTTAATGTGTTTGAACAACTATACTCTTACTACTTAATGTGATGTCTGTATAATATAAATTCAATAAAAGAAATATCATTCTTACTATTGAGTCGATCCAAAAAGTGAGGATTAAATACTTTTCTCATAAAATTCAAAGGATATCTCTTCATATAAGTACAGCTTAACAGTAATTCAATCAGATCTTCAGGTCGAAGCTGAACAAATTTCGATTCAATCACTTCTTCTAATTTCCCATAAAAGTCAAAAGAATTAGGTAGTATGTAGTTCAGCATTCCAAAGGGTAGCACCATCCTAGCAATGTGTGAGGCTGATAAACTGTGACAATTTTCAATGAAATAAGCTGCTGTTGTGTCCAGGGCTACAATTGATCGGAGACGGAAATGAAGACAAAAATCCATGACTGTTGATATCAAGGCAGCATCTTTGATTTTGTTTCCTCTGGCTTTGACATATCTTTCAATTGCTTTGGTAATATTGTCATCCACATGATCTAGCTTCTTGAAGCTGGTGATCAATCGAATGAAGTTATACTCATCAACTGTGTGGATGTGAAGATTAACCCATTTACTGAGAGCTGTTAGAAATTTTGAGGGATACAGAGATAATCTAAATAAGATTTCTAAAATTTCTGTAACTTTCTCTATATTTAACTTCCACCATAATAAATAAGTTCGTTTCTCCAAAATCCGAAAAATCATTCCTCTTGACTTTTTTAAATAGGGCAGCAGTTTATATATATCAAGTAAATTTTCTTCAGTGATCTCTCTTTGCTTATCGACAATTCCAGCCCACAACTGATCTAGTGTCTGTGTATATTCGCCTGTGGTAAATGCGATTAAACTAGCAAATTTATGAATTTGTTCAATATCTACTTCATGTTTTGTAATCCGCAACAACAACTCTTGGCTAAATTTATCCACAGGCAATTTATTATCAGAAGGTAATAAATTTCCTCGAATGGCTGCTTGTAATCCTTCAAGAATAAATGAAGCATCTCGTACATACAACATCACATAACTTTGTAATTAATGATGTCCATTCAGCACAGTCTGTGTTGGGTTGAAGTACACTGCCTTATTTCTAAATTCCAGATTATCCTGCAAGTCAGCAATTCGTTTCAATACAGTGGCTGCAATTTCTGGTGAAATTTGTGAAGGCATTAATTCTTCTAGAACCTGACAGATCTTTTCTAGGGATTTGCACTGAGTGAAATCCTCTTTCAGCAAGACAATCTTCAATTCATCCATCTCACCTCCTGAACTTTTCGCAACTTCTGATTTTTCAAGTAAATGTCCGGAATTAGATATTTTGCTCGTCTTCTGAACGATCACAGGTAATTCTTGAAACTCTAGACCATCCTGAATAAGAATCGTCGATGTACCAATTGTATCTTTCTCAGAAGTTGACTTCTTTAGCTTCTGTGGGCTTCCCATGATAAGAGACGTGGCAGACGAAGGAATCTGTCCTGTGGATAGATTTGGTAAACTTCGATGCAAAATGTGAAATTCACAAATCCTTATGGCCCTATTGACCGACCTCACTAAATGAGCACACATGATCTGCTTATTTCAATTTACAAAGATCAACGAATAAGTTTGCCAATTCCTGGGCACGAAAGATCCAAACCAGGTCTATTTAATTCATGTTCGATATATCGCTGCAAATATTCACTGCAGCAACAACGTAGAAAGCTGTAGCGTCTATTACATCTTATGACCTCTTCCTAAGAATATCACTGCAATGATTAAATTAACCCGTCATAAAAATATATCGATAGTCAGGACGTTGCTCTCTAAATTTCGCCGATTGACGACCTTTATACCCAATTTTTTTTAAGTTCATCATTTAAACTCCTTAAATAAAATTAAAGTTGATAAAAAATTATTCTGTTTTTAATAAATCTGTAAAATGATTGTTTGAAAATCACGACTATAAACGTAAGTTGTTATGTGATAAAAATCTACATCGATAATGCTGATCAGTTTGAACGCTTCAGCACACCATACAGGTAATTCGATAAAATTTTATTCCAACTTTAAATTTTATTTATTTCCCGTTTCTTAATAAATTTTATATAAAATATAAAGTAATATTTTACTTCCATCTTAATATTTTTCTTCTTAAATTGGAAAATGTGACTATTCGTTATGGTGAACCAGACGGCCTCAATTGCACTGAAATATAAATACATTTCATAATCGAACTCAAATTTTTTTTGCTAAATTGAAAGTCTCCGCAGACAGCTATTTAACTAAAATTCAAAATACTTGCCTTTTAACTTCGAAATCTCAGTATAAAATTTTAAAATAGTGTTTAGGATTATTCTCAGGTAAAACAAGCAGTTATGTTAGATGATGTATTCAGTTTTTCACTAAATAAACACTCGTTGATCTGGGGGCACGGCAGTGCCCCCGCCAAGACGAGCCGAAGGCAGGAAGAGCACTACGTACCTTTTCTGGAAGTGTTTCGTCGTATTTTCGAACCCTTACAGCTTCGGCCTGGATAATACTAGAGAGCTCAAATTTTCAGGATAAGATGCAGTTAGCAGACTAATGAAATACGCTAAGTTTCTTTTATTTAGCTTTTATACTTTGGATTTTATTAATACCTAAAATACGTCGGCTCCGTCACTTACTCACTCACGCATTCACTAACTCATGATCATCAAAACCTCTAGGGTACTTCCAGAAGTCCTAGAAAGCTGAAATTTGGTATGCAGGCTAGGATTAGCATACAAACAACAACAAAAATTAAGAAATCCATAACTTTCACCCTCCAACCCCTCATAAAGGGGGGGGGGTCTGGTTATGTATTATCGAACCCTCATAGCTTCGGCCTGGATAATACTAGAGCTCAAATTTTCAAGATAAGATGCAGTTACCATACTAATCAAATACGCTAAGTTTCATTTATCTAGCTTTTATACTTTGGATTGTATTAAGATCTGAAATACGTCGTACCCTCAATGCTTCGGCCTAAATAATACTGTGTAATAATGTGATTTCTTACAAAAGTGCAAACAGCTTGTATATACAAGTTGACCAATAGAAAAACAGAAAAATAGGATGTTGAAAAAAAAATCCACTTTCTAAATAATCTTAAAATTAAATTTAGTTGTAATAGATAATCCCACCCAATACATTTCATGTAAAATAAGCTGCCAAGACTCACATGCTCATAACGCTTTCACTGTTAAAAAGTTATCAGATCTCATCCTACAAAAGGAAATGAAATCCCACCCAAAACATTTCATGTGAAATAAGTTGCCAAGACTCACATGCTCATAATGCTTTCACTGTTAAAAAGATGTGAGATCTCATGTAGAGCCAAGTCCCTAACTCTACGAGGCCTAACTCTACAAGCCCTAACTCTAAAAACCCTATATCTTGGTCAAAAAGTATGGCTTGGCCGTTTCATGGAACTATTTCATCCCACCCAAAACATTTCATGTAAAATACGTTGCCAAGATGCTCATAATGCTTTCACTGTTAAAAAGTTATCAGATCTCATGTAGAGCCAAGCCCCTCACTATACATGCCTAACTCTAAAAACCCTAATATCTTGGTCAAAAAGTATGCCTTGGCATACTCCATATCCTTTACATAACTCCATGGGATTGTCTGTGCGACAGCCACGAAACGGCCAAGCCATACTTTTTGACCAAGATATAGGGTTTTAAGAGTTAGGGCTTGTAGAGTTAGGCCTTGTAGAGTTATGGAGTTATGGCTCTACATGAGATCTCATATCTTTTTACCAGTGAAAGCATTATGAGCTTGTGAGCCTTGGCAACTTATTTTACATGAAATGTTTTGGGTGGGATTGAATAATTAACAGTACATTAATTAGGTCCTCCATCATCAATTTTTTTTTATTTAGTCTTTTTCATTTTGGAGGAAAGATCCTTGATATATTATTATTAAGAAAAGCATAACTTTACAGTTGTACATATTCACGTATCTATTGGATCCTGATTAGAATTTTTTCCTATATCTTTTGAGGATTTTTTTTTTTTTTTTTTTGCTTAATGTTAAGGATTAATCATTAATTGAGGGAAACACTTTGTTGCTCTGTAGGTTTCAAAGAGGAAGGGGAAGCATAATGGGTCCTTGGTCTATCACCAATAAAATGTCGTATTACACTTTTTTTTTTTTAGTTTGACTTCCTAATTTACCTCCTCTTCAATGAAACAATAGTCTATATATGGTCCATTTGAATTGTTTATACGATATAACTAAAAATCATATTTATTAATGTCACTTCTTTCGTTTTCAGATATCTTGTCAATAATGAGCAGCTCATTGAAAGGATAAGTTCACTTCTTCTATTTCAGAACATTTTCATTTCCTTTAATAAATTGTTTTACTTCGGTTCTTTGTTGAAATTCTTTAAGAAGCCCATAACCATTTCCACAGTTATGGTTGAACTTGCGTTAAACTAATTTTACAGCAATTGCTAATCAAATCAAGCCATCTAAGACTATGAGATTTATAAATTTTACATCTTATAAACAAATTGTAAAGATATGTGGGATATGTTCAGCATAATTTAGAAGTTTACGTAGTTTACTGGTCTTTTACTTTCTGTTCAGATGTGGCCAGGGATCATCTCTGCAAAAACTGTTTTCATAGTTAAAGACAAACATTTCTTAAATATTCAAAAATTCCAGAGAAAGCTGCTAAATTTTTTTATTTTGATAAGGTTCTGTAAACTTTATTTAATTGGTAATGATATCATTTACTCTTAAGGAGAGACATAGAAAGTAAAATGCACTCTCTTGTTATATAAAATAAATAAACAGATTAAAAGGATGGGAATAATTTCAAGAGTTTCAGAATACTATAAGTATTCCATCTTTAGGGACGGCACAAACATATAGGACAATACGAGATGAAAACATAGTGAAGAGCATGGAAAGTAATTATGTTAAAAAATGAGTGTCCCACTACAGGCCCTTGGGGTCATGAGAAGTAAGGCTCCTGACATTCCATGACCAATGGGACTAATTTGAGGCCGGTGGTCAGTCTGACACCCAACCAACTTTAACATCCAAGAAAGAAAGCCTATACCCATTCTATAAAGTGCTGGGTAGATCCTAGGACCTGTTTGGAGGAGAATGAAGCATGGAAAAATCCCCGCCCTCCACCGAGGCTGCAGATCAAACTCAATCCAACCCACAGTCAAGCACCCTTACCACTTTGCTACTGGGCCCACAAAGGAATTATTGGGTCTAGCAATAGTGACGGGCGTTTTGTCCACCGGTGATAGGATGGTAGGCCTTAAGCCGGATGATGTTAAAGATTCAGCAAGGTGGGATAGTTAATTGTGGTGGGAGAGGAGTCTGGCAGCTGTGAAGTTGGGGGGGGGGTAGTCTCATTGTAATGTGTTATTGTGTATGAATGTGTGGGGTCTTTGTTTGTGAAGGTATATTTGTGTTCTTTGATGCTTGTGGATGAGGGGTGGCATGTTTGTCCTAAGTAGCCAGAGAGGCATTGCTTACATGGGATCCAATATACAGTGTTAGAAGCCCAAAAAACCCCACTTTTCCATCCATCACCTTCCTGCCCAAAACCCACAAACCCAAACAAAGTAACATCCTAAAAACCAGACTCATCATCAATACTGGAAACTCCTCCAATTCCAACATTTCTAACACCCTTTTCACCATCCTTCAAACCTACACAAACAAAATTGATTACATTTACAAAAACACAGCACAGTTCCTACATCAAAGAAAATCAATCAAAATACAAAATAAAGACTTGTACTCCCTTGATACCACATCCTTATTCACACCTATCAAACATGCACTTTATGATTTCCTTGATGATGAGACATTCTTCTGCCAGTTTGATATTACCACTAAACAAATTGACTTCCTCATCCACACTATATACAACAGATAATATTTCTCCCACAACATAAGACTTACCTCCAAGCACACGGTCTATTCTTGGGCCTTATCATATCAGGATTCATTGCAGACCTTTCATTACACTACGTTGAAAACAAATGTTCTCTATTCACCACCCACATATTATGTGAGGATGACATGATATAGATACAATAATACATTAACAACAATATATTATACAGATGTAGTAATACATTAACAGCAATATATTATACAGATAAAAAAGCATTTTAACTCTATAGATCCCTACTTACAATTTGAACTTGAACAACCTTCTGACAAATACATTAACTATCTGATGTTTCAATTACCTATAAAAAAAATAACTATAAACACCACTATGTATAGAAAATCCACTTGCTCAAACAGATACATATTTTACAACTCCAACACACCCTTCAGATACACACTCAACACAGTTGACTTTCTCATACACAGAGCATTAACAACATGCGCCACTAAACTAGCCTTACACACTGAACTCAACGCCATTCATAACATACTTAATCTCCACAACTGACCCTTCCACCTCTTTCACAACTATCATGCTACAACATAAACTATATAAACCCACTTAAACCACAGCTCTCAAACTCCCTTTCCCTACTATCCAGTCCTTGAAACTTTCATTAAAAAATTTCTTACCCTAAACCAATGTAATGTGCTCCTGTCTTCAAATTACCCAGCATACACATCACACATATCACACAACACAATGATCCCTCCAACACTGTATATTGTTGGATTATTCCCATCCTTTTAATTCTGTTTATTTATTTTACATTACCAAGTAAGTGCATTTTATTTTCAATTTCCCGCCTTAATTTCCTACAGGCACATTAAGCCTTCTCGTATCATTTTACTCCTATTTTTAGTTTTTTTTATAAAAATCCAGGAATTTTTTTCAGCAGCTGAAATTCTAATACTTTATTAACACTTTTTTATCTGAACTCAGCAAGAAATTTAGTAACTACATTAACGCTAGCATTAACATTTTTGTTCAGAGCGAGACTGGAAATACTCTCATTGCTTGTCGATATTTTAAGGAAATATCAAAGGATGTTATGCAGTGAGGTTATATGATGTGTGGATATTGCAGTGAACGGAACCTCATCAAATCTAAACTTTATGATGGAGAGATATGAAGAAAAAGTGCTGCAGTTAATTGCATTATGCAAACAGAAAGAAATTGAAATGGATAAAACAAAAGACACTATTATTGTAATAGTCACATCAAACTTACCATAAAAAGTTCAAAAGTTCCCAGAGCCGAAGTTGTGATCCAACTACAAATACTACTTCTTCTTTATTGGCTCTACAACCCTTGGTGCGTTTTGGCTTTTTTGGACATCATTTCTCCAAAATCTTCTATCAATAGTTCTACTATTCCCTTCTTTTACTCCCATCATCTTTAAACCATAGGACACACAATCTCTTTTTAGGACACCTTTCCTTCTTCTCATGTAAAATCTCCCTTTCATCATTGTCTTAGGATCCAGGTTTCATCCTTTCTAAACAGCCGAGTCATCTTACTCTTTGTGCTTTTTATGAATCTCACAATGTCTTGCCCTCCAATTAGTTCATTTAGCTCATATTTATAGCCATTTGTCCTGGTCTTTTAGTGATCCATATATTCTTCATAGAAATTTATAATGTTGATTATTGTGGTTTACTTTTCGTTCCAATCAAACTTAATGCAAATTTAATGGTACTAAATAATTCCTGTGATCTTTAAAGAATATAATTTAAATTCATTTTTTTTTTAATGTAGCAATAATCTGTGACCATGATGAAATTTTTACATTATCTTTATTTACTTTAAAAATAAAGGTGTGTATAAAGACAGTAATACATAGACCGTTCGTATATAATTACAATAAATGTATTACAGTTTATAAAAAGTTTTGTATTTCAATGATACTTGTCAAAATCTTTCATAACAAAATTCTATTTAAATTCCTTAATAAATAGTTACTAAGAAAACAAAAATTAACAAATTATGCTGTTGTCTTAATGCTATTGGGAAACATATAATTTAACTGTTATTAAAGAAAAATCAAATTTTGCATTAAAATTATATTTGACAAAAGAGTTTTTAAAAATTAAAGTAATTCTTTTTACTTTTACAGTTATTTTTAATATAATTTCATTTTCTATAATCTTTAAATCATTATTGGTGTCTGTACTAAGTTGAGCAAATAATTTATTATTCCATTCTTGCATTCTAAAAGTCAAATTTATTTTGGAGGTTTTAAAATTTATTTATTTATGTGTTTATTTACATTGATGTAATAGGGGGGTGCAGTTGTTAGGGTTGTAATCCACTTCACTGCATCTGAAATGGAAGAAAATAGCATTTTGCACATTTGTTTTTAGGTTGGAAAGTCATCATTTTTTTTAGCCCCTCTCCTCCCCATTTATGATAGATGAACTTGTTTTTGGGCTGAATGGCTAAGACCATCATATCCCCTCCCATCCAAATTCCTGGATACACCTATATTGTCCGTATTCAACTGATGGAAAATATGGATCATTACAATATTGACAATGTGATAAAGATTAGTTCATTGGAATTTGAGAAATGATTATGTTGAAGTTTAGATACACCTTAATATTAGTTATATTTAAAAAGAAAAAGAAAATATTAATCAATTAATCAGTTCCGGTCTGTTTTTAATTTTATAACCATAGTTATAAAAGTAATAATGTTTAATCTTATTTTTTAATACGATTGTTGATTGTAGCTTTCCCAGTCGTATCCAATTATAAGAGCAGCTCAGCTGACAGCCTATTTCATCACAAAAGGAAAATATAAAGGTAATGAATCGATTTTAGCACATCTCATACGTTAAAAGAATAAAGAATATCAAGGAAAATAATTTATCTGCTTACTAATACAATAGATCTTACATGAAGTTGAATATTGAAAGTTACAGTAAAAAAGTTCACAAGAGCAAATAGATTTCTACGTCTATCCATCTGTGCAAATTTTTTCCCCCTAGTCTTCCTCATTCATCTACTGTTTTTCATGTTATTACAAAATTTCAAGGAGGGACTTAAGCTCGATAGCCCTAGCATTAAATGCATTCTAAGCTAGTAGAAGTAACATTTCAGATGGCTGACAAAACAAACTGAAAGGAAAGAAAGATACAGATTTATTTATAAGTTCAGAAAAATATAATTGCATCAGAAGGAAAAAGCCACAACAAATTAAGCACTTACTCCAATGAATAAGATGAAAATGTGGGAGGAGATTTTCTATAAAAATATCATCAGAAATAAAAAAAAAAAATAACTATGTAGAAGTATGAACAGAACCCGTCGCCATATATAACTTGTCTGTTATTAAGATAAGCAATTTTACTAACTGATCAAATATTGCTGTTTTAAACACTTGGATTAAGATCAATAAAGGCTTTTATTAGTGTGTAACTTAGTGATGTCTCAGGTTTAGCATTAATTGTAGTACTTTATAAATAACAATATTGTAAATACATTATAGTGCATCCATGATCCTCTGTGCATATTAAGCTTAGCAATTGGTGATCAATGAATCAAAAACTTTACAGACACTAAGCAGTTATTATCTATGATTTTCAGATTCTGAATTTCTGTTTGTTTGCTAGTAGATATATTATTAGCAAGTCATTAGTAGCCTAAGGCTACTATAATAATAAGCCTTTATAAGCCTTATCTTCTTTGGGGTGGCTCTAGGTTGAAGAGTGCCTATCAGCACAAATATCTCGCATGTAGTCCTGTAACATCTTCTGAATAGTAACAAAACTCTTATGATGTTTATATTGAAATCATTGGATTTCCAAAGAAGTCACAAATGGCTTCATGATCAGATTGTAAGTGTAGGATGTGAATTCCGTTCTGCATCAAGTAAGTCTGTCTGGTAATTTCCCAACTTCAAGAGAAATTGATGTGTTTCTGTTTCTCAATAAATACTAGATTGTGTTTTTGTTTGAACTTAAATGAAAAACTTAGAAAAGATAGTGTGAAGATTTTGATTTATATATTATTAAAGAAGGATCTGATCTCAGAATGTCTTTTTATCAATATAGAATAGAAAGAGAGAAACTTATTAAAATGTGATAGGCTCTTGTTATTGATATTTCCATTTCTCTATCATAAAATGATAGTTGTTCATTTTTTTTTCAATATTATTATTATCAGATTTGTAAAATATATGGTTGGATACATATAAGTAGAACTTTGATATATTTTCACTGAATTTCAAACTCAAGAAATATTTGCCATTCATAAACATCCTGTTCCTTATTTACAGATTTTGCCTTTAGATCTTACAGAACACTACTGAATTGCTTCACAAATAAGCCTACTTTTATTTTTTTTTAAATCCTTTTACTGAGCATTTTGGGTTTTTACATTCTTTATAATCACCCTTCAATATAAAAATCTGTTCTGAAATTATATCAAATATTTCATTTGCCAATTTCTCAGTGTCATTATTATTTTATCGTTATCTAAAGAAATCAGCACATTTCTATTTAATTTTACTGACTTTTTTCCTCCCAATAAGACTGTACATTTTCTTTTCATAATTCTGTAAATTTGGGATCTTTATTTATTTATTAATTCTTCTTTATATCCCTGTAAGTGAACAAAGAAAAATAATGGGTGTAAATAAACAGAAAAATATTCTTTAAAGAAAGAATGAATATCCAAAGAAGCAAATAAATGGATTCAAGTTTTAAATATTGAAAGTTAGATTTTCATTGGTATTTCCCTAAACACCATTAGCATTAGATGTATTTGATATTGGCACCTAAACTTATATTATAAACCTAATATAAGTTTTAGTCTGGATTTTATTTCTTTAATATATACACATATTATACTAGACAATTATTGAGTCTAAAATGAAATTTATTTATTTATTTATTTTTATTTCTTTATAAGTCTGCTTAGTCTATATCTACTTCCTTTATTTATTTTTAATTGAGGAAAGTTATTAGTAAGAACTAAAACATATCCTCTGGTCTTCAGATTCACCTGAAAAGGCATTGGACATTATTCCTTACATATTACTCTCAAAATTAAATCGTTGTATTCAGTAGAAGTTATTTTCACTAGATTTGATGAATTGTAATTTTAAGGCTTCAGAATCTACAAAAATAATATAGAATGGGTCAGATTTCAAATATCTTCTGATAACTGAGAAATGAGAAGCTTGAGTGAAAAGTCTTTTCCTCTGCATTTAATTCCATATTTTGTCGAATGAAGAGAAATAAGAAACATGAGGATCAATTTCAATAGTGTATCTTCAAAGTTCTTAATTTTAATGCACTAAAATATTATTGAAATGAATAGAAAAATTTCTTTTATCTTTCAGTAGTTGGACAGCTACTGAACAGTGACTTTAATTCTAGATCTGAGATTGTTTTGTAGTTGATATTGCTTTTCAAAACTGGTAGGAAATATTATTATTATTAAAGTTCTAAAAATACAAGCTTAGTTAAGTTTTTTGTCATCCTGTAATATTGTCACAGTAAAAGAAAGAGCAAAGACTTCCACAGACTGAAATGAAATGGGTTATTATTTCATCTTTGAAAAACGACTGAGTTTATTTATCTGAGTAATCTGAATCAAATTAAAAAATGTAAAGGTTCAGTAAATGGTAGCAGAATCAAAGCAATGGATTTGGAACGCTTCACTGATTTAAACATTTTAGGAAATAAAAGAAATTTATAACAGAAACAATAATTCATTATAATATAACTATTTGAATACAAGCAGATGAATCCCATTCATCTATTCAGTCTCTCCTCTCTGTTTAGCCTGATCAAACCAGAATATGTCTTAGTTATCTAATACCAATATAGCAAAAACTACTATGTTGCTTCAGTACATGCTGCTTATTAATGCCTTGCTAAAACATTTTAAAATATTAAAGCAAATAAATTCAAGTTATTTGTGCCATTGAAGTTCCACCAACTTCCTCCAGTAAAGCTTTTGCTGCTTACATAACTACAGATTGATAAGACATATATGCCAAATTTGTCCTTCAGCAAACAATATGGATAATATTATTTATTTATTCCTCATATGAAAAACTATTCAATTCAGAAAGTACTTGTAAGTTTAAAATTGTGTATTATTTTATATACTTTTTGTTACCATTTCCCATATCATCACATTTTTATGCATGATTACTACTCTTCACAGACATGTACATTTGGACCATGCCTTTAATTAGCATAGAGTAGCATAGAATCTTCCAAGAACTGTGGCCAGTAATCTCATCCTTTCAGTAGTTTATAATAACGGTAGCCTTTTTAAAACCTATATTTCAGAATCCTTTTCAAATCATCATAAATAGGCATAGAGTATAGTGTTGGATATTTTTCTTTTATTCTGATTCTTAACGTATAGGAGGCATTAGTTATTATAAACTGAAGATAAAAAACAAATACAGGAATTTCAGACAAGATATTTAATTAATCAATAAAAGCATTGTTTCTAATTATAATTTAATTATTTCATGACAAGAAGCTTTGGAACAAATGATGAAATCTGAAACAGCAACAAAAGTAGAGGAAGGCATCACTATTTCAGGAGGTCGATTAAAATCATTTATAAATAGATTCTCAACAGAAATGAAGGTTTGTCTTTAGGTTTACTCCAAATAGCGTTTTAATATTTCTCTTACTATCTGAACTCGTACACAGTGATCTAAAAAGTTGTTAATATAGGTTTTAGAAATGAAGAAAATAATTTAAGCCACTTATTATTTGAAAGTGAATATTCCACAAACAAATATTTGATTACAGCAAGTTTAACTTATTCTACAATAAGCAGATGATATATTCTTGTCACTGACTCTTTTAAGATCTGAACCCCTTCTTCTTCAAGTTTGCTCCTCCAATTTAAGGCTTTGAAGTGCCTTTAAAGACACCATTGAGTTTTGGCTAGGTTTGAAGCTTCAACTCTAGCTTTTCTGTGGCCATTCAAAGGAGGAGGAAGACTTGCTTTATTGAAAAGCAGCAGTCATTAAGATGAGATAAGACAGCTTCCTTATTTGTTCAAAATAACCAGGAAATTGAGTGCTGAACACTTAGGTTTGCCACAATTTGAACATAAACAGTAGGAGGTGACAGGTTACCATAGGGTATAGGAAGGTATTGTCCTCCAAAAGAGAGATGGCCGTCCTGTTTTTGTGAGATCTGCGCATGTATGATCGATTAGTCTGGTCAGGCACTTCTGTCTGATTTTATGACAGGACGCCGCCATTACGGTAATCGCTTGTTACTTTGCAAAAGAGCATTGTATTTATAAATAATATATATTTATTTATTTATATAAATCCTTATTGTTAGCAACTGGTATTGAAATAACGCTAAATAGTCGAGAGAAGTTTTAATTTGGCGTTATCAACATGTCTTTCTCAGTGAAAACAGACGACGGCGTCCATTGTAATTGATCAGCTATCGGAAAGGCTGCGCAGTTCAAACTTCCGCCGGCCAACTTTCATTTGGAGGACAGTAGATAGGTATTTCTCTAAGGAGCCTATGTTTTCAATAATTGAGCAAATATTTGAGCAAAGTAGCATTTGTGCTAGCTGGAAATCCATATTGAAGCAGGATTGAACCATTGCTTACAGTGTCATCCAACGAGCTAAGTGAAAAGCTTAGCCCCTTAGCAAATGATGGACATAGATAGCAAACAAACTGATATTCGTGGATAAGTGAATAGTATAAAAGGATGGAGAGAGGCATACAGCTGAAAACAAATGGCCATACTAGCTATTTTTCTCAAGTACGGATATTTGTTGTGACTTTTATTTCTATCATTGAAGTTGAAATATATGAATAACACTATTATAGTCATTGGCTGTTTTGTCAATCTTCATATCCTATCATGCACCATATCTGTTAAACAGTCTTTTTTCGTATTCCACAGTAGAACTGTCAGATGCTTGTTTTGTTCTCACTGATATCAAAATACTTAAAAAAAAATTTTTTTTCAGCAGAATTAGACTTTTCTATAAATACAAATAAAAGTCAGTGCAGTTGTTAATAATGTATGAAAATCATATAAAAACCTAAAATCATTCATTCCATTTAAACCAAATATTAACAAGGTTTACAAATGCTTTGAAAGATACTAAAAAGAATAAAAGCAAAGTCGGAGATCTTCAGTACAGTATAATTTAATTTAACATTACACGGTAGCAAGATTATGGTTATTAAATTACCTATTGTTTGTGTTAAATTAACATTAATAAGTAAGTAAACTTTTTTAAAAATAAGCGGCTGATTGCCAGAAATGTTGACAGAAGTATTCATCAGAATGTTTTAAAGTGAAAGTTAACTTGCATAAGATTCATTGTGAAAGCAAGTGACATACCGTATATGCTCCAATAGAGACCCCGGCGTTTATTTGCAAAACTAGCCTCGGCTCCCGGCGCTTAATAGAGACCGGCTGCTATTAGAGGCCGGCCATTATTAACAAAAACCTTCAGAACCTAATATTTTTACACATAAATACCGCTATTATTACAAACAGCTGCTTTATTTGAATTTATCATGCTACATAAGACTATTAAAGATAAATGGCAATGTCTTTCTGTACCTTTCGCTGCTATTCGTCGTCCGAATCCGCAATGACGGGCGGCCGCCTCACCGGAAGTTTCTTTCGCGTATTTCACCGCGCGAATCTTAAAGGCAATGTCAAATGATCGTTTCGGCGGCAATTTGTAAGGCAATATACCTTAAGATATTACGCACGACTATAAAGATATGAACGCTTACACTAGTACCGGTAGGCAAATATCAAAGACCCGGCTACTGTTAGAGACCGGCTACTATTTGGCCGTGTCCCCTCTGCAGCCCGGCGCTTATTAGAGACCGCCGACAATAAGAGCCTCGGCGTTTATTGGAGCATATACGGTAAGTTAAACAAAAAATTATACAATAGAGATAATTACTAAGTTACAGAGATAAAAGCGTCATTGGGAGCATACAATTCTTTCAAATAAAAAAAAACAGAGACAATATACAAAACAAACATCATTTATTTAATACTAAATATACAATACATAAATGAGGGAATAAAACTTAAATAACCGATTAACCCTAATAAGTAATGTTTTAATATGAATGAATAACCTTATTTAGAAGGAAATGGAAAAACGACCGATTGGTCCTGAAGTATTAATAAAATTAAGCCTAATTTAAACCCTTCTTAAAAAAAATTAGGAAAAAAAAAACTTTTATATTATTTCCTAATGCATTCACAATCAAAAACAGTAAATCTAAGGATTACTAAAGGGGAAAAAGAATCAGAATTATCACAATTAAAGAGAAATTGGACTTAGATAATTATTAAAATGAACTTACAGTTCAGTAAATTTAGTTCAAGGGTAATTAAAATTCCTTCTAAATATTAGGTGTATTCCTAAATCTTAAAGGAAATGATACAAGTTATCATCAATGATCACTGGTGAATTTCCTTTAAGATTTAGGAATATACCTCATAAACATCAATACAATACCAGAATAAATTAACTATGAATGAACACTTAATTTGAAATCTAATAAGTTTCAAATAAATATCGAAGTAAAATTCAAATAAATACTAGATAATTATCAAATGGACAATAATTGAATATCAAATAAATATCCTGGGATAATTTCTTTATAATCTAAATATCACAAAGCAAATACTTTATCTTAATAAATGCAATTGCATAAAACAGAAGTTATATTAATATTAAAATCAGCATTGATGTACAGAACCGCAAAACTAAAATAAATTAAAAAAAAAAAACCCTAAACTTAATCTGAACCAGTTTACACTCAAAAGAAAAATCTTACAGTTCTTTAGGCGTAAACATCTGTTCCTTGGAACGTTCCCATTTAATAATGGCGGCGACGTCCAGGAGCTTGGAGTCTTCTATCCCATGATGCGAGACCAAAGCAAAGGAACTTCTATGCAGAGTACGGATACGTCTCCGGCTGTTGCGGCGTAATTCTCGGTAGAAATCTTCAACTCGGTGATCTACGAAGCGAAGCTGTTAACATCGAATCTTCCCTATGAGCTCGGGTTGAATCTTCGAGTAGGCCCAAAGATGAGACCAAGGCAAAGGAACTTCTATGCAGAGTAAGGACATGGCTCCGACTATTGCGGTGTAGTTCTTTGGAATGGCATAGCTCCTCGATTAAAATCTGCAACTCGAGAATTTCCCGATCTCCGAAGCGAAGCTGTTAACATCGAATTTTCCCCATGAACTCGGGTTGAATCCTTTAGTAGTGTTAAGGAGGTAAAGAGGTAAATTACTGAAGGATTGTGAGCTTGACGTGGAGGAAAAAAATATTCAATATTTAGGATTGAATGACCGAAGAAATGCCATTTTTTGTTGTAAGCCTTGGTCTCGAATTCCAAATTCCCCTGAACTTTGGCATTCTTTGTATTGCAAATTCAGTCCGAATAATGTATTGATATTGCACTGTGACAAATGTTGTAAAGGGAACAAATGCTTGCCAATTGTCCTTCACTGTTCCTCTTGGCTTCGTAAATTAGAAATACAGTTACTGGATATAGAGAACGATGGAAATCTTGAAAGCATCTTAAGTTTCATTAAAAGCCTTTCTGAAGCAAGAGATACAGTTCAGCTGTGGAAATTTTCTGTTTTCTTAGGGGGACTTTTTTTCTTTCAATGTTAGCAACGACCTCATTGAAGAACTAATGTTAACTTTAGCAAAATTTCTTCCAAGACAGTGTCATTTAGTTTCCTTCCAGGGTTTCTGGAATTTGCCGCCAATATACCATGCTTTAATTGTGGATGCAGTAGTTAGCAATTCCGCTAACACATTAAAAACTTTGGAAATTCGAAAATTTAGGATCAAGCACACAGATACATGCTACATTTCTTTGCGTGCATTTGCTCAATTACATGACTTGATAATCCCCTACGAAATGTTAGGTGAAATGTCACTGACATCATTAGCAGACAATTGCAAATTCTTGAGATTGCTTGTGGTAATCGTTTAAATTGAAGATTCTACTTTGGCCAGTTGTCACTGGATATAAGAGGAACTCTGGAAGAAAATCTCAGAAAAACTTCCAAAATTAGAAATTACCTTTGATTTTGGTGCTAACTTGGAAGCTTCAGACATGATTATGAAGATTATTCCAACATCAGTTCCTCTGATTGGAGTAAATTACAAAAATTTTCCAGTGGAACATTGCTTAATTTCTGGTCTACAGTTTGTTTCACAGCAAATAAGATCTCTTGAACTCAGTTGCTATTCAAATGAATCAAATGTTGTTGATCTGATTACTGCCTGTCCGAATTTGATTGCACTCAAAGTTGTACATGTCCTTAAAGTACCTATTTATCGATGTTTTGATGGATAGAATCAGAAGAAGAAATATTCGACTGAGGCATCTGTCCATCCTGTGTGGATATGTCTCGGTTGAAGCTCAACGCATCATTAAAGAGAAATGTAAGCTTTTGTGGAAATCACAACGTTGTTTTGTAGAAATTCATTCATTGTCTCATGTAGACAGCTACGTCTGTGCTTATTTTGACAATTTCTCTGCAAAATTACGTCAATGAATTTTTTTTTCTGATTTTTAAAACGATTTATCGTTTTTTGAAATTTTTATGGAAAATTGAAAAAAAAATTAATAAAATAAACACCTAATTGATCTATGGATTTCAAATTGGTTAAATGCAATGATCTTATTGAAAAATAATCTTTCAGATTGCTAGCAGCTGCTTTTATATGCTTCGATCGCGTTCGCAGTCGCGAGCCAACAATGGGCCGTAAACCTCGCACAGTTCTCTTAACAATTCTGTGCGCAAGAGGTAAATTACTGAAGGATTGTCAGCTTAACATGGGGGAAAATAAAATACATAACGGAACAATTTTGTTTCGTTACAGGCTACTCCTACCCCGTCAAAAAAAAAAAAAAACTATCTTTGTTTTTTTTGGTTTTTTTGTTTTTTTTTAATAAACTACGAATGATTCTAACTAGGTGAATATCAAGGAGGATTCAGAAAAGGCAGATCCTGTACAGAACAGATCATGAACCTAAAACTTATAATCAAACATCGAAGATCAAGAGCCAAGGACATATATGTTACCTTCGTTGACTTCAAAAAAGCCTATGACTCTATCGACAGAGAGACGCTATTTAACATCCTAGAGGAATTTAGCGCCGATGATAAATTAGTGGCCATCATAAAACAAACCCTGACAAATACAAAATCAAAAGTCAGGTTTCAGGGGGAAATGTCTGAACCATTTAACATCAAAACAGGAGTAAGACAAGGAGATGGTCTGTCCCCTTTGCTATTCAACTGCACGTTAGAAAAAGTCATAAGAGAATGGAGAAAAACCATGAAAATGAAAGGCATACAGAAATACAGAATAGGCAGAAAAAAAGACAACCTAGAATTTGACTGTCTGGCATTTGCAGATGACCTAGCAATCTTTGCAGAAAGCCCAGAAGATATAATCATACAGATCGACATACTAAAAGAGACTGCAGAAAAAACAGGTCTACAAATCTCCTTTGAAAAAACAGAATACATGACGAACGTGAAGGATGCTCCCAAACACCTAAAAACAAAATATGGAAGAATAAATAAAGTCGACAAATTCAAATATCTGGGAGAAATAATCCAACCTAATGCATTAGACAAAGAAGCCAACTTTGCAAGATCAAGAAAAATGGAAATGGCATTCCAGTTAACTAAAAATATATACAACAAAAAATCAGTCTCCATAAATACTAAACTTAAACACTACAATACAGTGATTAAACCAGAATGTTTATATGCCTCGGAGTGTCTTGCAATGAACACAGCCGAACAACTAGATGAAATAGAAAAGAAGGAGAGAAAAATAATACGGAAAATTCTTGGGCCCATATATGATAACGGAATATGGAAAATGAGAAGTAATGAAGAAGTCTACAAGAAGACAGAGGGAATTGTGAATACAATGAGGAAAAGGAGGATAACATTCTATGGACACATGAAGAGAATGGAAGAGAGTAGAATGACAAAACGCCTCTTCAATTACTTCGACAAAAACCCAAAGACACAGATAACCTGGTTCAAAGAGATCAGAACCGACCTAGAGGAAATGAACATTACTGAGGAGGAAATAGAAGATAGAAATAAATTCAGATCAAAAGTTAAAGACTTTAAAGGTTTCCACAGGAGGCAGAAAGTGATTGGAAGCGGAGTTTGGACTTTGGAAAGACGGGAAAAACAGAGGGAAAGGATGAAGGAGTATTGGAAGGAGAGAAAAAGGAAGGAGAAGATGAAATCATGAACAGTTATTTCACATGGTCCCCAGTCGGCCAAAATCGAAAGAAGAAGAAGAAACTACGAATGAAAATCCAGGGTTTTAAGAGTCTCCACCTGAGGGAGATAGTAAAAAGAAAATCCTGGGTTACCACACCCAACAAAGACCAAGTGTGTGATTTAAACACCCTCAGAATTTCTGGTATAGTTCGTGATATCCCTGAATTTCTCTAAGCCAAGCTGATAAATTGAAAAGCGCCTATCTAAGATCAAAAATAGCTTGGATCCCAAGGCTACTCCTCTGGAAATTCAAACTTAATGTCCTTGAAATTATTGCAAGTAATGACATAAACCCTTCTAAATAGATCTCAATGAAGCAAGTAGAAAATTCTACTGAGTAAAGTGGTCCATCAAATTGACTTATCTTGGCAAACCAAGTTCGGGGCCCTTGAACTCTGCTCACCCTAACTTACCATCCTAACCACAATACTCAATCGAGCAAGATTTTCTTAAATCTCTGCTTTTGTCTTTCCTCAGACAACATAATAAACGACAGAGAGAAATACCTGAAATCAGAATAAGGGCACCTATTATTAAAATAGGCTTCTGAAGATGGAAAAAAAAACACTACGGTAGAAGAGGAAATCTAGTAATGGTAAGATTTACATCAACCATGTTGACAGACATCTTCAACCCATTGTCATAGATCGAATGACCAGGATATTAGCCTCTGGGCTATCCTCCGATTTTAAGATCGAACAAAGCAACCTCTGATGAGAAAAACTACCTTATTTATCATAGGCTTTGAACAAAAGCATAGTTCTATATAAATTAACTAACTTGGGAAGGCCAAACCATTTCACTTCGGTTTGCACAACTTCCTAAACAAAGTTTCTTTGCAGACAACATTGCACAAAGAGATTTATAGACTACTGTAATACAGAGCTTTATCAAAATCAATTAATGTTCTAACAACATTAATTGCTACAGAAATCTCCAGAGACATTTAAAATTTACATGGGAAGGCCAAACCATATCACCTCGGTTTGCACAACTTCCTAAACAAAGTTTCTTTTCAAACAACTTTGCACAGAGAAACTAAAGAACTCAACTCGACCAATGGGTGAGTTTGAACCCCAGACTACCAATGGGTGCCTGAGATTCTTGAGCTATAAAAAGAAACAATTAATGTTCAAACACTAAGTGTTACAGCGATCTCCTACGCGATTGAAACACAAAATCATTTTCTCCCATCTCCCTACTCTCTCACTCATTAAAAAGATTGATACAAAATATGTCAATCAATGAAAATGTAATTATTTAAAAATAGAACTATAATCTGTTTCTATTGGAAGGAAACCACGCTCTGCAATACCATTCTGTAGTGACAGGAAATTAATAAAAAAAATACTAGGGGAAGAATTTAAGTAAAGAAGGGGGGGTGAGTTAAATTATTAAAACAAAAAAAAAAGATTAAAAAGCGCTCTACTACCAAATGCCTTTAGGGCATTAGACTAAAGTTGAATACCGTATATGCTCCAATAGAGGCCCCCGGCGTTTATTTGCAAACTAGCCTCGGCTCCCGGCGCTTAATAGAGACAGGCTGCTATTAGAGGTCGGCCTTTATTAACAAAAACCTTCAGAACCCAGTATTTTTACGCTAATATTACAAACAGCTGCTTTATTTGAATTTCACATGCTACATAAGACTATTAAAGATAAATGGCAATGTCTTTCTGTACCTTTCGCTGCTATTCATCGTCCGAATCCGCAATGACGGGCGGAAGTTCCTTTCGCGTATTCCACAGCGCGAATCTTAAAGACAATGTCAAATGACCGTTCGGCGGCAATTTGTAAGGCAATATACCGTAAGGTATTATGCACAACTATAAAGATACGGACGCTTACACTAGTACCGGTAGGCAAATATCAAAGACCCGGCTACTGTTAGAGACCGGCTACTATTTGGCCGTGTCCCCTCTGCAGCCCGGCGCTTATTAGAGACCGGCGACAATAAGAGCCTCGGCGTTTATTGGAGCATATACGGTACATTTGGATAACATATTAGGGATGAGTAGGAATCAGAACTCCACTACAAACTATATACAAATGATGGTATTATGTACTTAAGTTATTTGACTTCCAACAATATTTGGTACAAGAATCGAAGCTTTTTCAGTTTTTATATACTCTGACATGAGGTATAGAGTCACTAGATACAGAAGAAATAAATGGTTGTCAGCAAATGCTTGAGGTATAGAGTCACTAGATACAGAAGAAATAAATGGTTGTCAGCAAATGCTTAATTTATTTTTATCTGCTTATATTAAAAAGAATTACCTTAAAGAAAAATTCATAATGTTTGATAAACTTAAGTAATACTTTGAAGAATTGTCAACTTGTGAAAATATTGATAAGAAAAAAAAAAATTTCAGCAAAAATAAAAATGGCCTAACAGAATGGGAAGATAGAGCGATTGTCAGCGTAGCTGTCACAGCACCAGATTTGTCGTTATCAACCATCCAATGTGTTATCAATATTGAAGTGATCCGACCATTAGGAGCAGAATCTACGCTCGCGGTGCCCATTAAGCTGCCTGCCAAAGTCAATAGCAATTGCAGTGGTGCCGGTCACGATCAATGTGGAATTGTGCTGATTGGAAATGATTTGTCTTCAATGTTGCATCCCATTTTGAAATGGTTCCCAACGACTAGCCCAGACATGACAAGATTGGCTGGACATTGTCAGGATTCTGCTCTTACTGTCACACACCATATAGCCTGACAAGAGGAAGTTACGATCTGGGGTGCCATTTTGTTTGATGGCCGGACCCCTTTGGTAGTCCTCTGTGGCACCCTCTCACAATGGTACATTGACAAAATTCTACGACCCATTGTGTTGCCGTTCGTTTTGCTGCACCCTGTGCTTACTTTTCAGCAAGATAACTTTCAGCCACTCACTCCTCTACATTGATTGTTTTTACGGTTGGCAAAAAATCCCACAGAACACCATCTGCCAACTGTATCAATCAATGCCTTGTATCCAGGCCAAAGGTTGACCAAAGCCTTACTGATCTACATAAGTGAGATCTTTCTCTCCAATAAACCATCCAATTGTTCTGAAATTTTAATCATTTTGTTTTCTGTACATATACATTAAGCATACCAAATTTTGTTTCAGTTGGATAATTCCTTCTTGGTGCATCAGTTTTTTTGTAATACAGTATATATATATATATATATATATATACAGAGTGTCCAAAATTGAAGTATAAACTCTTTGAAACGTTATACTCAGCAACGAAATGAGATAGAAATATAAGATGTGTTGTATTTTATTCCATAAACTTCCTTATGGTATAAACCCGTATATGTTCAAAATGTTCACCTTCTGCCACAATACACTCCCATGTCTGCCACTTTTCGACGTTGAACAGAGCGACATACCGACTGGATTGTAGCCAATGGAATGTCATTGATGGAATGTTCAATCTGATCTCTTAATTCCATCAGTGTTTGTGGGTTTGTGGCGTACACCCGTGTTCTTTAAAGTTCCCCAAAGGTAGAAGTCGAGAGGGGTTAAATCGGGAGATAGAGGCGGGAACTCCGTCTCACTTCCTCTTCGTCCTATCCATTGAATGTACGATCGAGGAAAGTTCTCACATCGATATGAAAGTGAGGTGGAGCCCCGTCTTGTTGGAAGTAAACCTCATTTCCATTCTCGAAAAGATCATTAAGACATGAAATCATGAGTTCTAACATCTGCAGGTAAGTCTGACTCGTGACAGTATGTTCAAAAATGTACGGCCCAAGTAATCCTCTAGAAGACAGACCACACCATAACGTTAGCCCAGTACACACAATTATGACGATTGATTGTGCCATTAAGTTTGAATGTTGTTTCATCTGACCAAACAATTAAGTCTTGAAAATCCTCCCTTTCGTCACACTTGTGCATAAACCAATCACAAAATTGCAGTCGCCTATCTGGGTCGTCCTCATTTAGTGCGTGTACAAGTCGCGGAATGTAAGGCTTCCATTTTTGACCTCGCAAAATTCGATGAACACTGGATTTGGTGATACCAATTTCACGAGAGCATTGCCTCACTGACTTCTTTGGGGTTTGTGCAAAACCTCCATGACAGCATCAACACTCTCGTTATCAGTGGAATTTCTCTTTCTCTCGCACCGACCTTTCAACACATCTTTCACCGTTCCTTCGGTTTCGAACTTGTCTCGGAGTTTTGTTTTTGTTACTCTTGTTAGCGGTGGTGTACCAAATTCAACCCTCCAACGTCATTGAACCTCAACAACATTCTCCACTTTCCAATAGCACTTCAGTATCCATTAACATTCATCAAATGAAAGTCTCACCGCCATTTTGGTTTCTAAACAAATGAACAACAATGAGCTTGTTGCTATGCTTTTCCAGCACTGTCTGGATCATACACAACACACCCATAAATTTCTATCTAGCAATTTTTTTAATATTATGTAAAATAAAATACTAATATTTTCATAAACAACACTAAAAAAAAAATTAAACTTTTCATCTGAAGAGTGACATTATTTATTGTCTTAATTTGTTTTTTATTATTTTGTTTTAGGAGGAAATGAAGAAAGCGAAAGATGAAATACAATCCAAGAAGTAAGAATTGTTAGAAATAACAGTTTTAACATAAACTGTAAGAAAAAAATAAATATTTTCAATGAAAAAAAAAAAAAGGGAATATTGAAACAAATGAATTATCAAATGAAAACACAAGTGGTACTGTAACAATAGACTTATTTTTATTGATAGAAATGAGCTTAATATTTATAGTTTTACATACTTTGTACGATATTTCGTTTTTGGTGTAATTCTTCAAAATAAATACATTTATTTTAAGGTTCTATGTTTTTTCTACTTGAATTTGTGAATGATAATATTGAAATAAACATGAAAAATGTGATTGTTTATACTATCATTTTGTTTTTAAAGTTCATTTCTTGACATCAAACGTATTTTAGAATTTCAGTCAGACCTATTAACTCTCTCAGTAGATGGAATCCAAGAAATAAAAAATTACCACTCCCACCTTAGTGGTAGACAATTCGCTAAGACAGATCCTTGATTATAAAGATATATTTATTCAGTTTTTTAATGTTACATATTTGTGTTATTGTTAAAGAAACAATTGGCAGATCAATGTGAATCTCATTTTTTTTTTTTTTTAATTTTACTGGTTCACAAAAGCCAAAAGCCTGAGAATAACTTAGTTATAGTTGCTATCTGTATGTTTTAATCTGAATAAATTATCTATGTGTTTAAAGCCATTCATTTCTGCTGAGCGGATGAGGCAGCTCTTTTTAATGCCATCAAAATTAAATTGAAAATTTCATAAAAAGTAATGCAGTCAGATTGTGTTTTTGCTTTTAGGGTGAAGGCATAAAAATAAGGATCATTTCTAGATATTCTTTTTTATCTTTGATAGAACATTTAACAAAATGGTACAATGATACTCAAAAAAAAAATGCATTCAAAGATGTGTGAGGAATAATCATTATGTTAACAGTAAATAACTGTAGTTGAGGATATTACATTTGTATTTTCAACTTAGAAAAAGTTAAAATGAAGGAGCTTCTGTTTGAAAAGTCTGAAAGCGAACTCCAAACTTCAAGTAGATTACAATGAAGAAAATCAGTTAAGTTAAAGAAATTGATTTAAAAGAAAACAAATTCATAAGCAAATAATTGTAACTAAGTTATTGTTTAGTTGCAAAAAAAAAGTCATCACAATTTCATGGAGCTGATAGTAAAATGCAGTTCTTGTATTTCTTCCTTGTTTTTAATCACCAACATTGTAGATAATGTAGTGGTTCTTCAAACCACCTTGTCGGTAACAATAATGCTAAATCGGTAGGTAGTTTTGTCAACCAAGGATTTGGGTTTGATTCTTCTGCCAGATTCAGGAAAAAATGCCAGATATGGATTTCACAGCTTATAATAGTAATTCTCCAACAATATCACTTATAAATCAATTAAATTAATTGAATGTTCATTTAAATATTTCACTTTTTTTTACAAAAGATTTTCATTGCTTGTTGAGATAACTGAATATTGCTGATACTGCTCTTTAAGAAACAGTTTTAGTCCTGAAGTTGTCATCATAAAAACAGCAGTGTCTGTGTGTTGTATTCATCTTTTACATGATACACAAAGCCAACATCACAGGCAGATCCTTTATTTAACTTTTCTTGTTTAACAGATCAGTGCTTCAATTAACAGACTTCACAGTATAAGTTAACTGCAGCTTGTCTAACACATTGGACATAAGATGAAAGTTTTCATTATTCCTGATTATCATTCTGTGCATCGCATTGTTGAGAGAAGAGCTGTTCATTTGACCAGTTATATTATTTCTAATCATCTCCATTCCAATGTCTTCAACAAATAAATCATTTCAAATAGATTGTTTTATGTATTAGTATAGATCTCTTACGAATATTCTACTGCAAATATTCAAGGATTGAAGTTATCTTTGTAATAAACTGACATGACCAATTTAGCAGAAGTTGATATACAGGAACTAGTGGCACATTGGTCATTCCTGGACGTGAACAGAAACTTGCTACTGCAGTAATGTCTTTGAAAAATGGTCGATTGATACTCCCATTCTATACACTGAATCTTGAAAAAGAATGCTTCCAAGCCAATATAAATCAGGAAAAATTTAAGAAGTAAAAATTGACAGCACAGTATCTCCATTTACAATACAAATGCTTAATTGGAACAATATATGAGCTTAAATATTCCTCTTGCTGAATAAATATGTGAAGAATCAGATAGAATCAAATGTTATGGAGTTAAGCCCTTCCTCCACCAACGATGCTGCTCGATGTGATGACCACAAGCACAGTTATAGACAATCACCCAGCATCGTAGTTTCACCAGCATTGCAGAAGGCTTCAAAATAGATATTCTTTGGGGATTTGTTCCACACATCTAAGCAGACTTTCCATAGTGCAGCCAGCATACAAGGTGTGCATCATTCAGTCCTAAATTTGAGCAGTCAGAAATAACAGAAGTTCATTGGGGAGGCATTAAGAGACTTAACAAGTATTCATTCAAAGAGAACGACATGATTCACAGTCTCACACACTTTTCGCTTGTAGTACTGGACCGAGGAACATACAGTATGCTGGATGCCTTGTCCACATGGATGTTTAGCAATGGAGTGTCATTGCCATAAAGCTGTGGGTCATGGGTACCTCAGATTGATTCCCTCACAGTCCCTTGAAGTAAGCAGCTCTGATTAGTGGAAGGCGGCCATGAGCTCAGTATCCTACAACAGCACAAAACCTTTGGAGAACTCCTGTTTGCATTCCCACATGAAGCCTGCTCATCCTTTCTCTCCAATGTTCCGGTAACACATCACCATGGGTTGGTTGGCATTGTCTATGTATACCCATGCCTCATTCAATGTGACATATTGCCAGTGATCACTTGCGAGGTATCATTCATACAGTTTTCTTGCATTAATGAAACATTCCTGGAATGTTTCATGTATTGTTTAGTGGAGTTTCTGACCACATGCTTTGTGGAATCTGTGCATGTCAAGGTTGTTTCGGATGATAAGTCCCAAGGTCCGTTGTGATATTCCTAACCTGTTGGCCATGCAATGTTGGGAGGGTGGGTTCTCTCATGTAACAATTGCCCTGATTTGTCATATAGTAGCAGATGGTCAGCTCAGTTGTCTGAATCATCGGGTTCCTGTTTTGGCTGTGCCTTTGGCTTGCAGGTTGAGTTGACTGTTTCATCAGATTGTGTGGCTAATGGAACCTTTACTGATCACCAAACCTTTGTCATGGCACTGTTTTGCAATCACCCTGTAGGATATTTTAAAAGCCTTCCCAGAATGACGTTATTTTCTAACATATCACTAACTGACATATCACTATTATAGATAACAATGATTGCATATGTACTGCATTGGTGCACTCAGTAATTGTATCATGCTGGGTG
>JAFIDM010012231.1:148179856-148196384 GCA_023159025.1 Thereuonema tuberculata
GGATTACCTTCTTTGATAACTGCTCTAATTTGGCGAGGTGAAAATTGAGGAATTGCCTGTAAAATGCGTCCGTATTTCAGAAGTTTATGAGGAGCCCGCTTCGAAGGTGCGATCTTCTGACTGCCCATTTCCATATCCCATTCAAAAAATTTTTTCTCTCACCTCGAACAGTTTCATTTTTTCTGTTAATAATATTCCTAACAATTTCAAATGCTATTTTCTGATTGGTCGATAAATATCCAATGACTCATCGGGAAATATTCCAGTGTGGAAACACACCCCCTCCATAGTGTTGGGTTTCAAATCCAATAACAAATAGGAATAGGGTTCCTGTGTTGCATCTCGGTAGGCCTCCACTAGAAATTTTTCATTTTTCGGAAATAATTGTCTGGCAAAGAATATTATTTGAGATAAATCCCTTACGTTTTTAAAGAGGACAAAATAGTGGGTGTTTAAGCTAATTGTGCTGTGGGCACCACCTTTATGAAATAAATTTTGAACCATGTAAATAACGCTGCAATTTTTGTGATGGCTGTATTTAGTAAATAAAGGTTCAAGCGCATTATTGTCTACACCCATCAAATCATCAATAACCACTAATTTTGGAGTGACCGAATCAAACTTTTTCACGTCAGGTACACCCTCTTGAAATTTAACCATCCCAGTAAATTCACTGAACCATGGCTGATGCACACCGTAATGCCAATAAATCTCCATTGGAGGTTGATCAATCATATCCTCTTTATACTGTAGAAACTTTTTTGAAAACTCGGTCTTACCCGTTCCACTAGCCCCGCTCAAGATACAATTGAAGGGGTGTTTAAATTTGAATTCCCTGCTATGAATAAATTCATATTCAGACATTGTAAATGTATCTTTTTTTGTTTCGATAAGATCAAAAAATAATACGTTGAGGGATGGAAAAAAAAGTCCGTCCTAACCTGTGCAGGTGTCGGTATTGTTTTGGCGAAAATGCATGTCACGACATGCAAAAAACAGGAAATACATGTTGTGACAAGCAAAACATGAAGAAAGACATGATGTAATATGCAAAAAAAGTTGAGGATATTTGTTTTTTTTTCCTCTTCACAAGTTTGCAATATTGCCAACATCCAGACCCCGGACAAACGGACAACCAGGGAAATATTTAAAATGTTCAGACATCGGGGAATCATGGCGTTCCCAACTGCCTGTAATACCCCTACAAAACACACACAGCACACTATAATTACATTGAATAGAAACAAAACCTGCTTTTGCTAAATCTTTTGCCGAGATAAAAGATACAGGCCAGTTGTGAAAAGTGCTCAATCTTACCAATTCCATTTTTAGGGACTGGGATGTATACAACATTTTTTTGTTTTTGAACAGAACGGTTGGTCGTCTTTTCCAGGTCTCCACACTCAATAATCATAGGGGAGGGTTTGATATTGTCCAGGAACAATCACTCGCCTATCAAAGACGGCTCGGTACATCTAGATCTCATCCTGAGAAACGATTTTCCGTTTTTTTGTTCTTCGAATTTTTCCTCGTGTAAAGATAGGAACTTGGATCAATGGCTCTGCATTATCATTATTATTATCATTATTCTGAATCAGTTCATCAACCATGAACTTGAGCAAATCCAAATTTATTTTTTCACGAGTTTCATAATTTAAAGAGAAACCATGAATTTTTAACACAATTTGTGATGGTTTGTCTAAATTCTTTGAGGAAACTTGATAGCCGTAATTTTTTCCTCCGGCGGTGCAAAACATGTCTATCATAAATTCCTGTCCGTAGTCTTTATGCACTTTGTTAGTAAGATTTCCAAGAAAATTTCCAATTGGTACATCGGATAAAACAGATGATTGTTTCTTGACAACAGCAAAAATGCTATCGGTATCACAGTAAAGAACTGATGTGCCGAATTTTTCCATCTCACAATAGAGTCTAATTCTCGCTTGAGCTGTAATAAACGCGCTAATAACAACGTTTGTGTGACTTCCTATCAAAAGATCTTCAATTTGTTCAGTATTTTCGACCCATTCCAATTGTGCAATTCGATCGTGAAAAAAAGTGACATTTTGAACAATTTTGTGTCACTGAAAACATAGCCAAAATACGTTTATGGTTTTTCTATATAGTCTGTTTTACTCTTCGTAACTCGCTGTGCAAATTTCCCATAAATCGAATTCAGACAAATCTTTGCAATGGTTCTTAATGGATGATTTTTCTGAATTCGGTCAGGATCCAAAGTTATCCCCTCATTTCGGGGGTATTCAGCGATGTACGCCTTTTTTTGATCCTCTGTCTGACAATATGATGGGTAGCCATCACTTTCCTGCTTGATTTTAAGAAAAGTATTTACGTATTCTGTAAACAAGCCTCCCTGTCCCGTTTCGGACAGCTGCGTTGTTTTTGAAAAATTCCAAACTTGAAATATTTTTTTGATCATGTAACCTTTCTCCAAAGCAAGCTGGAGTTCAAAAGTGACCCAGGCACCGGTTAAGATCCCCTCCTGATCATTGTGCTCGCACTTTGTAGAAGATTTCAACTCAACACATTTTTTACACAGCAGAAAGTACAGTTTTTTGTTGTAACGTTAGGGCAATACCGGTATATAAAGACCTCTCGGTGGGAGAATGCTGCTTTGTACTATTCCACAAAAATTGAAAATATCAGTTGAATCAAATTCTGTTAAAATTTCGGGATAGCCTAAAGGATAAATATCCTTTTTCAATACCAATGGATACAATGAGATGAAGTCTATATAAATAATTTCCTCGTCCGGTTCTATCTCGTGAAAGAGTTGAAAACCCTCAACCCTTCCACCAAAGTAACTTTGATCTGGTGTCAGAGGAGGCATTATGTATAACTCATTTACAAACTCGCTCAATTCCACGTCTGTCGTTAATCTAGTACGAAAATCGCATTCCCACATTTCTACCACTGTGTAGCCACAGGATTGCAATCTCTGAACATTTTCAAGTGTTAAATCAAATATTTCCTGAATCGTCATACCTCGATGAGGATGAAGTAGAGTCTATTTCTGTAACATTTTTCACAACCGTGCACCCAACTTCCCTGAATTTGAATAACAGTTCTGGACTTTTCCGAAAAACCGTCGACGTAAAGCCGACATTCAGGGATGAATTTTTCACCTCGATTTAAAGCATGTTGAATGAATTCATTGCGTCGGCGTGACTCAAACTCTAGCCACTCGATGCTTATCTTACTATAGCGTTTGGCATTTTTGTAAAACCCGTTATGAGGGATGAGTGCAATTGTTTCTGGTTTTAAAAATTTCGCCCGAAAAACACGATTGCAAACACTGGCTATTGTAATCCCCATTTGAAACGGACAGCTACCTATGATTGAAGTAAAAACTTCGCGAAATTTCAAAGCCACTGCACTCAGGGTCTCTACATCCATAACGCAATAGTCGAGTATTTCTTTTTGAAAATCAAATATTTCATCTTTTTGTTCATTGTACCATCGGATGAGCACGTCACGCTCCTGAGGCATCATGCTGCCGACATTATAATATTCCAAAGAGGGATAGGATCTTCGATAATTCCAATTTTGAGCTCGATTGAATCGGTAGGGAAAATAGCCTTTTAATAGTCGACTAGTATCCAAACCAAATGCCTTGGGTAATTTTTTTTGAGCCATCGGGATAAAGGCGAACAAGTCGAGAAATCGAATATTTTTCCATTGAAGAAAGAGCAGTTTGTTTCCATTATAAATAACTTTTTTAGGTTTTTGATTACATTTCAACATATATTGAATGATGAAATAAGAATCATAGCCACTAGCATTATGAGCTATAGCGGAGACATGTTCATATTCAAAGGTTTCAAAAAGCCATTCACAAAAATCTCTACATGCTGTTTCTCCTTTGAAAATCCTCAGCTTCTGAGCGGTGCAGTTTTCACAATCATCTGATGGAATGTCGACACATTTCGTGCAACAGAATTTGACTATGCATAAATTAGGCGTGGTTTCGATATGTCCATTGCCGAGATCTTTTTCTATGCTACATTCAAAATCGTAAAATAACAGGAATTGATTCTCATCTTCTTTTTCGTTACTGGGAAGAGCCACCGGCTGAATATAGCATAAATGATCGAGAGGAACGAACTGTTACAGTTGGGACAGCGATAATGTCCACAAAGATGAACGGTTCCCATTCTGTTGTCAACAGTAATTCCACACGTTCGACATCGGTGAAATTGGTCACAAATAAGAATGCCCTTTGCGCTGAAAATACTTTTGTGATTTTTCAAACACCTGGCAAATTTGAAAAATCGATTACAGATCTCACAGCGGACATAGTTCTCGACAGAGCAATAACCCTCCGATTTTTTAAAGGCAAAACAAATTTTGGGACAGGTGTGTCTATCTTTGGTATTGTATTTCTTGAAACAAGTTAGGAAAAAATAGCCAGAGTTATAAAAAGCTGTCAAACTTGTTACAACGGCGAAATGTTCGTTGTAATGAAATAGAACTAACTTTTTCTCGGCCGATTGACCTACGAAAAACGCCTGATCCCCCATTTCATGAGAAACGATAATAATTTGGTAGGTAGGATTATAAAACGTTTGAAATTTTTGTATTTCTGGTATCCCACAGGAGAGCTGAGGGACATCTGCCTGGCGGTGAAGTTCAACGGCCTCCTTTAGTTGAAAAGAATTACTACTTCTGATCCTCCTAATGTCTGGAGAATTACTAATTTGAGCCCTAGCAACGACTAATGCCCTGGCCAAGCATAATTTATCGGAACGATTTGGAAATTGGATGATGCATCTCTTATTTTTTTTCCATTCCTCGACACGAAGTTTACTTTTATTTTTTAATCTTCCGCCCTCAGGCGGTGAAACACAGGTTATCTTTACAGATAAGGTACTAGCCCAATCAATTCTTTTTCCTGATTATGCCATCATTTCTATAACTTCAAGAATAGATTCAGCTTTAAAATCCTTCTTTGCAGTGAAAGTTAAATAAGCAGCCGACTGGAGCTGCTCACTATTTATTGGAATACCAATCATATCGTTAGGAAGACATTCTGCAGTAAGCTGTTGTATTAATAATTCAAAGAGGCATTCGACAATAAACATTAATTCAATTTTCGACCTTCTGCACTCTTTGCTCTTATTTCCTCTAGCGATGGACAGGAGAGCATCACTTCATACTGAACGCCTAAAGTTCTATAGCGACAAATGTATGACTAGCAATAACGCGTTTTACATTAATGAAACCTAACAGCCAATTATCAAATTCACTAATTTCATTTGCTGGCAGTGGTTCGGGTGTATTTTCCTCCGAAGTCAGAGATTCGTCCTCAGAGTCGCTTAGAAGTATATTAATTTTGACATCCCATCTATTTGCAATATCTTCAAAACTTTTATTTGTGTTTAACGGTTCGGGTGCAATTTGTTTCGGATCGATATTCCACCTTTCAGCAATTGATTGAACGGTTGGCACCGACTCATTATCGGAATCAGGCTCGACTGTTGATATTCTAGGTATAATTTCGTCTGGATTGAGACGCCAACGGGCCACAATGGTTTTTATTTCCTTATCTGAGCTAGCTGACATGATGTCGGGTTCAATGTACTTCTATCTGATTCACTTTTTTAAATACTTTACTAAAGAGTTAATCTGATTGACTGATTCATTCATTGACGAGTTCATTTTTTTTCAAAAAAAGGAAAGGTATTTTGAGGAAAAAAAACAAACTAAAAAATATGATGTGACTTACTCGGTTTTCTCCAAGCCTTTTATGATTCGTTCAAATGCTTGTCGAGATTTTGAGCATCGCTGAACATTGCAGGATCGATGTTGGGATCTATGGCTTGGGAAAAATCAAACTCGTTGGTGTCTGATGCTTGAACGGGTGCTGATCTCGGATCAACGGATGTCACTGATACTTGTTTAGACGTAGGCATTTTCAACTTACGAATTGGAGCGCGACGAGCTCGTTTGATTGGTCCGGCTGCGCTTGGCCCTGCGGTAGGAGCTGTTGATTGAAGAATGGGGGTTGAAGGGGTAGGAAAAGTCGGATTTTGGGAAGGTTGTGGAGGATTAATTATGAGAGCAGATTGGAGAATAGGAGCTGAATGATTGCTGACTGCAGATGGGGGTGTGGATTGTGAGGAACATCTCATAGTCTCCTTTACAGATTGGATTAGGCGGGGAGCTCATTGGTGAGAAGTTGTGCAAAAGTATGCCATTGGGAGCTATTAATGGCAATTTGTTTACCATCACGACTGAAATTTAAAAGAGCCTGCATTATTATGGGATCATAAGTTATGGTCAGCACTCTGTTATTTGTGAGATTCAGCATCTTTTTCGGATCAGTGTGCCCATCAATGTACAGTACTTCTACTGTTGCTGCATAATGATTAATGTCGACAGCAGAAAACGCTAAAATCTTCGTGTCTTTCTCCGAAAGCGAAATTCCCTGAGAAGAAGAAGGGATCACAGAAGTTCCAGTATAGAAAAATTTTCTTAAATTTACTAACAGAATACCCTTATACGGAGCCACTCGAAGGTATATACCATTTCCCAGACTCAAAAAATCTGGGGGAATCTAAATGAAAAATGATGGTCATTGTGAAAAAGAAAGAAAGAAAATAAAAGAGAAGGGATGAGAAGGTTTTGGGAAGGTGATAAAGAAAAAAAATAAAAAGAATATTACTTTTTTTTAATAACTCATCTTTTTTTTGGAAAATCGACAATTCGATAAATAGAAAAAAAAACACAGAATAATAACAAAGAAATAAATGTATATTACCTGAGCAGGGGTGACGTGATGCATCGCCTGTTCAAATCTTTGCTGTAAGTCGACCGGTTCAAAAAAATTAGAGCTTGCCATTGTTTTATGTGGAGGGAAGAAGCTGGTGGCAACAATCCTTAAACTTGGGTAGTATTGCGCGGAGCAATTTATTGCCACTAAAAACAGTGAAATTATTCGGAAAAACCACGGTTTAAATACAATTTTCACATCCATTCTTTATTGAATTCCGACTGCCAGTCTTCGGTGTTTCTCCAATCAAAAGAGAAAAAAACAAATGCTCTACGGCTTGATAGCTTTTCAGCCAATGAGAGCTTTTCAAAATTAAAAAACCACTCCCCGCGCATCAGCCAATCAGAAATCATTTTTTCGTTGCCAGGAGAAATTCAAAAAAAGTAGGCCATGATTCCCACAATGCAGCATTTTTCACCATCCACAGACAAAGCATTTTAATAAATATCCAAAAAATAAATCTAAAATAAAATTATTTTTATATTTATTATTTGGAAAAACGAATAACAAAGAAAACATTATTGAATTCCTTGTTTTAAAAAATGCATGGCTTTGCTTGATAAATTCGTAAATGAAAAAAATATAATATCACATTTCATTCAGAATTTTACCTATTCTACTTAAAAAATTAAATAATAAGTTGTCTGATGCAATCATTTTTCAAAGCATAATCAAGGAGAGTTTGAAAACGAATTAAAAAATAAATTAATATTGAGGTCACAAAATTGTATCATTAAGAAAGTCTTGCTATAAAAGCCTCCCATTTTCATCAAATGCTTTAGAAAGGTTAGACGTGACAATTGTTATTTTCCTTTTCGGTGGAAAAGGATGCCGAATCTTTTTTCTTTGAACTTCATATTTTCTATTGAATTTTTACACAAAAAAGGAAGAAAAGCATAATTTTATTATATTTTATAAGCTTTTATTTATAAAAATCTATTTTATCCAGTTTTATTATAAATAAATAAAATAAAGGCCTATTTGTTTATCAGGCTCGCAAAAAGAGACGAGGGAGAAATTATGAATTATTCATTATGCATCATCATCCTCGGTGCCTGGCACTGACTTTCACCTAAGACCCTGACCTACAAAAAATGTCTAGACAGCCAAAAAACCCTTTTTTTTCTATTTTTTATTTAAGAAATGTAATTAAGAATATAAGAATGGAAAATTAAAACAAAAAAAAGGAATATTTCTCGATTAAAAAAAGAATTGATATGACTGAAAAAAATTAATCAATAATTAAAAAAAATCCGATTTGTTACATGGAATTTAATGATTTTTTTAGTATTATTAAATTTTTGCATTTGTTTAATAATAATAATCGTAAAAAAGATAAAAAAAAATAGATATCCTCTCCAAAGAAAAGATGATTATTTTATTTTTGACGAATTTTGTTTTTTTTTAAAATTTGATGGAATGATTGACATTGAAGAAAAAAAATAATTAAGCAGGCTTTTCTTTCTATTTTACAATTTAACTTTTAATATAAACGAATATTTTCTAACTGCTGAATAATATCGCTGCCAAAAAAAGTAGATATCCTCTCCAAAAGAAAAGATAATTATTTTATTTTTGACGAATTTTGTTTTTTAAATTTGTTGGAATGATTGACATTGAAGAAAAAAAATAATTAAGCTAGCTTTTTTTCTCTCTTTTACAATTTAACTTTTTAATCTATTATTTCCATTTCTGTTTGTTTTATTATTCGTTTTTTTTTCCTAATACTCAGCATTTTATTAAATTAATTAATAATCAGGAAAACTCTTTTTTTCTTTGTTTATATTTTTGCAAATATTTTTCTAATTTGTCTCTTTTTAATATCATATTTATTCTTTTGTTTGAAAGAAAGACCTTTTTTAAAAAAAAAGAAGGAAGGGATAGCTAGATCCATTTTCAAAGAAAAACGGAGGGGTCAGCTGTCTGTATATAAGCAATGCTTTCTCCAAAACATTGCTCACTGTTTTCTAAAGTTACTAGTGACTAACATCTCTGTACTTTGAAAAGCTGCAAACATGGGTCGATATTTGATGTGTCCGTTTTATTATAAAGAACACCGAATCTTTAAACTGCATACATACTCAACACACCTGATAATTTGCGAGAAGGTAAGAATACTTAATTTTTTTTGTTTTAGCAGTAACAATATAAAATTTTTATCTTTTTGTTTTAATAACTTACTTTTCTTCTTTCTCTCTCTTTTTTTCCCTTAGTTCCATATTTTTTTTCAATTCTCTCATGTTTTGTGTCTGTTTTTCCTAGGTGTTTAAACACCAAAACCCAACCATTGATGTGGCTCGATGTCGATATAATGGATATCATATTGTTGAAAGACAATATCAGAGATTCCATGAAACTCGCTGCAAATCGAATCCCAATAGGATGTGTAAATATTCTTTCTTTCAACTTTACTATTATGATTTTTTCATTTTTTTTTTGAAATAACATAACGATTATTTCATTTTTTCCTCTCCAAAAAATAATATATAAATAACGTCCTTATATTCCTTTCCTTATTCTCTCCTTATTCCTTTCCAACAATTAATTTATTTCTTTTTTTCTTTTCAAGCTCTATCAGAGTATGGTATGCATAACATCTGTGGGCATCTTACTATATCACAGTAAAATGTAAATATGTATTGTAAAAAAAAATGTAATCGCTCTTGTAAATTCGGATTTTTTATTTTCTTTTTTTCAAATCCGTAAATGCGGGTTTTTTTCATATGTAACATCTAAAAAAGGTGAGAAAAAATAAAGAAAATCAATGCAATTATCTGTTTCCGCTGTGATTTTTTTTTCATTTCTCTCAATTTAATAAACATCCTATTTTAATTTGTATTAAAAAAATAAAAACTCTTGTCTTTTCTGTAAACAAAAAATAAAATTTTAAAAAATAAAATATTTTCTCTTTTTTACTGCACAGAATTCCGAATTAAAATGATTTCTCTCTCTCAACCAATTTTATTTCCTTCTCTTCTTATTATCTCGACCCTGAAAAAATAAATCGATTACTTTCATTTTCTCTCTAGCCGACATAGACCTTGTTTTTTTCACGGCAAAGCAGAGTCTCTTCCTAAAAGCCACCATCTCCCCTCAGGGGTGAGGGTGCGACCGCTCTTCCTACCGCTTCAAAAAAATGTTTCTTAATTAGCATCCACCCTTTCCCTCTCTAATCACCTCGTTTATCAAAAGGAGAACCAAAAATTCAAAATAAAAACATACAATGCAAAAACTTTTACAAAAAAAGAGACCAACCTGAAAACACAACACATAACGAAAAAAATACCAATGAAAAAAACAACAAAGACCCAACACGAATCAAAACGAATCAACTCTCTCTCTTACAATAACCAATAACCCTATCCTCACCCAAAACATAATTTCAACAAAAAACTCCCCAAAAAACAAAAAAAAACAACAAAAAACTCCAACAAAACCATCCAACCAACTCAACAAAACCAACCATCCCCTCCAAATCAACCTACTCCTCCCCCTCCAACCAAACAATAAACATAGGTCTCAAGTGTCCCACGGACATAGGTTATAAGTGACCCCGATCACTACTGATAATATGTCTGAGAAACCCCAAGTCAAGAATTAAACAAGAAAATCCTAATTCTGAAATCCCTAATTCTTAAGATGATGAAAATTTGTGAAAGCTATGGAGGATAATAGAAGAATTTTGAATATTTTTGTTGAGAACTATCATACTCTTCGTAGCGCAGATCATAGTTACTCATTCACAATTAGAATTGGTTTTTTTTTTTAGATAGATAAATTGGTATTACAGCTATGCTTACAAGTTAGTATTAAGATTTAGATTGGAGGGAATTTGATTTAAGGAAATTGTGTTTTGTAAATATTACTGTGAGTCTTAAGTAGATTTTTGGGTTCTTTTTGTTTTATTTAATAGTAGGGGCCATTTGATCAAGATTTGGGAATACTGATTTGATATATGGGAAACTAAGAAACTACCCTTAGAGCTTTTAGCAACAGCCAGTTGCCGATTGTCTAGGCAGATAGTTGTTTTTTTTCTGTAGTTGTAATTTATTCATTTGTTATTATGTTATTTATTTTCTTTTTGGTATAAATACTGTTTGAAAAAAAGTTGTTCTATTTTTGTTCTACTAACTGGTCTGACAAGCTTGATTTTATTTAAATTCTTATACTTATCCCGGTTCTATATAATGAGTACCCTTACAAATTTAAAAGTTTCCTATAGATAACTGATAAGATTAGTGATGAGAAGCTAAACTTTTTTTTATAATTTTATACTGGTTTATATAATTTAATTTTAAGTTAATTTTATTCTTATATTCTATACTGCTCTAAATTTTAAATTGCAAAAGATTGATTGAAAAATTCAAAGGCCTTTAAGTTTTGCCTGTTCGATTATAATGCCTAATTTTGAAGTTTAATTTTTTATTGCTTCTTATTAAGGTATTTACTTATTTTACTTTATGCTTTATATTATACTTTAACTCAATACAGTAATCCCTTGTTCATCGCGGTTAATGGGGACCAGAGCCCCCCGCGATAGGTGAAAATCCGCGAAGTAGGATTGGCCCACCTAGGAATTTTCGTGTTTGTGTGTGGGTACCAGAATGTTTAAAATATATATATTTATAATTGTACTTCATATTCTATCTTGTACTCCTATTAAATTAAATTAGAAAACTCCATCTACGGATAAATTTCATTTTATTACTGGTGATATTTCGCGGAGAATACCATCTTCCCGCTTTTTCAAACCGTTTGAAATAACAAAGATTAACTTCCATTACATTCACTGGTTTGCACGATACAGACATATTATATTACAATAATTAAAGACATTTTTATAAAATCAATTGTTAATGATTTAACACAACCTATATTTACTAACAATATAACACTGTATTATAATTATTATCATAAACATTTTAACACAGCCAATTGTTGCTAACAAGGAATTGGTTCACTGAAATTTCTCTCTCTGATTTTTTGTCATGTCCTGGAAATACGACAGTGTGTTCGGGTTAACCATGTACCCTTTGTCTTTATTTATGCATTGGAATGTTTTTATGACACATGCTTCGATTAGGTACCTAGTATGTTTGTTTTGAATTTTGTAGAGAATTGTGACTTTCGGGTCGGGGTTGTGGTTGTTTGTGATGCAGTGTTCTGCCCAGTTTGATACTTTAGGTCGATTGTTCGTGAAAGCTGTTACGTGTTCTTCTATTCGTTCTTCTAGCATTCGTTCTGAATTTCCAAAGTATACGGCTCCGCATGTTCTACATTTTAATTTATAAACTGTCCCCATGATTTTCTTAATTTTATTGTAATTTTGCTCATCTTCTTCTTCATTCTTATATAATATGGATTTGATGTTCTGCCCTTTTTTGGGTATTATTCTAATATCATTATTTGAACATATGTCAGTTATTCTTTTTTTGATTTTAATCCCATTCGGAAGTTTAATAATTTTGTCAAATGCCAATGTGGTTTTGTTTCCTTCTTGTCTTATGTTTCCTTCTTGTCTTTTGGTTTTATTTTCAAATCTTTGTAAACATCCGTTAATGAATGGTTCTGGGTACTCATTAATTCTTAAGATCTTCTTAAAATTGGTTATTTTGTCGTTCCATTTTTCTTTATTACTAGTGTAGGCTGTTATTCTTTCAATTGTGTTCTGGATTACAGCTTTCTTAATTTTCATATTATGTTCTGAATTGTAGTTGATGAAGTTTTTGTTTTGGAAGTTTTTGGTGTAGTTTTCGTATGAAATTTTGGTATCTTGGTTCTCAAGTGTGATATCCAGATAATTAATCTTGTTGTTTTCTTCTTCTTGTTTTGTATATTTACAAAATTTCATATGAACACTACACCAAAAACTTCCAAAGCAAATACTAATAATATAATATAATATAATATAATATAATATAATATAATATAATAGTCAATTATCTTTTTGACTATAGTATCCCTCTAGCGGGAAATTGAGAATTATTTACAATCATTTAGATCGTCGGTGTGAAAGCTTCGATAGACTTTTAAGTGTTGAATTGAATTTTTTTCCAAATATTCATTTGGAAAATGAAATAAATATCATAAATTTGGATTATGATGTGGATTCATAAATTTGAATTGAGTTTACGTACAGGTGATAATTACTAATCCATTGGTTCCATCTGGTTCCGGCATAATTTGGCTAGCCAAATTTTAAGTTTTCCAGAACAGCAGTTACCGTAACTGTTGCTGCTTTTTTTTTTTTTTTTGCGAATACTATTATTTTGTAGAGTGCATTCTGTGCATTTAGATAATAGTTAATCAGATTACAGAACAAAGGAAGTGTTTGTAGTGATGTGAAGCGGAAACACCGTGGTTATGCAGCTTACCTACAGTATACTATTTTTTTTTTTTTTGCTATTTAGTTTATTATTAAAATTTCATTTGTATTTTATAATTTAGAGTTATTTTCCTCTTTTATTGTACAGTATTGTAGATATTTTTTTTAGCAATCGATTTTAAATAATCGATTATCCACGGTTATTTCTCCTGACCTGTAGTGGAAAACCTTGTACTGTAGATAAATTGCAGTGAGAAAGATATATGAAGTGAGTTCCAGATGTTTATTTAATGATTTTTAAGCAAATCATTAGTAATGCGGTGCATCTCAATGATTATCGATAGTCAATCTGTACTTATATTTATTATTTTATATTGAAATTTAAGAAATTTATTACAATGAATTGTAATCTATTCGCAACTGATGATCAGTATTTGAATATCCCTGTGATGCAGCTAAATTCAAAAAAACCTGGTTTATTTATTTTGTAACAAGTTGTAAACTTATTAAAAGAGGACCTAGTGTTTATCAGTGCAAAGCGCCATCTCCGAACAGCTATTTCTCGGTAATATGCCGATCATCAGCGGAGATCAGACGCTATAAACCCCTACGTCCGATTATGGAGGTAGGTATTAGTTAAGGTGGGAAAAAGAATGGAACCTCCAAGCATAAATTAAAAAGCAAGAAAAACACATTAAAAGTAAAAGAAAAGAAATTCATGTGCCAGTCTCCACTGGCCTCAAATGAATTTTCTGTAAGCATCAAATTAATCGCCTACACAATCGCGACCGCAAACACGCATCCAACTTGTGCAGGCTTTGAAGAAAGAGTGGACACAAATATCATTTGCTTGCTTTCAGAAACTGGTGGAGAGCATGCCACGGCGTGTGGATGCTGTGCTTAGGGCAGAAGGTCACAGTACGATCTATTAGAGGCGCTGTAAATAAAGCGTTTATTCCATACCAGAGTTGTTCACTTTCAATTGCTATCAGTGTAGATAAACAGGACAAAAACCATCTTTTCATTGTCAGTCCGTCTGGAATCAAATCAGAAACTGTTTATCCTAAAAATCTGAAAAGGAAGATCTCTATTGAGAGTCGAATAGAAGCGAATACATTTTTAGTTTGAAAATTTCCCAGTTTAATGAAATTGTATAGCTTGTTTTGAAACAAAATCTTACTTAAGGAAAATAAATCGAGAAAATAAATCTACGTCAATTTTGGCTTAAAAAAAAATGGATTTGCTGAACAAATCCATTGATATTTGATATTTAAAAAGATTACATCAGTCTTTCTCTGAGGAAAGCTTCTGAAACAGGAGCTGAAACTAGCCACGCCTTTTTAATGTTAATTTTCATGTTTTAACGTCCTTTTTATGTGTGATTCCTGGAACTTTTCGCTGATAGATTGCATCAGCATTAATTCCTGAAATTTTCCCGTCTTTGGAACAACTACAAACAATTTAGAAATAAGAAGCAAAAATGAAGAAAGATATTTGATATTTAAGCATGTTCCAGCTGCGTGAAACATGGGCTCATAAGGAACTCCATGGCAGATATCGCCACGAACTGAGCCAGCCTGATATCGACATAGAAGTGTCGAACAGATGGCTGACGAGTGGTGAGCTGTTGGGGAGACCGAAGGGTTCATGATCGCGATACAGGACCAAGTCATCCCCACATGCAACTACAAGAAACACATTCTACATGACGCAAACAGACATGACGACAGATGCAAGAAATGCCACACTAAGCATGAGACGATCGACCACATAATATTCTCTCCCAAACAGGCTACCTCCACCGACACAATCAAGTAGCGTCGATCGTTCATCAACAGCTAGCACACTAACACTCACTTATTAAGAACACTACATGTACATACCCGTACTACAAGTACATACCACAAAGCGTACTAGAGTCACCCTCATATAAGCTGTAATGGGACCGCCCCATTCACACAGACAAAACCATACATCACAACTGATCTGACATCACACTTGTTGATAAGGTCAACAAACAGGCCTATCTCATTGATATTGCAGTACCTATCAGCAAGAACATGCAGAAAACTCACGCAGATAAGATCACTAAATACACCGACCTTGCACACGAGCTCCAGAAGCAGTGAAGGCAGGACCGAGAACGTTTTGTACCCATTCGTCCTGTCCGTTCCTGGTCTGGTGCCTCCCACATTGCACCAAGCCTGAGCACACTAGGAATTCACAAAAACACTTATGCACAACTCCAGAAGGCTGTGGTACTCAACACAACACGCATTGTTAGGAAATTTATGGACACATTCTTCCACACTTTTGTTTACACTTGGCAATATGTACTTTGGTCCTTGACCTGCCATTGCTGTCTTTGCTGGGGAAATCCAAGGTTTAAAACTTTTACATCATGAAGGTTTGAAACTTTTTACACCTTGTCTGTTTTCTCGACGGGCTACCCTTAAGGCAAAAGGAAGTCACACTCATGTCTATTACGTATTAAGAAACTTTTGTAAGGCAATAAATTATGCAATAATAATACTAATACTAATATTGATAAAAGTAGTAATAGTAGTATAGTAGAGGAAGAAAAAGTATTAAGTACCACAGAAAGGAATCGAAATACGAATATATAATAATGAACTAATCAGAAACGGAAATAAAACGTTTCTTCATGCAAGTCAATTCTAATTTCTTGAATAAGTTTCTTTTTCTTTTTTTTTTTCATAATATGTATTGATTAATACAGTATTGGGCAAAACAAACAGTTTTAAAAGACAGATACTAGGAGTGGGAACAGTAAATATAATTAAATATCAGTTACATATTACAGTTTTAATACCCTAAGTTAGGATTATCCAGCCAAGATTACAGGATGTGTACAATACAGCCTAAATGTTCGCAGTTACGGACACGTAGTTCATAGTTTCTGTAAATTTTCTATCTTGAGATGACACGACCAGGAAAGTGATGACCAGGAAAGTTTTCATTAAGAAACTTCCTGCAAGCCATACCTGTATGTCTAGTGTACACCTGTTCAAAGAGACGTCTTGGTTATCGTTAGTTGTTACTATCAGTTGTTATCCGTCCTGTGCGCTGTTTCTACTTGTCTGTCGGAATTTCTTGATGACGCTAAGAATCACCCTATCATTTGGGGCGTGCTTCCGAAAGGTAAGCTGAAATCGCTCCTTCACATTTGCAAGGCTAGGTCCGTCACTTCGTCCTAAATCATATGAACGGTTGTAATATTCGAATAAAAATACCTTTTCTTTTGTGCTCAGAATCATTATTGCCTCAATTGATTCAAAATCTGATACCAGTTACTATATAGTTTTTATTAAAATAGACCGCGACGTTCGGACTTAAACCAATTGTGGGATGAGGAATGTTTCACTATTGTTTGTTTTGCCCAATTCTGTAGA
>JAFIDM010012231.1:148208897-148244341 GCA_023159025.1 Thereuonema tuberculata
GTTGTAATAAATTTATTTAGAAAGAAAATAAATAAATTCTGTTTCGACGCCATCGAAGGGCCGTAGTGCACAAAGGAAGTCTGCCTCACATAGCTTTAGCCAAGTGAAGGAAACCCTTTGGTGATTTATCGCTGGAATTACTCGTCTCCAAATATATTAATGACGCCAAATATCATTATAGTCTACCTATGTGTAACTTCACTCCCAATTTCATAGTTGTAATAATTTTATTTAGAAAGAAAATAAAAAAAAATCCGTTCAAATATATTAATGACGCCAAATATCATCAGAGTCTACCTATGGGTCACTCCACCGCCAATTTCATAGTTGTAATAAATTTATTTATTAATAAGTAAATAAATAAGATTAATAAATTAATAAAATTATTAAGATAAATTTAATTAGAAACAAATAATAAAAAAAATCTGTTTGGGAGAGAAGGGAACAGCCTGATATTATGTGGTCAATCGTCTCATGCGTAGTTGGCATTTCCTGCAGCTGTCGCCATGTATGTTTGCATCATGTAGAATGTGTTTCTTGTAGTTGCATGTGAGGATGAGTTGGTCCTGTATAGCGATCATGAACCCTTCGGTCTCCTCAAACAGCTCACGATTCTTCAGCCATCTGTTCGACTCTTCCATGTCGACATGAGGCTGGCTGAGAGCATGGCATTGTCTGCCATGGAGTTCCTTACAAGCCCATAATTCACGCAGCTGATGTGTGTGGGTGTCGGGAGGGGGGGTCCCTAGAAAATACCTCTCCTAATGGGAATAAGGACTGTAATGAGGGATGTGTTGAAGGTGAATATTTGTAATGTTGTGTTCCAACTCTTTATTTCGACATCCAGAAATGCCATGATCTTGGGATGTATTTTGTAGAGATGAAAAGTATGTAGGAACCATGAATGATGGACTGAGTCAAATGTCTTCTTATAGTAGATGTACACGATGTCTAAGTTCCTATGCTTCGTGTGCACCTGCCGCAGGATTACCAAATCAATAAGGATTTGCTCCGACAACCTTGGGAATTCCTGCGACAGCCCTTCTGCTGTTCAGAAAGGAGATTATGTGTTTCGATGTGGGTGTAGATTTTGTCTGCAAGACAGAAGAAGAGGAGTTTGTAGAGTGTGGGGAGGCAAGTGATTGGACAGTAGTTTGCAGGGTGCGCTGTTTCAGTGTTCTTGCTGTGTATGTATGTGACACCCTGTATTACGAAAAGAAGCATATGTTCTGGGTGTTGGATTATGTCAGTGAGTGTAAGAGCTAACTTCCCATATAGGTATGTGAACCTCTTGATCGAGAAGTTCTGGATGCCGTCTGTACCAGGGGCCTTCCAGTTGTGTACATGTTTTTGTGTTGTCTGTATGTCTGCGAGAGTAATCTCATGGAAGGACATGTATGGTAAGTTTTCAATGAGTTGTTGTTCCTCTGTGATCCATGGTGCTTTGACATTGTTGGGGATGGGGTTGGACCACAGAGATGACTTGTAGTCATGTAATGCCTCGTTGGTGGGAATGTTTGTATTGAGTGTAGTAGAGGGAGATGTAAGGGATCTGTAGAATTGTTTTTCATTGAATTGGAAAGTGTTGTTCAGTTATTTGTGCAGAGTGTACTATTTGTATCTTTGTAATCTTTTTGCAAGTGCACTCATTTTTTTTTTTTTTTAATGTGCCGAGATGTTCCTTAACCTTGGTATGATGGTTTGAGTGTGAAGGGTGAGTGTTTATGTGCTTGAATATCTTCCTAACCTGCGACATAAGTTTCTTTGTTTTTTTCCTTACAGTTCTGTCTGAGCCTGGTTATGTCTCCTCTAAGGTCACTGATGCGGCCCTCAAGGCGACGTTTCCAAGGGTTGATGTATTCTTGTGACCATGCAGTGGGATGTATGTGGTGTTGTTTGATTCCAAGTGCCTGAATGGTGCCCTGTGCCACACAATACAGTGTTATGTTTTCTAATGTTTGGATATTGTCAAGGTGTTGTGGAATAGTGTGTGTGTTGAGATGGTGTATGACTGTGGAGAGTTGTTTTGATGTGTACTTTGGGGAGTGGTGGCCTGAGTGCGGGATTTGTGCCTGTGTATTGTGCTAGTGCATTGCAGAAATGATCATGTGCTGCTTGTAATATGTCATTAGTTGGATTGTTTGGGCATGTGTACTGAGGGTTAGAGATTGTTCTGTGGTTGCAATAGAGGTAATGTCTTCTAGTGGGGTGGAGTGTGGTGACCTGTGGTTGGATTCAGCAACTTCTTCCCTAATTTGTGGTAGTATGCATGGGGAGATAAGATTGTTTACTACTATGGAACATCACTGAGGCTTCTGCCTAACCCCAGAACTCAGTTGACTTTATTCTACATTACACCTGTTGCAGCATGATTAATATTAGAATAAGATCTCATTATAGATGGTTGGAGCCCTTTAGACAACCCTACAGCTAGAGGAGTTCCTGCCCCCACTGTGAGGAGATAGAGTACATAGGGGCTTATTATTATTATTATATCGAAAAAGTTTCAAACCATGGGTTTCTCTAGCTAAGACAATACGGCGGGTCAAGGACCAAAACACATATTGCCAAGTGTATAAAAAAAAAAAGTTTGGAAGAATAGTTAGGGATGAGTGCTTGTGTCCATAAATTTCCTAACTATGCGTGTTGTGTTGAGTACCACAGCCTTCTGGAGTTCTGCATAAATGTTTTTATGAAGTCGTAGTGTGCTGAGGCTGTGGTGCAATGTGTGTGAGGCACCGGACCAGTAGCGGACAGGATGATGGGTACAACATGTACTCGGTCCTGCCTCCACTGCTTCCGGAGCTCATGTGCTAGTTCTGTGTATTTACTTATCTTGTCAGCGCGAGTTTTTTGCATGTTCTTGCTGATAGGCCCTGCAATATCAATGAGATAGGTCTGTTGTGATATATGGTTTTGTCTGTGAGATTGGGATGGTCCCAGTACAGCTTATGTGAGGGTGACTCTAATAAACTTTGTGGTGTGTACTTGTAGTATGGAACCGTGAGTGTTTGTGTGCTAGCTGTTGATGAATGATCGACGCTACCTGATTGTGTCGGTGGAGGTAGTCTGTTTGGGACAGAAGGGGACAGCCTGATATTATGTGGTCGATCGTCTCATGTGTAGTGTGGCATTTCCTGCATCTGTCGTCGTGTGTGTTTGTGTCGTGTAGAATGTGTTTCTTGTAGTTGAGTGTGGAGATGACTTGGTCCTGTATCGCGATAATGAACCCTTCGGTCTCCCCAAACAGCTCACCACTCATCAGCCATCTGTTCGACGCTTTCATATTGACATGAGGCTTGGCTGAGGTTGTGGCAATGTCTGCCATGGAGTTCCTTACGAGCCCATGATTCACGCTGCTGCTGAGTGTGGGTATTAGGGGTGGTGAGTGTTGGAGAAGGGTTTTCGAGGTCCAGGGATGTGAGGTGTGTCAGCCTTGACAATGGCTGAGTGGAGTGAGGAGTGTTGTGCTCTTTGGTGGAAGTGTTCCCTAAGTGTGTGTACTTGTTTTTCGTGTAGGGTGATGAGATTTATGAGTCTTCGGTCTCCATCCTTGCGGGGAAGAGTCATCCTTTCAGTAGCGGACTGGGGGTGGTACATGTTGTGTTTTGTTAATGTAGTGCTTCGAGTTCAGTGTTTGTTCATGAAATTATGCAGAACGAATGTTAGTGTGGGGATGGCAAAGGTGTTGATGGCTTTAATTTTATTTCTGGCATTGAGTTGTGTTTTGAGGATGTTGTGAAGGCGAGCACAGTATGTTTTCTTGAGAGCGTGTTTGATGTTTGCTGTGTCAATGATGCGCGCTTGCTGGAAGCTCAGGTACTTGTAGGTCTCTCCCTCTTCCATGGATTGGATGGCCAACCCATGGTCCAGTTCAAAACCCTCCAAATTCGAAGTCTTCCCGCATGTTATATGTAGCTTGCGGCATTTGTCGATTCCAAATTCCATCCCAATGTCTTTGGTGAACTGTGTTGTAACTTGTAGTAAATTAGTAAGTTGTGCGTTGTTTGTGGCGTAGAGTTTAATATCATCCATGTAGAGTAAGTGTGTGATTTTGTATGGTGTCAGAGTGCCTGAGGTAAGCCTATAACCATGTTTTGTGTTGTCTAGCATGTGACTCAATGGATTCAAGGCGAGGCAGAACCAAAGAGGACTAGAGTCTCCCTGGAAAATACCTCTCATTATTATTATTATTATTGTTTATGTAGATATGTAACGTTTTGTCATGATGGATGGATTTGAATTACATTATGTTTAAAAAAGTTAATAGCTTATTTCAACATTGAGACTTATAAATTAATTAAATACCTAAAATTAACATTTTTGAAGATAATTTCTGAAGTCTAAAGAAAGATAATAAAAAAAAAATAGGAATTCTTTTTTTTTTTATTGTTTCTACAAATATTTGATTCAAACTATTTGTTTAATTTCTACAATGTATATTTAACTTAATTTTGACTAAGATTTTTGTACTTTCTTAATTTTTCTTATTCTAAATAATGTATTTCTTCTTCTTTTTAAACTTTGTCCCAAACGACTTTACTTATAAAATCTTTTGTAATTGTAAGATCTAAAATAGGGGTTGATAAAATCTCAGAATTACAATCTTCTTTTAAGAATATGTTAGAAAACTACATATCAATAACTAAGCCCTTTCATTACCAATAACTTAATTTCTTGAATTCCTAATAGTCCAACCCGCTTCCAATTCATTATATGAAATGAATTCCGTATTTCTTTTCCAAAAACTAAAATCTCCTAATAATTTTTTAATAATATTCAAATATAATTTCTTGTACATCACCACTTAAACTGTGTATATTTTTATTGTACACTCCTATTTTCGACATATTTTTCCTCAAATATTAATTCAATGGCAGGGCCATCTTCTACTTGTTTAATTTTGGATAGAACAATTTCTTTGTTATCTCAAACTGGTCACTCCTCTGTTACCCTGCATATTTATTGAACCAATTATGTTCTCCCTCATTGTCAAACCATTTGGTTTCAATATATTTTGTACACCAAGTTTCAAATAAAATAATCAGTTTATATGATGTAATAATATTCCAAATTTCTGTTTTAATTTTTGTTAAATTACATTGCTATAATTTGTGAAATGTCTTGCTCCAATTTCTGAAGAATGTTTGAAAGCAAATTATCCAAGTTGTTTCAAAGATAAATTATCAGAGATAAGAGGAGGTAAAAGAATTAGTGTTTTGTTGTCATTTAATAGATGGTTCATCAAATCTGTTTTTCTTAAACAATTTAACAATTCACCTATTTCATTTGAAAACTACTGTGAGCATAGGCTTTTTTTTATTATTATTAAGCTGATATGTAATTGGTTCACTTTGTGGATGTGGAACCTTTGGTGATCATTCTAAAATATGTGAAATTCTATCAATTCTTAGTATTTTGTGAATTGAACTTTAAGTTAGAACAGTTCCAAAAAGGCCAGGCACACAAACTAATGAAAAATATTGAAAACATTAAAAATATGTAATGTTTCAATATAAAATTCCAAACAAATACAAACTTCATCAACATGTCTTCAATATTTCGTCCTATTTTTCAAGGACTTTCTCAAGATCCATATGTTTAAAACTTAAATAACGAAAAATACAAAATATTAAACATAAAAAGGAAAGAGAAAAATCCTTTTTCTCATTCCTAACATTACAAATTATAACAAACTCTCATATGCGAGATCTTACATTGTAAATTAAACAATTGAAATCAAATATAATCATAAACAACTGAAAACAATATAATCATAAACAACTGAAAACAAATAAACAATTAATTGTAAAATTGATAACTAAAAATAAGTACAACATATAAATAAATATTTGTAAAAAAACATGTGAACTTTTTTTAATTAATCTTTAAAATTCTTTTTAATCTTTTGTTTTTTATTAAAGAATTGTAAGGAATTCATTAATTTGATTGGATCCAGCTACTGGTTCATAGTATCAGTGAAGTGAAAAAGTACAAGCATTATTCTGTTTCATTTCATTCTACTCCAAGTATATCGAATGTGGACCAAATGATTTTGAGTGTGAGCTATTGTTTTGCATTTGGACCAGATGAAAGATTTGTGAAATTTTTGGACATAGAAGGTCATACTGCTGAAAAACTCGCTCAATTTTGCTAGACTTTTTAAAGGAAAATGACATTATAAAAGACTGCCATGATCAAGTTATGATAATGCCAGCAATATGAGTGGCAAGTATAACAGCTTACAAGGAGAAATTAAAAAGCATAATGAGTTTGCATATTACATTCAATGTTTCACACATTCACTAAATTTGGTTGGAAAATGTGCTGCTGAATGTTATCAAAAAGCAATAATTTTCTTTCAGGTTGCAAAAAGCCTGTACACACTTTTTTCCTGCTTCAACTTATCATGAGATCTCCTTTCCATTCCATTTGCATTTGCCCATTGTGACAACAGGCACACTGAGGAGAGGGTTTTGGCTGTAAGTCCTCCACCCACCCCCAAGCCTGAAAAATTAGTTGTAGAAAGTCAATTATAAAAAAGAAAGAGGAAAAATATCAAAATTTAAAATAAAAAAAAATTATAGAAATGGTAATTGATGTTAACTCCGAATTTGTGTCAGGAATTCCCAAGTCTACTCTTCTGTAAATTAGATATTTCGAAACTCTTCTTTAAAACCCATCCCAAAGTCAATTTCTGGTTGCAATACTAATGAAAAAATGTAAGATCAGAAAGTGATCTTGCTTCTAATATCAAAGCTAAACAAGACCTTGTAGAGTTACAGTTGTACCATTCTTTAGAGTCTTATTTTCAAAATGTAGAAAATGCTTTGTGCATCTATTTGTCATTCAACTGCAGTAGAAAACTCTCCTTTTCAAAACTAAAAAGGAAGCAAGGAGCATAAATGAGTCAAATTAAACAACCTCAATCTAATGGGCATTGCACATCAACATCTAATGAGCAAATAAATTTGCAGATACAAATCTATAAAATATAACTTTTAATTTGTAGTTTTATTACTTTTGGCATTTGAAATTGATATTTACTTGCATTTACTTATTAAAGGAAGAATGGCATTCAAAACTTTTCTGAAACAAGACACACATGCCAATTGAATGAAGAAGTGGCTGCAGAAAGCTTTTTAAAATTACAATAAAATATTACAGTTTTATATTAAATATTACTGTTCAGGCACAGTCTTGTGGTCACGGTTGCTGTTTGCCACAAGGCTGACATGCTCGAATTATGGTACCGGCATGGATATTTATTTTGTTTTTACTGCTGTTCTTTCAGTTGGCAGTAGATATTTGGTAATGCAGATCCCATTGTAGTTTTAGTCTTATGAGTAATATTGAGCTGAAATGCCCCCACCCCCACCCACCCAGAAAAAAACTGGGTGAAGAAAAATTAAATATTATGCTAATGTCATTAGTAATTTGACATTTGGATAAGCTCGACTTTTGTCTTTTCTTTCTTCAGTCTGTTTTAACCTTTACGTTTTACTTTTCTTACATTAATTTTCACCCCTCTTGATGTTTCTTGATGTTCAGATTATGAGGGTGAAAGTTTTCTAACTCTATACTACTTAAACTTCGTCTTTAGTATTTACAATTAACAGTTTATCAGGAATATTTGAGCAACAATGCATTTTACAGATAGCATGAATTAATGCGTATTTTAATAATAGTTAAATAATAATTATGCCTATTTTTTTAAACGGATGTTTCCCACCATATCAATAACTGGAACAGTTTACATTATTACACAAGAGAATTAAATATTCAAATCCATTACAAATGATCAATTTTCATCTTTACTGAAGATAGGACAAAATAACAATTCTAAGTAGCAATTTTTAAACTGGTGGTTTAAGCTTTTTAGTGTAAAAGTGACATTAACTGTGATGCACATTTTTGAAATATCCTTAGAATATTATATGGATTTGAATATAGTAAATACTGAGACATTTCATGTAGGCCAATTAACAGCAATCTAAAGCAATTACTTGAAAATGGGAACTTGACCATATCAAAATAGTTTCTTCTTCAAATATCTTGTAAATTGCCGCCATAATGCCGAATTTCAGTCTTCTTTTGGCCTTTACTGTATATTTTATAAATTGAAAACGATGACTTGATTACAATGAAATCCACAGTTTCGATGGCTAATTTAATTTTTATGTGCAGTTTTAAGTTTTTAATCTAAGTATTATCAGTCTTTGTTTCCAAACTTCAGGGCATGTGATAAATTCATTCCTTAACTACATATGATTGAATCTTTTAAAAGGAACCTCAGCATGATTTACACTTGAATAACAGTATTTCACCAACTACAAACATCTTGAAAAATTTGTTCAATCTAATTAAGGTGAATTTAAACATTAAGTAACTTCTTTCATTGAATAAATTTAGAATGTAATTGTAATTTGGTTGCTTAAATTCTTGAATTTAGTCTAGATTTACAATATTTGGCTTTATAGAAGGTAAATGTTTACAATAGACATATTTTAAGATGTAACAGTATAATGATTGTGATCTGCATTAATATGATTATTTAAGGCAATTGTCATTTTTGGCTTAAAATTTACTAATTTATGTTCAGATTTCTAAATACAGCAATATTTATGCAATTAAATGAAGAAAATTCAGTACATTCTAGGTTGAATTCGTATGAAGTACATAGTAAACAAGATTTGGCAAGCTGGAAAATTTGGACTTTAAAGTAACATAGCATGAAGGAGAAAAGTTAAGAGGCAATGGACTCAAATAATAAGATGCAGAAATAACATAGGATTTAATATTTTTTTTTGTAACCAAATTACTTAAATATTGACAGTATAATGTAATACTGTTGTTAATTTATGTGAAATTGTTGTGTTTGGTGACAATGGGCTTCATGGCCTAATGTTAAAAAGTAAAGTAATACTCACTATGTCAGAAAATATGATATACATTTTAAAAACCCTGGAGAAGCCTAGATCCCGTTTCAATTAAAATAATTTTGTATTTGAATTTTATGAACAAATACTGTCAATACACTTAACCTCCTTAGCTGAAATTGCAATTTCTTATATATGTTTACCATATATTCTGACATAAATAATTGTAAAAGGTATACCATATTTTCGGACGGACGTAGTATTAGTTTTGAATTCAGATTTTAACAACATGAACTTAACTAAGCAATAATGAAATAATTCCCCCCCCCCCCTCACAACAGCTTTCAAGATTATGTTAACAATTACCGAGTAAAAATTGTTTGAAAATAACACAGGTCAATATTTCATGTCGTATTTTACCCTCTACTAAAAAGCATAAGTTTTCATCAGCAAGATTATAACAGCAATTAAAGGAACATCCCAAAATAAGCCTTGAGGCAGAAGTCCAGATGTAATTCCAGGAAGTGATTAATTTTATTATTATTTTGAATTAAATATGGTCAGGATTAATGAAAACTACATGGTTCAATTCCTTTGCACGTTGGTTGTCAAATATATATATCTGAGTTTCACAAAGTTCACATGCCAATATTGTGGTGTGAAAAATACATAAAATTTTTGGATTGGATGGAATTATGTTTTAAAGGATTTTTTTTTTTTAAAGATATGGTTAAATAGAAATACTCCAAACATAAAATCTGGGGATGTAAGTTCTCTTACCAATAGATTCTACTATGAATAATAATGATCCTCTTAATATGTTTCAAATTTTGTTCTGCAGAATATTTCTACAATAGAGAGTATATTTTTACTTGTGTCTAGAATAATGAAGCTATGAACAGATGTGAGGCATTCAAGAAAGTAATTAAAAAATATTATTTTATTTGCAAATTTTTATTACAGAAAACAACAAAGGAAGTAGAATAAAGAATTCCCCCCCCCCCATGTTATTGTGTAGTAAAGAGAGATCCGTTAGCCAGAAAATTTGCTTTCTATTGCCCCTTCCCCACCTGCCCCTTGATATTGTTAATAATTAAAAATACAAAATTCCGAAAACAATATGAAAAAAAATTAACCTAAATAACCATAGCAAAATGCTTTATCAATATAAATAATTAAAATCACAAAAGCTAAAAAACAGAAACAAAACAAAAGAAATAATTAAAAAAAATACAGAAACAATTAAAATCACAAAAGCTAATTAACACAGAAATAAAACAAAAGAATAATAAAAGTTGAAATACAACAACACGACTGCTTCCCAATCGTAAATTCGATAATGTCCAACAAATAGTTTAATCTATAAAATTCAATCTGAAAACAGAAAGAGACAGGACAAACCATACAGGTGTAGAACAGAATCACATGTTCAAGGAAGCGGAAGTCGGCGTCACGTGACCACCAACCGGAAATTGAAGTCAAATGACCATCAACCGGAAGTTAAAGTCACGTGACCACCAACCGGAAGTCTTAAAAATACAGATCACGTGACCACCATAGACGGAGCCAAGGCGGTTATTACTTCTCCAGACGGATGCTAAGTTCACCCAACCCTCTGTCAAACGGGTTCCGGGTTTTTACCCGGGGGTTAAGGGACAAGCGCCAGAATGACCACCCGATTTCAACCAGTCTGGTTGGTAGAGTATCTCTGGAGCCTAAATCTCCGCCCGTCCAAGGATCTGCATGGCCTGTAGCGGAACATCTTTTTATAAATGAAAGAAAAAACATAAATGAAAATTAGAATAACGCATTTTTTTTTTATTTTAAGGAATTGATAAATATTTAGAATAAAAATTAATTCCTGCATCTTTGTGTATTAATCGTATTGCTACTGAATTGTCCTTTTTAACGTCGCCTTAATGGTTTTTGAGTTCTGCTTCAACAACCTCGTGATTCCGTATTTGTAAAGTTTATAAATATAATTTTAATGAAAGAGGAAGGGGAAAAAAAAAAAAAAGTAAGTTTTGAAGCAGATTTTCCTGTCAACCGATTGCTCTTACATCCAACAAATGAAGTTGCTTCATTTTATGCCTGTTGTAATATTTTTAGATTAACTACAGTAAAACCCCGTTATTACGCTCCCGCTTATAGCACTATCCCGTTCTTTACGCTCCTTTCATATGGTCCCTGGAATTTTCTATATAACTCTGTATACTTTTACCCTCTTATAACGCTTCAAATCCCGCTTGCAGCGCTTTTTTTATATCGGAAATTTTGTATCGAAAATAAATGTAACATTGTAAAGATTCTTTTCTTTCCCTGGTAGGAGGGAATCTTTGAACTCTTTGAAGTGCGGGTCTGTAATACAGTAAGTTAGTGCAAAATGTCGAAGCAGAAATCCCTTTCTATAAGTGAAAAATTGGAAATTCTCCGTAAGTACGACGAGAATTCTACACTAAGTCAAAAGGATTTCGCAGAATCTCTAGGAATTCCCTCATCCAGTCTGAGAACAATAATAATAAAGAATTTTTTAATAGGAAATAAGCTCACATTTGCATTATATCTATTGCAGAATCAAGTATCTTTCCTGTAAAATGGTGTCTAAATGTTTCCCCATCTCATAAATCATTCCCCGTCTATAGCGCTATCCCGCTTATTACGCTTGTAGTTCATGGTCCCTTGACGAGCGTAATAACGGGGTTTTACTGTATCTTTATTTCTTTAATTATGAAACCAATTTTTTTGGCAACGGCAGTGTACTGGACACCATCAGTGTCTATGCAGTCTTGTTCTGTCTCCAGCTGAATGTCACCTTTGGGTATCCACCTGAATCGCCCCATTGCTTCCACCACCCAAATAACCTTTTCGACTGCAATGGCTTCACCATATTCATCGGATGATATCCTCCAGGAGAAATCCTTGACATTGTGTAGCTGTCCATCGCAGAATAAAGCAAAATATCGTTTTGATATAAATTTATTAATTTCGAAACTTCCTCAATCCTGCTAATAATTATTATTTTGCCTTAAAGAAAATAGAAAGTAGAATTGGCTATTCAAAACGTTAAGCTTTCATCCAATTTTAAAAGCATTTCATTTTTACTCTAGTGTTGTAATTTATTTACTGTAGATCCCGATTCGATCTCAGCCTTTCGGTGAATGTGAAATTTGATAATTTGCTTTAGAACTAAAAAATTTTCTTACAGATGTTTTTTTTTTAAGTTATTTATGGATTTTCATTCTAATTTGTATAAATGAGTGGCCTTTCCATACCGCTTTCTTTCCTACATTTGTTAAAAGCAACTTCCATTTACTTTATTTGGTTGAATCTTGTAGGACTGCAGTTTACAAAATTTGCTTCTCGTCTTCCTTTCGTAAAAGATTAATACAACTTTTTGAAGCAATTCATTAACAAATTATAAGAAGAATAGCTTACAACCAATCTGTTTTGTCTCCTTTTGATAGTAGACTAATTCAGCACCATCTTCATTTTCGTTTTTTAGAAAACGCTTTATTTTTTATTTATTTATTTATTAAATGGCACAATCTAATAAAGGATTACAATTCTTAACAATATCAAATGATATACTGAATTGTTAAACTTTCATCATTTTTGCTTCCTAAGCTGTTATTTTTATTTAAAAAAAAACTCCTCTACTTAAGTCTGGTATTACTCGTTTTTCAAAGCAAAGAAAGGGATGTTTTACTTTTTTTATTTCCCTACTTTCGTTGGTTTGTGTCATCCGTGAACCGGTTTCATCAACTTTCTTCCTTTCATATCTGGGTCAAGTTCGATTGGAATTCAATTGATGTTCACAATTAATTATCCAAGGAATTCCGTCAAATATAGGATCGTCAGATGGATTCGGCGATTGAATTACGGGCTCTCGCAGTTTCTCGTTTTTGGTTTCGCAATCGGAAAGTTGTCTTGAAAGGGGTAACCGTGACCTTTTGGCGTATTTAAAGAAAAGAGGAAATGGGGCTTGAATTACCTCTTTTCTCCCGAAATTTCTAGAACTAACGCGAATAATTGCAGGCCATTAGAAATTCCTGTGGCAAAACAGTGACATTTGATGTTTACTATTAGATCTTGTTTACTAAAATTCTACAAGTCAATAATCATTTTTAGTGACCTCATAGAAAGAAAGTATACGTCAGTGTCATTATTAAAGAGTCAACGGAAATCTACGACTGATTACAGATGTGCAAGATTGACGGGGGGGGGGGGGGGGGAATTAAAGTATCTTTCCCTTTACCCAAACAGAATTGTAAATATGCCATTGGCCGTTTTGTTTTGAGTCCGTGTATAATTTTAAGAATGTAGTAAATGATTTTTATCTCGGCGGAAGTAAAAGCTCCTCCTTACATCATGTTTTTTTTCAACTTCTCAACAATAAGAGCAGTGTGAATTAGAGTATGGTGTTCATATTTCTTCATGGCATTTAATCGCCATCAGACACAATGATAATATTAGTCGCGAATTTAAATTAAAATTCTTGAAAGACGAGAACATTGCCCTGGTTTTTGACGATCTTTAAAAATTATTTAAGAACTTTATGTTAATAAATATCAGTATTTTTAGACTTTTTGTTTGAGATGACACGATTCATCCTACACATCATCAGTGCGTATTTTTAAAACCGATATATTTTCAAAAATAAATAAATAATATTAATAATAAAAATAATAATAAAAAAATCCAGTTAATGTAGACAGTAATGAAAGAATCATTGAGTTCTAGGGAGATGGATTCCTTTTATATTGACAGATTCGGCACAGAATGCGATCTGCCGCGGCGGGAAGGCGATCGCGTTGTATTCACAGTGTTGCATTATCTCGTTCACACAGAAGGCGGGCGACCGCGGCGTGCTGACCTTGACCGCGAAGACAGGCGATCTGGTTGTACAGAATTATAGATTTTAGCGTGACCGCCTTCCAACAATGACTTATCAAATAGAAATTTTGATAGAAAATGTGCATAAATACAAATATTTGTTTGATACTTCATATGAACATTATAAAAATGTTTTTAAAAAAGGAGAAAAGCAATTAATTATGTAATTAATTTAATTATAAACAAGAAATTATGTTAAAAAAAAAAAAGAGTAATTCTGTTTTCAGGATGGTATGTTTTTAATATAACATTAAAGAAATTTAGAAATGTTATTATTTAATAAAATTCGAATTAATTTTTTTGGATTTTAGAATGTTTTTTTTTTTCTTTTTGAAACAGGAAAAGAAGAATTCTATTTAGTTGAATTGTAATGTTATTGCTGAAATGTAGAAATATTATTGAGTACAACGAAAAATGATATTTCTTAATTAATTATTTAATTGAATACTGTAAATATAGATGTAAAAAAAATTAGAATAGTATAAGTAATAACATTAAAAAAAACAGTTAAAATTGTAATTAATATATATATATATATACATCGAAAGGCCAAACTCGAATGATGCATAATTTCAAGTTTAGCGATGCAAAGATTTCAAATAAATCATTTGCAATTTTGAAATTTAGATATTTATCATATTTATTAAATAACAATGTATGTATGGTAATGTAACAAATTATTTTAACATATATATTATCTGTAATAACTTAAAATCGAGATACAGTAAAACCCCGTTATTACGCTCCCGCTTATAGCACTATCCCGTTCTTTACGCTCCTTTCATACGGTCCCTGGAATTTTTTATGTAACTCTGTATACTTTTACCCCCATATAACGCTTCAAATCCCGCTTGTAGCGCTTTTTTTTATATTGGAAATTTTGTATCGAAAAGAAATATAACACTGTAAAGATTCTTTTCTTTCCCTGGTAGGAGGGAATCTTTGAACTCTTTGAAGTGCAGGTTTGTGATACAGTAGTGCAAAATTTCGAAGCGCAAATCCCTCTCTATAAGTGAAAAATTGGAAATTCTCCGTAAGTATGACAAGAATTCTACACTAAGTCAGAAGGATTTCGCAGAATCTCTAGGAATTCCCTCATCCAGTCTAAGAACAATAATAAAAAATAAGAATGGAATAACCGATGCAGCGAAGGGTGGTTGCAAACGTAAAAAAGTAAAGTGTGGAAAATATGAAGATGCCGAGGAAATTCTAATTGAATGGATTCATCAGTCCTGTGATGCATCAGTGCCATTAAGTGGCCCAATCATTCAAGAAAAGGCGCGTGAAATAGCGGGCAGTGCACTAAATCTGCTCCGAAAATATATTAGTGTTGCTCCTAGTGGTGTATCAATTGATATTAATAGTTACTTGAACCGCATTGAAAATGTCATAATTCATAACAGTAGCACACACACTGCAAACCTACAATCAAAGATTTTTTTAATAGGAAATAAGCTCACATTTGCACTATCTCTATTGCAGAATCAAGTATCTTTCAATGGTGTCTAAATCTTTCCCCATCTCATAAATCATTTCCCGTCTATAGCGCTATCCCGCTTATTACGCTTGTAGTTCATGGTCCCTTGACGAGCATAATAACGGGGTTTTACTGTATTAAAATCGATAACTTAACAGACAGATCACTGTAATAATGGATCTAGTAGGACTGAAATTGTAAACTTATTAAAATTAAAATGAAATAAAATAAAACAAAATAAAAAAAGTTTTTGTACTAAACATTATATTTATGTGTAATTTAGTTGCAACATTGGGAGACCTTCGATTTGTTCACTTAAGTAAACAGCAAGCTGCTTTTATAATTTAATCCGCAGTTTCAACATCAGCCTCTATATATAAAAATACCCACTATTTCATTGCCAATATACCAAATACCAGACTTGACCGCTCATATAAGATATCGCATCCTACAGATTTTAGCATGACCGCCTTCCAACAATGAATGAAATTCAAATAGAAATTTTGATAGCAAATGTGCGTAATTACAAATATCTATTTGATACATCACATGAACATTATAAAAATGTTGTAAAAAAGGCTGAAGCATGGAATCAGATAGCTAAAGAACTCAAAATAACAAGTAAGTATCACCTTTTATTTTAATTAATTTTATTATAAACAAGAAATTAAAATTAGAGTTATGTTTTTATACATAAACGTAATATTTATGTTATATATTACATGCGTTGTGTTCTCTGAAAGTAATCAGCAAAACGTTCGCGAATTTCAATTGCGGCATTGGGCGACCTTCGATTTGTTACAGTAGTATCAACAAATGCACGTGACCGCTAGATCGCTGCCCGCCGCGGCAGACCGTGTTCTGTGTGCCGTCCCCATATCGCAGACCGCCGCGATGACCGCTGGATCGCTGCCCGCCGCGGCAGATCGCGTTCTGTGTGCCCAGGGTAATGGAGGGAGCGACGTGGAGAGCTGGCGAAATAGGGGTGCAGTGTTGATTCGCTCTTCGATAGCAGGAAACCAATTGGCGAAAACAATTTCGCCGTTGTTGGTTGTATTTGTTGGTCTCCAGTTGACATTACAACACTTTTGACTGATCGTTGAGTAATATATATATATATGCAGTCAAACCCCGCTATAGTGATCTGTTCCACACTCATTAGACGATCCTCCAGAACCAATTTCTCCACTCGCTCGATCATGTCTCGAGACAGGCTTCTGCGAGGCCAAAATTGTCATGGTTTTCTCGTTACACGACATTCTGCCTTTTTTGAACTGTCGCACTCACGCACGCACACTAGACACATCCATGACACTTTCACCACATGTCTCACTCATCTGGCGATAAATTTCAATCGGTGTCACACCACACAAATGGAGAAAACAAATAATAACACGCTGATCTTGTAATGAAAACGTCGCCATTTTCAGTATCACAAACTGTCGCTCACTCTTGACGCTGCCGCTAAGGTTCTGTGTGCCGTACAAAGCTACCATTTCTGTCTTGCAATGACAAAGAGTGCCCGCTTATTTTAAAACAAACCGCATGTTTCTATCTGTTTCCAGTGCTGAGAAAAAAATTCGGAGGTGTTATAACTTGAATGCACCTCGTACTATGATTATTATGCTTTTGCCATCAATAGAAATAGAATTTAATCATCGTAAAAATAGCACTGACGTTCTTTGAAATCGAATCCTGAAAGCTGGGCTGTTGATTGTTTGTCATTTGCTATTTTAGTTATTTCACTGTCTGTTTTTTTTTTTTTATTTGGCCGCTGAAATTATTTTAGTCCTTAAAGATTCGTTCATAAAATAAATCATTAAGTGCTATATACAGGCACTAGTTATTAGGTGGTACATACAAACTAGTGACTGAATTGTTTTGAAACTTGGCATGCACATTGATGGACAAGAAATGATCTATTTTGTTTTTAATTTTTCCTTGTGGATTCCTGCTGTGAAGTTTCCGATGAGAAGGTGACAAATTCCTGTGCAAGTACATTAGAAGCGAAACGATTAAAAACCTTTCTGTCAACATTGACCTCTAACTGGGTGTGTCTTTTTCCATTTTAAATTTGCACAACTTGTGATTGGATTAGGCTACTTAAGTATTTTGATTACTTTTAAGCTACTAGAAAGCAGATTAAATTGATTCCTCAATGAAATCAAACGGTGCTTTTTTTTAATTGGTTTCACGATTTTCAAAAAAACAAAATAAGTAATTTTTTAAGGAAAGTAGTCTTTAAGTTCTTTGTAGGATCGTCATTTTTTTTTTTTTTATCATGATTGAGTTTAAATTTCTTAAGATGTTTAAAAACCAAGTACTAATCAGAGATTTTTTTTTTAATCGGACTTATTAAAGTCTAATCCATTGATCTGTGTTTCAATGAATCACTCAGTTTTTTTTTTAATTATATCCGTTTTTGTATCACTTCAGTTTTTTACAGAAAAAAGCTTATTTCTTCCTTAAATGGATGACCACTGTTTTGCGCTCTAGGCTTGTTGTTTTTTTTGTTTCTTCTGTGTAATAAAACACTTCCTTGACCGTATCAACCATTTCAGCATTCCTGAACTTTCGTATCGTTTTTTTTTTCCTTTATGGCCGATGAATGTTTGACTGTTATTAAGTATTTTCGTTGTTTTCTTAGTATTTTTCATTTTAGTTTATTGGAACTTAATATTCATTCCAGGCTTTACTTTATGTTTTTTTTTGTCTAGTGTTAAAACCGAAGTCCATTAGGGCGAAAGAACGTTGAAGTGAAAGGAGATGGTGAGGGGCTGGAGGAGGGTACCTTATTACGACTGTGATTAGTTGTGGGGCTTCCGGCTATTGTTATTTTGTTTTGCCTTAAGGGAAGTTGACTCCTTTTTTTTTATGCGATGGAAGATATGAAAAGAAGCCAGCCTCAGGTATTTTAGAACAGTCGTAATGGTAAACAATTCAAACATCACTCATTTCTGTAATTGTGCACAATTAACAACTGTCGATAAAGCATTTTTACTTTTTTGGTTTTAAATTTTTATAGCATCCTTAAGTTAACTTATTTTTATTAGACTACGAGCGTCGTATGAAAACGAGTAAATAAAGGGATAATTCTTTAAAAGGCACAGTCTGGCTGTCGTATACAAAGCCTTTTAAAAGATCCAGAAAAACCCTTATTGCAAATAATCAAACTTGATACCAAGAAATCGAATAAAATATTCTCTTTTATCTGAGTTAAATTCAAAAGGAAACAAATATTTTAGTGGAAACTTGATGACTAGTTTGTTTGCTTTTCTGTGATTATTTCAGAAAAAAGCTTTAGAACACTAAGAAATTGGACTGAAACAAAATTGAAGCGAATATTGATTTGTGAATCTTAATTCGCATTGAAACGAACGAAGAGCCGATTGTCTTGTTTACTTTCAAAGAACAGAATTCTTTGCCGAAAATTACATTACAGTATTTGTACTTAAAATGGGCTTTAAAAATCCAAATTAAATAAAAGCTGTAGCCAATTCATAGTCAACCAAAAAAGCAATTGAACTTTTTTTGTGGTATTCGTTTGTTAAGTTACCCTATGAAAAAAAAAAGAAAAAAAAATCCGGCTCATACAGGCTTTGTATTGATATCATTTTATTCTATGAGAATAATATTACATTTGAGAATAATATTACAATTAATGAATGCTTAATTTCAAAATTGCGATATGTCAGAAGATTACATTATCTTTATTTGATTTAGCGATTTATTTTTAGTTTATTTTAAGTTTTTTGTTTACAAAAGAACTTTGTCATTCCCTACAGACGATGACTTTTAATACATAATCTACAGTAAAACCGTGATATAACGCTCCCGCATATAGCACTATCCCGTTCTTTACGCTCCTTTTATATGGTCCCTGGAATTTTCTGTATATATCTGTATACTTTTACCCCCTTATAACACTTCAAATCATGCTTGTAGCGCTTTTTTTATATCGGAAATTTTGTATCGAAAAGAAATGTAACCCTGTAAAGATTCTTTTTTTTTTCCCTGGTAGGAGGGAATCTTTGAACTCTGTGAAGTGCGGGTCTGTGATATAGTTGTGCAAAATGTCGAAGCGGAAATCCCTTTCTATAAGTGAAAAACTGCAAATTCTCCGTAAGTATGACGAGAATTCTTACGAAGTCAGAAGGATTTCGCAGAATCTCTAGGAATTCCCTCGTCCAGTCTGCGAACAATAATAAAAAACATGGATGCAATTACCGATGCAGCGCAGGGTTGTTGCAAAAGTAAAGCGTGCACTAAATCTGCTCCGAAAATATATTAGTATTGCTCCTAATGGTGTATCAATTTACGTTAATTGAAGAAGAAAGCAAGGAATATGCTTTCGAAAATTCGTTGGCATTAAAAAATATAATTTTTTAATGTTTCGAGAGTAGAAGTAGTTTTTATTTTATATTAATAGTTACCTGAACCGCATTGAAAATGTTATAATTCATAACAGTAGCGCACACACCCGGCAAATCACAATCAAAGATCTTTTTAATAGGAAATAAGCTCATATTTGCAGTATATCCATTGCAGAATCATGTATGTTTCCTGTAAAATGGTGTCCAAATCTTTCCCCATCTGATGAATCATTTCCCGTCTATAGCGCTATCCCGCTTATTACGCTTGTAGGTCATGGTCCCTTGACGAGCATAATAACGGGGTTTTACTGTATTTGTTTTCTAAAATTCTATTTCCTGATTTCCTTTGAACTTCATTTTCTCAACGATCAGACAGGTTTTTACAACTGCTGTTTTTTCGGTTTTTACGTCGTAGATTTTAAAGATTTTCAGTTGACCTTTTTATCATCGAAATGAGGTCATTGGAGGGGAAATCTCATTCGACAGAATAAAAATCTATCTCCATTCTCCCTATTATGAGTTTTTTTCACTTTCTTAAAAGCAGTTTCATTTAATTAGCAAATCGTTATGTTTCGGAGCCTTACGTTGATCATAGCAAATCCTAGGCCTTTTCTACTGTAGATTTTTTTTTTCATTTTTTTTAAGGAGAGAAAAACTTATTTGAAATAGGAAAGTAATAAATTACTTTGTACTTATTGGGGTTCACCTTGATTACATGAATTTTGTTCCAAACCAAATTATTATTTAAAATATTATAAAAATTTGTTTTTCCTTTGAGTGCTTGTGTTCAGATGTATTAGAATGTAGCCCGCATCAAAATGAATATAAACAAAAAACAAAATAAGAAATTGAAATATCAGTAATCTATATTACTAAAATCTTTTATTTCTGTCTGTCTATCCGACGCAATTGTTAATTATTAGTTTCCCTTGCTGAGAAAGTCAGATTATAATTTTTTTTTTTACGCCTTGCATGGGATTCGAACCGAGGACCTTCGTCTTCGCAGTCAGGAATCCTTCTTTTATTCTATTTGTTCGCGTGCTATTAAATTATGAGCTCATTCAAGTAGTATTAGTAGTTCTATTAAAAAGTAATTTTAAGGTTTTAGCAATACGTAGGCAAATTTTGTTTTAAAATAAAGTCAACTTAATTTTTGCTAAATTTTAGTTTCGTTTAAAATATTGAAGCTTTAAATTTAATGATAAATTGTCCAAATTCCGAAATTTTTTTCATATATTGCTGAACTACTTGTTGTTACTTTACCATAATTATTTCTTATGTGGTTTAAAATGAATCATCCAGCGGTGTCCCAAGAAAGGAAACATCACATAAATAATTTTTTGTATTTAATACAGTGTTAAATACTTGACAAAATAACCCATTAGTGATTCAGATAATTAAAATTTAGAGTAATTTAAAAGATAACTTTTTCTTTTAATCTGCTTATCTGTTTGTCTTCGATAGATTTCAAACTATGAAATGAATGGAAACTAACTTTTTTTTCTTAGAAAGGTAAATAACCTGATAACAATACTTAGCTTCAAATTGATCTTTTATTTTTAAACCTAAGCATTCTTTGTAGCGCATGTAGTGAATTTAAGTGGATAAACACGAGTCTTCTGTCCCTGTGGAAAAACTATTACTCTTGTTACCTTCTACATGAAGCAAAGCGATAGCATCAGCGAAAATCTGTGGGAATAAATAAATAAATCATATATCTTTTGATATGTTTTTCATCACCCAAGTTATGTGTACGTTATGTACATTTAGAGAATCGTGATAAAACGAGTATTTTGCAAGTAGCGGAATCCAATATCAAAATCTGGTATCCGGTGCCGAATATTTGCCCTTTTTTTTTTTTTTTTTGGTTGGTTAATAAGTTTGCAGGAATATAGTTGCTCCCCACTAGTTAAATTATCCTACGAAGTATCTTGACTTTTTCATATCAGATACTTCATTAGTATATAATTTAAAATACAGTAAAACCCCGTTATTACGCTCCCGCTTATAGCACTATCTCGTTCTTTACGCTCCTTTCATACGGTCCCTGGAATTTTCTATGTAATTCTGTATATGTTTACTCTCTTATAACGCTTCAAATTCCGCTTGTAGCGCTTTTTTTTTTATCGGAAATTTTGTATCGAAAAGAAATGTAACACTTCGTTTCTTTCCCTGGTAGGAGGGAATCTTTGAACTCTTTGAAGTGCGGGTCTGTGATACAGTAAGTTAGTACAAAATTCGAAGCGGAAATCCCTTTCTATAAGTGAAAAATTGGAAATTCTCCATAAGTACGACGAGAATTCTACACTAAGTCAGAAGGATTTCGCAGAATCTCTAGAAATTCCCTCATCCAGTCTGAGAACAATAATAAAAAATAAGAATGGAATTACCAATGCAGCGAAGGGTGGTTGCAAACGTGAAATGTGGAAAATATTAAGATGCCGAGAAAATTCTAATTGAATGGATTCATCAGTCCCGTGATGCATCAGTGCCATTAAGTGATCATTCAAGAAAAGGCGCATGAAATAGAGGACAGTGCACTAAATCTGCTCCGAAAATTTATTAATGTTGCTCCTAGTGGTGTACCAATTGATGTTAATAGTTACTTGAACCTCATTGAAAATGTCATAATTCATAACAGTAGCATACATACACGACAAACCACAATCAAAGATTTTTTTAATAGGAAATAAGCTCACATTTGCACTATATCTTTTGCATAATCAAGTAGCTTTCCTGTAAAATGATGTCTAAATGTTTCCCCATTCATAAATCATTTCCCGTCTATAGCGCTAACCCGCTTATTATGCTTGTAGTTCATGGTCGCTTGACGAGCGTAATAATGGGGTTTTACTGTATATATATATATATATTGAATGGTAGCCGTTTGCTGAAATACTGTGCATTTAATATATGCCTTCAATAGATAGCTCTTTAACGTCAAAGTTAGAAAGGTAAACATGGACAACAAAATTTTATGATATTAATTGTAATTTTTATTTAACCAACATTTACAGAATTAAATCCAATTAACGAGTTATTAGCTGTATTTTTAATGTTTTAAATTAAAAGTAGATATAGTTATTTAGAAAGAATTCAAATAACTTCTGAAATGTATGTGTGATTATATATAATATTATTAGGATTTTCTAATATTTCCCTCTTGACATTCCATTTCAGTAAGTTGTATGGAATTCCTCTGTAGATGTTTAATTTCATATCGACGCGCCTGTGTAGATGGGAAGCCTCTTAAAATAACTGTAAATGGTGAGCAGTGATTTACGGAGTATATAATTTCATCGCGTGTGTGTTGGACTGATTCTGTTTAATTGTCTTTTACCTGTGTACGGAAGCCGCCGCCACCTTCTCCTCTTTTTGCCCATTTTGTGTTTGGGATGTAAATTTCCTAATCAGATTGGGACAAATAGGCGATAACTCAAGTGTACGTTTTTATCATTTGCCACCCCTCTTTGACAGAGTCGACTCGTCGCAGGGCGAAGAGATTATTTGCATTTCAATTAACGATTTCTCTCCCCCCACCCGACCCCTTCCTCCCTCTTTCCCAAACAAGTTGGATTTGATCTTGTGTTTTAATCAAGATGGAGACGTAACTGCGCCATTGACGGTCGAAAATATTTGGTCCTAATTTGACATCATTCAAATGAACAGCAGTGAATCGTGGGACTCCAAGTCAGAGTGGGTTACTGATTAAATTCCAACATTATAATAACAATAATAATAATAATAATAATATAAACAGATGGCTGACGAGTGGTGAGCTGTTTGGGGAGACCGAAGGGTTCATGATCGCAATGCAGGACCAAGTCATCTCCACATGCAACTACAAGAAACACATTCTACACGATGCAAACACACATGACGACAAATGCAGGAAATGCCACACTACGCATGAGACGATCGACCACGTAATATCAGGCTGTCCCCTTCTCTCTCAAACAGACTACCTCCACCGACACAATCAGGTAGCATCGATCGTTCATCAACAACTAGCACACAAACATTCACTTATTAAGAGCACGGTCCCGTACTACAAGTACATACCACAAAGCGTATTAGAGTCACCCTCATATAAACTATACTGGGACCGCCCCATTCACACAGACAAAACCATACATCACAACAGACCAGACATCACACTTGTTGATAAGGTCAACAAACAGACCTATCTAATTGATATTGCAGTGCCTATCAGCAAGAACATGCAGAAAACTCACGCAGACAAGATCAGTAAATACACTGATCTAGCACACGAGCTCCAGAAGCAGTGGAGGCAGGATCGAGTACATGTTGTACCCATCGTTCTGTCTGCCACTGGTCTGGTGCCTCACACATTGCACCACAGTCTCAGCACACTAGGACTTCACAAAAACACTTATGCACAACTGTAGAAGGCTGTGGTACTCAACACTATATGCATAGTTAGGAAATTTATGGACACAATCACACATCCCTAATCATTCTCGCACACGTCTTTACGCTTGGCAATATGTGCTTTGGTCCATATTGTTTTTGCTGGGGAAACCCAAGGTTTGAAACATACAAACATAATAATAATAATAATAATTATAGTAAATATTGGGAATCATTTGGAAAAGAAAAGGAATTTATTTTTCAGTTTCTAGTCGTTGAATTGAATAAAATTCATATATTAAAAATTAAAAAAATATTTTCCTCGTTTGTTACAACATTTGTATTGCCGAAGTGTCCCAAAAAGATTTTTTTTTTTTTAATCAGGATAACAGTACAAAGGAAGAATCTCCATATTTCTGTAACTTGTATTGTGATAATTGTGAATTCCCACAGAATCACTCTCCTAATTTTCTATTTCACAATCCGCGAGTACTCGCGTTACCTAAATGGAGTTTCAGAGCACGCGCAAGTGACAGTAGATTATTATTCTTCTTTTATCGACAACGGCCAACTTTGGACCACGAGCTAGCCCTACCTGACAACGTCAGGATGAGGTAGGAAATTGAAGAAGGGGGGGGCGAGATTCACATCTCAGCCAGAAATAACCCTGAAATTGTAAGTTCCAGGGAGAAACAGACGAAACACAGAAGAAGAAAGAAACAGCCATGCCCATGCCGGGATTCGAACCCGGGTTCCGACATGGCAGACTGCAGTCTAGACCGCTCGGCCATGGCGGAACGGCTAGATTATTATTATTAGATACGAATATCCTCATTATTTCGCTTTCAATATTTTTCTATGAGGATTTTGGTTAAGCGAAAATTTCTGGTTAAATATCCACTCGGGAGGGAAAAAAAAAATCTTAATATCAATTGTCTTTTGTATTATTAATTAAATATACAGGCTAAGTTTCGAGAAGATCCAGTAACAGATTCAGACGTTGTTCAAAAGATTACACACAAATGGACACACGGACAAATGCAGCCTACTGATTTACTTGAATCATAGTTTCCATTAAAAATAGACAGACATTGAGTTATTGTTGTTTTGTTTTTTTTAAACTATTTAAGATTTATTTGTTTTATATAAAAACTGTTGAAACAGTTTAATGATAGCATTCGGACAAAATACGAGACCGTTACTGAATATCAAAATGTTTGAGACAAGATAAGGCGTGTTTTTTATCGTGATGCCGATGCTGTTCTGAGCAAATGCAATTTCCGGTACTTATTGTATTTATTATTTATTATTCGTAGGAGTAAAAAAAAAAAAAAAAATCCTGGTCATACCAACAATTCCTCTGCAAATAAGAATTGTGTAATGGGAGATTAGAGGGTAAGGGAAGGTGGAAACGTAAATTTTCTTTTCAGTTGATTTTGATTCTGTTCCGCCTCATTTGAAAAAAAAAAAATCCAATTGTTTTCCCATCATGCCAACCTCAGAGCCATCGTGATTTCAAAGCGTAACTAAGATTCCAGCGAATAAGGTTTTCATTTTCTTTGTACGTAGTTACGTTGTATGTTTCGTTTTAGAATTCATTCATTCTTTGATGCTAAAGAAAATAGCCCCTTATTACACTTAACCAAGAAGAATAAAATAAGAAAATAGAAATTAAAATGAAATCCACTGCCTTCTGTTTTCGAGAAGGCAACAGCGTTGGCTGATTTGACAGCCTTGGGAAAATGCCCGAAGGCTCTTCCTGGATTGAGGAGGAAAAAAAATAAAATAAAAATAAAACATGCCGTTCATGTGTTTAGCTTTCATTTATTTAAGTGGAACCTTCCCAAAAATTTTCTACAATTCGAATGTCAACAATCTGAAAACATAAAAAAAAAAAAAAAAATTTTCATTCTCCGTGCGTTACTCGAGTACCTATTTCCTGTAATATGATGCAACAATTTTCTTTACATCCTCTTTTACACGCCATGTACTTTACCTGAAAGAACTTTAAGCCTACTTTCCTTAAAATTTATTTTTAACTAGCGGTATCCAGCATGCGTTGCAATGCCACTCAAAGAAAGAAAGGGCTCATGAGAAGGGGCCGTAAATATAAGGTCCCAGTGTCGATCGGGGGTGGGACATTAGGCCCTTGTGTCGCCATCCCCACCCAAGTGTGGTGGACCTGTCCCCCATAGGAGAGCGAATTTTTCTTTTTCCAATTGACTTAGGGGCCCCGAGAAGGGGCCCTAAATATAAGGTCCCGTGTCGATCGGGGGTGGGACACTTAGGCCCATGTGTCGCCATCTCCCCACCCAAGTGGGGTGGACCTGTCCTCCATAGGAGAGCAAATTTTTCACTTTACACAATATTTGTGTAGTTCTTATTTTCACCACCACGTGGATATTGGGTTTTTCAGGGCTTTTACACCTTTTCAACCCCTTTTGGGGGGTGGGTCTGGGTTCTAAGGTAGCCTATCTTTTCCGCAGTGTCCTAAAGAGTAATTCTGCAAAGTTTGGTCCAGATAGGTCAAAGGGCCTAGGAGTGTATAAAGGACAAAGAAACAAAGAAAGAAAGAAAGATACATTCATTTTTATATATGTAGATTTATATTATTTTTCTTTGGTTTACTTAAGACATAAGGGAAAGCCTTACATCTGATGAATTCAAACAACAGAAAATTTCCGTTTCTGATAAAAATTTATTAAATACACATACTGTTTACTTAAATTGATCCAAGACAGATTAAATTTGGTTATATGAACGCGTCCGGAAGTCGTTTACGAAATAAATGTAAATCAATATTTATCGTTCGAGATCGTTGTTTACTATAAGACCAGCCAGAGAATGACTTTGACCTTCATAGAGGACAATGATCTCTTAATCATTTCAGGACTCTTCAGTTTCTCGATCACAATGGCGACTCTCAAGAGAGGGAAACCGATTCGGAGTCAATCAAGGCTAATTATTGCTAACGTTACTTCGTATTTTGAAAAGGAGAAATCAGCGAAAGGAGCATTAGTGTCTTATGAAAAGGTTAATGAGCGTACATCAGCGGCAACAGGGATTGGCTTAACTTCAGTTAAAGCTATTCGCAGAGAGGCCAAGCATGCGTAGGAATTAGGCCTCCCATTTCCCAGCGACACCCCCGGTAAGAAGCGGCCAAGGATATCTCCGGTCACAGATCTTGATTGTTTCGCGCTTGAAGCCATAAGGAGGACAATTCACAGTATGTATTTGAAAGGAGAACTGCCATCGATGAAAAGACTATTGCATGCACTGAGGGACGACACGAACGGAGAAGCATCGCCAATCTTCGAAGGAAGCAAAGAATCCCTCAGAATCATTGTATCAAAGAAATTGGGATTTAAATACAAAAAAATGGATGGTCGGAGACACTTACTGGAACGCAGTGATGTTGTGGCCTTACGGCATGCTTACTTACGGCAGATCAGAGAAATTGTTGTCGATCGCAGTGTTGTTTTTTTAGACGAAACTTGGGTAAACGAATCTCATACTGTGCCTTCGTGCTGGCAATCTGACGAATGCAGTGGCGTCAAAAAGTCAATTGGAAAAGGTAGAAGACTGATTTTGTTGCATGCTGGAACAATTGAAGGACTTTTGCCCAATTGCATGTTGCTGTTTCCATCAAACTCAGGCTTAGCAGATTATCATAAAGATATGAACGCAAATGTTTTCCAGGACTGGTTCGAAAATAATCTTTTAAAAAATATTCCTCCAAACTCAACAATTATAATGGATAATGCTCCGTATCATTCTGTTCAAATTGATAAGCCACCATGCAGTAATTCAAGAAAAAAGGAAATGCAGGACTGGTTGACGCAAAACAACATACCATTTCACTCTCAAATGCTAAAGGTGGAGCTGTATCAGCTTATTAAAATGCATAAGCCACAACGAAAAAAAATCATCGTTGATGAAAGAGCATTATCTTTAGGCCACAAAGTTATTCGTCTTCCACCCTATCACTGCCAGTTTAATCCCATAGAGTTGATTTGGGCAAATTTGAAAAAAAAAATTGCGATTCGAAACTCAACTTTCAAGCTAGCACACGTTTTGAAATTGACAGAAGAAGCTGTGAAAGAGATCACATCAGAAGATTGGAAGAAAGCAGTCAATCATGTAGAAGAAGTATGTAATGAGTATTGGACTAAAGACGGTCTGATTGAAACTGCAGTTGAACCATTAATTATCTCGGTAAATAATTCTAATGATTCACACAGCAGTTCTTCTGAATCAGATGAATCTCTTTCCTCTTTTGAATCTTCATTTCAATCCATAGATTAAAATGAACTTCAAAAAATGTTCATTTAAATAAATTCATTTTATTCTTAATAACTGCTGCGTGAATCATAAAAATTATCTTATCAGATATAAACTACAGAAAAATTCCGCACACCAAAAAAAGGCCCTTTTCAGGGACAACAATTAATACTGAAAGAGCTTCCAATTCTGTCATCATTTATTTTCTAAATAAAATTAGTGCATTTTCACCTAACAAATAGTTAAATAATTTATTTAAATAATAATTAATAATGTATTTAATTCTCAAATATCAATGTGTTATGAATTTCACATTAGAATCCTCTAATAACTTAATCGAAATGATAATACATTCTCAGAAATAAAGTATAATTTTAGAATTTTTAATGTAATTTATTAAAATACCAATACTAATGAATAAAATATTTCTCAATTGAATTCGTATTCAAAAGGAAACAAACAATTGATAATTTAATAGTTATATTTTACTTTTTAGTTATCATTATTTTTTTTAAGAATTACATTCTATATTCAATCAAGTGAATGAAAATAAATACATTTCTGAAATTATATTTCATGAGAAATCAGAATAGTTCAATGAAAGGAATATCTTTTTTCCGTAAGCTTCGAACTTTCCCGCCATAAAAACTGACATTATCAATCGATTCAAATTCTACCATCGCGCTATCTACCATCTCCAGAAATCAGAATAGTTCAATGAAAGGAATATCTTTTTTCCGTAAGCTTCGAACTTTCCCGTCATAAAAACTGACATTAACAATCGATTCAAATTCTACCATCGCGCCATCTGGTGCCCACGGTCGTTCTGTGATTTGCTCCACTATTGTTTCGGGGGTAGAGGGGATTTCTGATTTCTGGAACCTTCTTATGGTAATTTCTCGGTAAGGGACCACTAGAAAAAGTACAGAAGTTAGATGGTTTCTAGTCCATAAATACAAGTTGCAAGAAGATCTACCCAGTGGTTCAAAAATCATTAAGAGAACGCGCGCATACCAAAAGTAAGAAAACTATGCTCTTCAATTGAGAAGGAAAGAGGTATTCCACGAAAGTAATCTACTGAAACTATAATGCTAAAGCAAGAGCTTTTACATTGCTGATATTTCCTACAAATTAATAAATAACTGTAATAAGAAAATTGTAATTTACAGAAAATATCTTTTAGCATTTCCTTACATACGTAAAGAACTTAGGAGTATAATCAGAATATAAATAAGTCTTGTTGCTATTTATATCTACATTTATAACTACATCCTAGATGTAGAATGAAATATGTTGAATCTTTGAGAACTTTTTTATCAGATTAATATTGCAGTATATTTAAATTTTCTTCCCAATTTATTGTATGATCTTAGTAATGAATTTTTATAATAATTTTCTTTATTATGATAATTCAGTTCTGTGGACCAATGCTAGATGGTTATGTGTTGCGTTTTTTTCCTATTAAGGTAACCATATAAAATGATTAGTAGACTATTAATTATAATTCACTGTTAAGATGATCTATTCTAATAGAAAGAAAGCAGTCGTCAGTAACCTTGCTAGCTACCTAATCTCAGACGGACTTGCAGTAGCAGGATATTTTACTTTAAAGGCAGTTGCAGATATTCTCCATTGTTGTCTTCCCAAATTTAATTACGGTATTGAGATATTGTCATTAACCTATTAGATATTGTGCTTGCGTTTCAAGCAATGTAGTTTCTAATTTCTTGCTGTGAAAAATCTCATTTCATGATGCCAATAATTTCTCCTCATTTGTACAAACTATTGCCGTTTTCTCCATTCGCAATTGTTTGTATCTAACTACGAACCTATTATCTGCATCTTTAACCCTTCCAAACCAGGTCCTAAGTCATTCCTTCAGCCCCTTTTCGGCGAATAGCTGACCGTGAAAGATCATCGTTCTGGTCATTTATTTAATATCTTTCGTCCACTCATTACACAAGATTACCGAAAGCTGTGATTTCCATTACATAGCAGTGTATACATCCCTAACGAATTGTTGGTCTCCTCTTAATAGTTTTTAAGATATTTTAAACGAAGGTAGTTTGCTATATATTAACAACGTTAAATGAAGAAGATCGCGCAGTAGTTAGTTATATTTCCCTTCATTTTCATTTGATCACACATTATTAAAGTTATCGCTCAACGCTTGGCGGACTGAGGGAAAATAAAACTTATTTAATGAATGAGCGCGAATATTTTTTTTTTTCCCTGAATTCGTTTTCATTTTGTTTTTCAGTGGCTTTTCCATTTGAAATGTAGGGAATCGAATTAAATAAGCCAAGCGTCGAAAATTGTCAACGATTAAACATTATTAGTTTCAGCTTTGGTTCAAGGAGGGTCATTGTGATTTGAAATTGCAATAAGCATTTCATTATTAAATTACTGAAGAAAAAACCAGAATGAAAATCTTTAGATCATTGATGGGACGCTACAGTGATGAGATTCTCGTTTAATCTATTTGGTTATGAATCAATGACTATTAATGTTTACATTCTTAGAATAGTGGTTATAAGACAGTGGTATATATATCGTTAACGAACTGGGGATACTTTGATGAAGACTCTTGACTGCAAAAGAGGCCAATTGCACATAACAATGAAAATTTTAGACTAAATTGTTGGGATGTCTCCAATACTTTGGCAGTATTTTCGGTTTTTGCTATTTTGGAGAGAGGAAAAAAAAAAGACAGTAAAAATAATTGGTGATTTTGTTTTCCCTTTTATTCTTTGGCTTTTCAATTATTACTTTTTTTTTAACTTATCCAAAAATTTGACTCGTAATTTTGAGCAATACTATACTGGTATTAGATAGTGACGATTTTCTGAATCATAACAGATTTTTTTGTTTGTTTTTTTTGTTTGATAAAGTTATTTCTTTGTCTCTTCATTTTGAATGATTATGAATATCTATTAAGATGATCAATAATCCTTAACTGATAAATATTGATCTCTGGATCAGTTGGTATTGGGAATCATATTGCCTTGAATATTACAAAAAAACGCAATCAAATGCTGCAAAAAAACAAAAAACAAAAACAATGAACGAAGAAGACTATATAGAAAACATTACATTAAAAATGGGAATCTTTTTGATAGGTTAATGCTGATAAGAAATCAACTGAAATATGTATATACATTGGGAAATTCTGTTTTTTTTCTAACTTTTTATACTATTTTGAATTCTCATTGAAATGAATTGAATCGAAAGTGAAGCTGAATGGATAAATTATCAAATAGATTGAACATTTTTTTTTCCACGGAAAAAAAATTTCACTTAAATTAATCCAGTTTTAGATGAAATTTTTTAAAAAATGAAGAAAATAACATTCTTAAACCTAATAAGAAAACGTCTTTCATTTGATTAAAATTAATTCCATTCAGGCGATATAACGTAAAAAATTGCTGATTTAATTAGTTTTGTGCAAATGGATAGTTAGAAGATAAGTTTCTATTCGTCAACTATGATAATGCAGAGGAGGAGGAAAAAATGCATTTTTAAATTTGCTACTTTTTTTTTTTTTTTTTAAAGGAACTTTTGTCACTCTTCTGTTATTTTATTTTTTTTTTTCTGAGGAAATATTTCAGATGAACATTTAACGTTTTTAAAAGATGTACTGACATATCATTTCAGATTCCTATCTGCTGTTTTGAGGTTAAATAAAAAGCGGAAACAAAATACACAGTAATAAATACAGTTGTCACCATGGAAACAGCTGTACCGCTATTTCTTTAATTTTCCATGAAAAATGCTAGACAAAAGCTTAACAATGATTTTGAAATGATCTAACGTTTTATCGAACTTCATGAAGATCTCGTAATTGCTTCACAGGTCTGTGGGGACGTACATACTCGTGAACCTTCGTGAACCTTTGAAAAGTAAACAAAAAAAAAAAATAAGATGAAATGAGTTTTATAGCCAGACAGACGAATTATACAAACATTTGGATTACAGCCAATGTAAATATCAAAGAGTAAATGTAAAGAGTAAATTGCATAAATATCTCCTTTGCATAAATATTGCCCTTTCATTTGTTTTTTTTTAGTTTAAAACTTACGTATGAAATAAAAATAAAAATTCCATTTCTATTTAAGCATTATTTAACTTTTAAAATAAAGTTAACTTTTAATAAATAAGTCTTACGGAACTTGCTTTTGATTTATTGCAGTACTGATTTTTATTTTTATATTCAGATATGAAAATTAAATACAACTGTTTGTCAGAACAGCCAATGTTTAAATTTCTTATCACGATTAAGCAGATTAAGAATGATCTTAGCACACTTCAAATGAAACAAGCCCGATACCCTTGAATTTTGCTAGATTGAAGAATGAAAGTGACATTCATTTTCCCAATTAATTTCAGGATTTAATTTAATAATATTATTCAGAATAAAACGAATACAACGCTCTGGATCATTAGGACTCAAAATTCTTTTTCAAATGTGCTAATAACCGAAAGGGGAGAAGGGAATTAGTTAAAAATGTATTAAAAACTGAAATGCACTGAAAATTAATTAAAATGAAATTATTTTAATCTTTATTATTTTATATTATTGTTAGCAACAAATTGAAAAAACGGTTTGAATTCTAAAGACCTAAAACAATATGTTTTCTTATGAATATTCATTTCTTTTATTCATTTCTTTTAAAACATATACATTAATATTATTATTAAAATTATTAAAATTATCTTTTAAAACGAAAAAAAAAATTATGTTAAAAAAGTAAAACAAAACACCTTGACCACTTTGTAATATTTCAAAATGAAAAACACTTCATGGATACCTGTAAATAATTACTTTTGGATTTGTAAAAAATGACCTTTTTTTTTTTAATTTTTTTTTTTTTCCTTTCTTGATTATTTCCTTATCTGAAGTAATATTTTGATCAAATTTATGTAGTTGTTTGCTTTTGCCAAATTACGAAGATAAGAAATAGAAATTGTTCTTGGCCTCTTCTACAATAAACCTTTTCTTACAGGATGAACACCCTCACAGTCATGTGATACAAGATCATGTGGTACAAGGTTAAAGTCCTCCTAGCGAAAGAATGACTCTGACCTTGAACTACAACAATGATCTCTTAATCATTCCAGGACTGAAGTTTGTATAGAGAAACTATTCACAATCGCCAATCAGAAGCCAAGCACTTTCCCGCCATAAACACTGACATATACAATTGATTCAAATTCTACTATTGCGATATCTGGTGGCCACGGTCGTTCTTTGGTTTGCCCGATAGTAAATAACCATCTGTTTCAAATTCGTCTTCGATCGGACACAAAAAAACCAATCTGATTGGATGAATTCACTTCCATACTGTTTCCCCAACGTTTCTTCAGTCAGTTTTACAGAAACGTTTCAAGGACAATGATAGTATTCGATCAAAAACATTCATTTGGCGCCGAGTTTACTTTCTGCTATGGCCTTAAACAGAGGGGAAAAAAAAGGTTAATTGCTTTTCCATATAAATCTGGTCTCTACAAGTAGATTTCTAAAGCAAATTATTGAATTAGGGGAGGCTTTTTTTTTATTATTATTAGTTCTTATTAATTGTTAAACATTGGTGACATATCAATGCCTTTTAAAAAAATATATTATATTTACAATATTTTTTACATATTATATATTGTTTTCAAAGAAATTATTGAAATAATTATTGCAATTAAATTCATGTAGTAAATTTTTTTTTATTTTTCCATTAAGATTTCCTGAATATTCATAGTTTATACAGGACGTTTCGGAAATGGGTAAACAAAGCGAAGAGATACGGGCTCTAAAGGTCATTTTGAGTCGAAAATGTTCTATGACATTTTGTTATATGAGCCGTAGTTTTAGAGTTAGGAAATGAATGCTTTGGGAATGGTCCCTAATCAAAGAAAGCTCAGTTCTGGCCATTTTCAGCATTTTCTTTAATTATCATACCTGTTTTCAGTCATGACAATTGTTATCCGGAATGCTTTTTGTAATAAACCCCTTTACCTTGTTTACTTACACTTCCTAATGTGAACTGAGCTTTCTTTGAAAACAATTTACAATAAAATGTCGTAGAATATTTTCGACTCAAAATGACCTGGAACCCATATCTCTTCGCTTTGTCTACCATTTCCGAAACACTCTGTATATTAATAGTAAAAAGATAGACATAGGGTAAACCTCCCACCTCTTTATTGGATGTTTGTTACATTATTGTCAGCAGTAATTTTGATGTTATTTAATTGGCTACGATTCAATATAGTTCAGTAGAACCTCGATTAACCGAAGTGGCCGGGACCGGATCTCCGTCGGTAAAAATTCAGGATAAAAGAGAGCATTTAAAAATGGCTGTCAGGAGACCGCAAAAATTTTAACACTGGATTTTAAACATGTACACATGTACAAAATAACTAAATTTAATGTTTTTAATTATATTACTACAATAAACAATAAATCTGTTCAATATACATCAAACAAGTTAGAAAATGCAAGGTAAATGTTTATATGACATTCGATACATACTTTACATTGGCTTAAACGAAAGTTTGACCTGCCGTAAGCATGGCTGACGTTGTTTAGCTGCTCTGTCCCGAAGTTGTTTCAGTAGCATAAGTTCTGTAGAATCAGTATCAGTCTGTTGCTCCAACCACATCAGTCCTTTAGCAAAACATTCAAAAGCATTGGAGTTGCTTATTTTAGAAGTTTCGATCACCTCATCTTCATCACTTTCGCTGTTATCGTCATCGTTTTTGCGTTTTTATTTAGTGGGCTCTGTGGCATAAATGAATGTTTTACATTTCGGTAAAGCCAACGCTTCTGAGTCGGACAGAAAATAGCCAATAGAAAGGCAGAAGGCAGATGGTCTTGGAGACGAATGGAATTTCTGGCAAAGCGGGACAATAGAATGAAATAATAAGATAATAGATATCGGCACAGCCGAAGGTGACCTTGAAGTGATATTGTTTATTTACCAAAAAAAAAAAAAAACAACTTAAGGAAACGACGTCGGTTAAACAAGGTTCCGGTTAAGAGTTTCGGATAATCGAGGTTCTACTGTATTAGTAATAGAAGTCTGTTTGTCTTTGGATATTTGTTTTTTTTTTTTTGGTGACAGGAGATATGTGTTATTGGTTTGAGGAGAAGGAAATACAGTACATTAAAATTGTTGTAAT
>JAFIDM010012231.1:148269323-148279947 GCA_023159025.1 Thereuonema tuberculata
AAATCATTTATTTTCTAGGGAATAAGAGATTCAAATAGGCTGACTGTATATTTACAGGATGACATATTAACACTGACTATATTGACTGGCTGTGCATTAGACTGTCTATATTTGTGTATGTATATTTATATATATACTGTTTTATGTACCTAACTATTTTATAAAATATGGGGGGATTTATAATTTAAAAGTCAGACACTACCTTCCCAGTCTAAACAAACATTTACACTGCACTCACTTGCACATATTCAAATCATTTATTTTCTAGGGAATAAGAGATTCAAATAGGCTGACTGTATATTTACAGGATGACATATTAACACTGACTATATTGACTGGCTATACATTAGACTGGCTATGTGTGTGTGTGTGTATATATATATATATATATATATATATATAATATATATATACTATGCTTTATGTACCTAACTATCTTATAAAATATAGTTTAATATAGCTAACTGAAAAACAACAAGTGTAATTCATTTTTTTTTAATTCTTGACTAGTACAAATTACAATAATTGGATGAGTACATAAAGTACTTTAATAGCTCATAATTAAATTGTTCTATTCTTCAATTTGATTAAAATTTCTTAGATCAATAATATTAATATCTATGCTCGGCATTGCTTAAGTTGCTTAAGGAGTCTTATCGTTGAAGGATCACTAACCCACTGATTATGGAAGTTCACACAAAGTAAATCACATGATGTTCCGTCACAGCTTAATACATTAATAAATTCACTCACTAAAATACGTTTGCTAATTTCACACTCTTTCAAAATTAGCACACTAAATCTTCTACTTGAATATCAATCAAATAATAAACTTAAAGATTTAATCACTATCGAAGTAACACACTTGGTTCTTCTGTAATTCAAAAGCACTAACTATTTTGCAGTATCTCGCCGATGTCTATTATCTTTACTTTAAGATAAAGTCGTAATATCAGCTTCTTCAAAATTATTAACTTGCTGCTGTCGATGATATTCACCCGATAAATGTTGGTTGTTATTTCATAGATTATCCACTTGTAACTTTTAGTAATGTATCCACAGTTCTTGAAATGATTTGACTATGTTGACTTCTTATGACAGTTATTTCACACACTTTTGCTTGTTAACTTTCCGACTTCTCTTAATTTTCCTGCTTGCTTTCTTCAATAAACACTCGAATGAATAACCTGCAATGTGGTCTTCTTTTGAATCAATCGTAGGCTCTGTATCCTCAGCTTTGTGTAGTCTTCGTTTGAATCATAACACAGCGAATTGAATTAGGCCTAACGGGTTTCTGCACAATGAAACTATAGCTAAAAACTAACTAACCATATATAAATTGCTGCCAACTTGTCTTATATATGTTCAGCAAATCCAATATATTCCAGGATTGATGAAATAGATTGCTTGAACGTTAAAAATACCTTATTTTAACATACTTTCACAAGACCGCTATCGAGAACCGTTAACCCCTCTCCTAGGAGATAAGACTATTGATCACGTGATTTCTCAGCGCCTCGGCCTGAGATTCTCTTCGGTCTCGCGGAAAACGGGAATGTTCAAGCTCGTCCAACTTTTCTGTTTAGTGAAAAAATATGTGAGTTTGACGTCACAAATCGATGGACGTAGTACAAAATGACGTCATTTGTCCGTTTTTCGGATACGTAATACGGATATGGAGTTCGATGCACGTCCAGCTTAAAGCCGAACGTGCATTGAACCACGTGTCCGTATCCCGTAAACGGACAAATGACGTCATTTCGTAAGACGTCCGTCGATTCGTGACGTTAAACTCAAGTATTCCGTCACTGTAGTGAACAAGCTTGAAGATTCCTGTATTCCGTATGTGACGGAAAGTTAACGTCACCAATCAGAATGTTACTTCCATTGAGGCAGTACGGCACACTTCTGTATTCGCAGAAATACTTGAGTTTAACGTCACGAATCGATGGATGTCTTAGGGAATGACGTCATTTGTCCGTTTACGGGATACGGACACGTGGTTCAATGCACGTTCGGCTTAAGACTTGGTCGACACGAGTATTGACCACGCCATGTTGCTATCGCTCAAAATATCCTGGTCTATACGAGAGCTTTGGCAACCCTGTAGAGACTGTATCTTTCACTTCCCATGGAAATACGTGAGATTTTCTTTCGGTTCTGTAAGAACGTTAGCAACGCCACTTCTTCAACTCCCATGTAGACCTGAAGTTACTCGCCTTTTTGCAGCTGGCGATGACTTCTAAAATGAAATCTTTAAAATTAGACGATCTGAATAGTCAATGATCAATGTACGATCATATTGTTACATTGTATTATTGGGTTTTTGTAATGAATGTTGAAATAACCAAGATAAAATTACACTTATAATTTAATTTTATCAGTTGAAATTGATGTTAACGACATTTATTGTTATTTTTATTTTTATCGTAAAAAAATTTATTTAACTAATTTTTTATTCAGAAAATGTACATTTAAAGATATAGTGTAATTGAGCATCCGTAATCCATAATATTCCGAAATCTGAAACATTAAAAGGATAAAGTGATGCTAATTCGTCGGATTATGAGATCGAGGAATTTCTCCCGGTTTTCTATCAGCTGGGAATCCAGGATATCCCTTTTTATCATTAGGCAAACTTATATAATTAAAAATTATCCAAATGAATACTTTTACGATTTGTTTAATTTGTATTCATGTTTTTTACGGCAAAAAATAAATAAATAAATAAATAAATAATTTATCTATTAATATTTACTTCTCTGAAACACCATATTCCAAAATCCGAAATATTCTTGGTCCCAAACATTCCGTATTAGGGAAGTTTAATTGTAATAATTTGCAATGACCTAATAATAATTTCCCAATATTATTATTATTACTACTAATAATAATGATAATATATTAAATGAAGACTTGGACAGCTTTTAATCAATTAGGATTATCGATTAAATCTACGTCAGTCGTGTTGCTGTTACTAGCCGATGAGAACGATTGAATTCGAAGCATCCCTATTCGCGTTCTTCTCCTTAATTTTTGTTAATGAATCAGTCGAATACTTTCTTTTGGTTGATTTGATCATTCAACTGTTGCAATTATTTTACAGTCAATCAGTTCCAGCACGAGCACTTAAAGTAAGGAGAATAATTTTTTCTTTTGTATTTTAACCTATGTACTCGTTACTTTTTTTTTAAAAAAAGGAATATTTTAAAGTAATAAATTTTGTATTTCCTCTGCAGTGAAAGTCCTTTTCTAGATTCCCTAGCATACAGTGGAAACTTATAATTAATTTAACATAAAAAAATTGGAATTCTAGTCTACTTTCCTCTGTAAGTGAGGTTCATCAAATCAGTCCGTGTCTGTTCTCTATTAACTTATGAACCCCTGGATTGAACTTCTTGAAATTTAGTATCCATATTTAATGACCGCAGACGTTCTTACTTTTATATTTGAAATCTTTTCCTTGTTAAGAAATTAGTGCGAGAAGGCAATTAATGTATTGTACTCATTATTCTGAATTATATTTTCAAAAATAGTTTCTATTGGTTTTGCATTCGGCAAGTATGATAACTGAAAAAAACAAAAACAAAATAAACATATACGTTTATATGGTTTTACTCCATAAAAAAAAGGAAGAAATTTTAAAAGGAATAGTATTTTAAGAAAAGTAAGCTTTTAGTTCTTTTAGGAACTTATTATTTTCATGTATATTTGGGAAAAGGATCCGACGAATTTTTTATACATTCCTAAGAGATGCTCAGTTGTATAAACATTTTATACAAAACATTGAAGCTACGGGAAACATCTAACTTTAAGTTTTACATTTAACTTTAATATAATTTAAGCTGTGATGGTAAGACCTGTGTTATTTTTCCCCCTCTATTCTTTTAAAACCCATATAGAGAAAACCAATGGTTCTTTTGTGTTGGATTGATTTGATACACTTTGAAAGAAGAATAAACACCATCACTTTCCAGCTGATGAATCACGACAAGAATCAGCCAAATCGTAATCAGCCAAATCCAACTGAGGCGAGGTGGATTGTCTCGTAACACACGACAGACTGATAAAAGACCCAGATGCCAACGCACTCTTTTGTCTAATGAAACGAACTTGTCCAGCCGAAACCATAGACAGCCTTTGCCAAGTGAAAACACACCTAGCGGAATAAATTTTTTTGTTTTTTGTTGTTATATATAAATGAAACTCGAATTTGTGCGAGGTACCTTGAAAGCAGATTTTAATGCATTGGAAAGGTTCCCTCGAATGGAAATATTTAAAGCCAGAGAAGTATGGCGATACAGAAAGAAACAAGAAATTACCGTATATGCTCCAATAAACGCCGAGGCTCTTATTGTCGCCGGTCTCAAATTAGCGCCGGACTGCAGAGGGTACACGGCCAAATAGTAGCCGGTCTCTAATAGTAGCCGGGTCTTTGATATTTGCCTACTGGTACTAGTGTAAGCGTCCATATCTTTATAGTCGTGCATAATACCTTATGGTACATTGCCTTACAAAATGCCGCCGAAACGGTTATTTGACATTGCCTTTATGATTCGCGCGGGGGAATACGTGAAAGAAACTTCCGGTGGGGCAGTCGCCCGTCATTGCGGATTCGGACGACGAATAACAGCGAAAAGTACAGAAAGACATTGCCATTTATCAATCTTATGTAGCATGTGAAATTCAATTAAAGTAGCTGTTTGTAATATTAGCCGGTATTAATATGTAAAAATATTGCGTTCTGAAAGTTTTTGTTAATAATGACCGGCCTCTAATAGCACCCGGTCTCTATTAAGCTCCGGGAGCCGAGGCTAGTTTTGCAAATAAACGCCGGGGGCCTCTATTGGAGCATATACGGTACTTGAAATAACTTGTAGTCTAAAGATTTTTCATTTTTAGCGACCCGATAGATAGAAATATTATGGGTCTCGTGTGTTTGTGTATGTTTAACTTCTGACACAGTTTAAAACCGGGAGTCAGAGCCCCATGAGTCATATCTCGCTGGACTCCCTGTGTCCTAAGGTTTGGAAAAAATCTGACCTCCGTACTCCAGGTCACGTCTGCTTTTAGAGGATTTTCTAAGAATTTTGCCACCTTCACAAGAGTACAAAATTTTGAAACACAAGAAAAGCCAGGTCTTCTGTCGAAATGCGGAATGTATATTTACAATTAATAGGATCCAATTTACCGGTTCGTAAGTTATTAGAACGCGTGCGCTGACAAACACACAACTATCTTCTACACTGAATCTCCGTATTCATCTTCACTAGATTATTTTACCTTTTTGCATCCGATTTCAGTTTCCCCCTAAGGAACTTTTGTGCTAATTGGGCGAATTCCGTTCCTGCTCCAAAAGCGGGCTTTGGTTCTTGTGACCAGCTGTTTTGACTGTTTTGTGTACTCGTTTGTGTCGTGGGTGTTTGTTCCTTTTAGCGGACCGTGTTTATCGATTCGACCCTGTTAAAACTGCTCCCAGACGAAAAATAGAAGACGTCTCGTGGCTCAGCATAGTTATACAGCGGAAAGAGATACTTGATGTTTCTCTTCCTTCCATTACCTCACTTTGGTAACTTCAGAAAATTCATTTGGAAGATAAAAGCATTTAAGAGAGAAGCCTCGGGACGCAAACAGAACGGACATCTCAACTCTATTTACGACCGCTTAACGAAGGATATTCGTTGGTTCTTGGGCATTCGAGCCGTTAATCGACGGCAGTGGTGGAACATCGAATAAGTTTTCGTAAAATTTGCTTAATAGGCCATTGAAGTCAAACTGCATTAGCATTTAAGCAAGAGGAAATGAGCTGCTTTTTAGCCTACTTTACGTACGAAAGGAAAGCTTCAATTGCTGCAGGATCACTTCGTGTAGTTTGCGCCTGTGTATATGCTGTTAACTTTTGAACTAGTGACTGGATCTTGAAAGTTTTCACGCATATCTATGAATAAGAGACTTTTATATGTTTCTTTTTTCCTTTTTATTTGGTACCTTGGTTCCTTTTTGTAAATCGTAGCACGGGGGTGGCGAGATAAAATGCGACCTCAAACTCAGATAGGAGGTAAAAGTTCTGCGTACCGATAGATCTTTTTGAAGTTAGTATTTCATGTCGTAGATCACATATCATCAAAAATTAAAATTTTTAAGAAATGACGGCCTAACAACGGTGATTCATTAGTTTGAAAACGTTAAATATAACGTAATTACAAAAACTAGGTTCCAAGTTCTTTCAGTCGCTTCCTGTTTTAACAACCTGATAACCAGTGCTGTATAAAGAAAGACTTCACTCTCTGAAGCATCTCTCCATTACGCAACGAGCTGCTAGTGGAAAAAACTACTGACAGATAGCAAAGGTGGTGATATATCGAGTAATTCCTTCTATGCTGAGCACGTTTGTGCACTAATCTTTTTTTTTCCTTCGTTGGTTTCAGTAACGTGAGATTGTTTTAGGTGTGTTTACTTACTGATTCTAATGTGTTTTCCCTTGAGGTAGATGCTCTTGTAATTTTCCTGTAAAGTTGTCTGGTTGATTAGAAAAACCCATCATTCAACAAATGATCAACACACAATGGGCATGTGTCTTTTTTTTTTCTTCTTTGGGAGTAACGACTGGGAAGAAAGTCCTAGTTAATCATTACTTACAATTATTAGTATTTTAGGCGCAATCTTTAGCTAATTGACTTACTGTTTTCTGTGATGTTGTTCGGTAGTTTTCAAAAGAAAATTTAATCGATATCGATGAATTACGTTTTAAGTTGTAGATCAATCTGAACTCGTTCTCCATCGACCTTCACTTTTCTGCTCACAGCCTGAGTGGTGAATATGCGGCTGATACACCTGAACCTGGGTTCGAATCCGGGCGTGGCTGTTTCCTTCTTTCTTATGTTAAGTATTCTTTTCAATGACTTGCTCTCAATTTCATACCTTGTTCCCGACGCAGTATAGCCTCTGTCACTCTTGCGTAATTAAACTACCCAAACACACCCAGAATTCCGTGCGCCATTATTTAATGGCTAATTGACTTTTGCTTTCTTTCTATTAATCGTTGCAACAATGAATAGTGCCAATTAAAATTCATTCTCAAAGTGACATAATGGAAAGAAAGCATTCACAGAAACTGATTTACAGAAATCAGAAATGGACCGCAGTTCTTCCTCGGTTTATTGTGGAGTTGTTGTATCAATAAAATTTATTAATAAAATATTTCGTAAGTGATTCTTTGTTTAATGTAATAGATAAGCAAAAAAAAAAACTAAATAATCAAAATCTCTGTTAAATAGATTATAAAATATTATGTTATAGTTGAAGAAATATCATTAATCGAGAGGTCAGCTTACAAAGAAAACAAAGATTATTAAATGTAGTGATTTTTCTTTCTTTTTTGTTTTTTTTGTTGCAGAATTATTATTTTTTTATTTATTTTTAATTTTTTTTATTTTTACCTTTTTTCTTAGCTCGAGAGACTAATTCAGTCTATGTGTATGTGTGTTTATGTATGTAAATAAATGTATATCCCTATAAAAATTTTTTGAAACTCGTAGAAACTTGGCAAGAGACGATCGACGTTTTCATTTTGAAATATTTTCGTCCTGTTGAGAAATTACCGCGAAGAGTGGGGGAAAAAAAAAAATCCCTCAGATTATAATGGAAACGATTCTATCGATATCTGAACATTGCGTATTAATATGCAGGCCTCCACAACGTGGTTCCTCAGCGCCGACCGTCAAAGGACCCCTGATTGAGGTCTTAACCTAAAACAAAATATAGGAATCAGTTTTAGACTATCCTTTTACAGGTCTACATTTTAAATAAACTATTTACTGCTTTTATCGTTTGTATAGAGCTGTTCTGCATTACACTATTTGCAAAGAGCGAATTTTTTCTAAACTTCATTTCTAAACATTCTAGAGCTGGAAAAAGTAGATGTTGGTTTTAAATCATTGTGTGAGGCATATTTAAAAGGGAAAAATATGAAGTCATGCTGCGTTTCCATGATATTTTTGGATTAAGACTGTATGATTTTCACCATAACGTGTGAGGGTGGAGGTCTTAACGCATTTGGTACCTGAATTTGATGAGGGGGGGGGGCCTGATAATCCAATAATAATCTATTAATTTGCGCGTGGCTATATTAATAAAATTATTTAGATTTATGGAAATCCAGTAAATAATTCACGATTTACAAATAGTCCACTAATAAAACCACTTATGTAATAAAAATTTAAAAGATTAAAAGATTTTAAATTTTTATTACACAAGAGCTTTTAGTAGTGGACTATTTGTAAATCTTTTAACAGCACGTTAAATATTTTTCTTTTTATAATTCACGATTTAGTTGGTTTTTTTCCCTTTTTAGAAAATGGAAAATTTGTACTGTTTCTAATTCCGTAGATGTTATTTATAAATAATCAAAGACATTTAATGTTTGTTTTAAAAGTTATTAAAATAATACAAGGGGATAAAAAGTTATTTGAGTATAAAAAAAGTTATTACTTATACCTTCAATACAGGGCATTCTAAAGAACCCATTCGTTTGTAAGATTATCTTTCTTATTACCACTACAGAAGAGCCAAGAATCCTATAAAACAACATGACATACCTCCGAAGGAATTTTATTTACAATTCGATTAGAATTATTAGGTCATTAACATCGTGGAGAAGTTGTGAAGATGATGAAATATTGATGATGAATCCTTTGAAATGCTTTCTTTCTATCCGTCATTCACTTCTCTTTTGGCATTCATCATCTCTTGGAAACCTACCAATTGCTATTAATTTGTAAGTGATCACCAAAGAATCCAGCAATTCTCTATCGCTGACGTTGCATCACGTAGAAATTAAGCCCGGCAAGTATTTTGTTGACTGGGTGACTTTAACATCTTGGAAAAAAATATAAGTCGGATGTCCTGAGTGTCAGGATCCACGTACGCATTAGAGCAGAAACTCCTTCTGACACTATTTTAATGACAATCTCCTTCCATAAAAATAAGTAATAAATAAATAAATAAATTAAAATGTACAGATGAACTGTGAAGATGGTTGACTTTTTATCTAATTGTATGTAATTGGAGGAGACATGTTACACATTACTTATTTTATTATTTTTATTTAAATATTTCATTCTGTATTATTTTTAAATAAAATTGTAATTTAACATAACATCTTTGCATTAAACTTTTTAAAAAAATGAAAAAAAAAAAGCTAAAATTCTTATATAAATCTTGCGGGAAAAAAAAAACAGAAAAAGTTCCGAATAAAGTTCCTTACAGGAATTCTTTAAAAAAAATTCTTCATTTTTATTCTCAAGGTAACAAATTTGTCAAATTTGAACACTAAAATTGCGAAAAACCCAACCCAACCCAAGTAATTTAATTTCCAAAATTTTATTTTGTAAGTGAGGGCTTATATGTAAATAAATTTGTAATTTCTATATGTTTCAAATATACCCTTTATTTATTTTTGTGTAGCTCAAATATTCTTTTTACAGAACTTGAATTTTAATAAGCGTTTGAATCTTCAATAAAGAATAAGAAGAATCTACCATACCTAGAGCTGTCTAGAATTTGGCATATGTCTAGGGCCGTTAATCTGTCAATAGTCTATCAATAGATCACTTAACGGTATCAACAGTTGTGTAAGGAAGTCATTGAAGAAGCGTTATACCACAAAGGATCTTAATGAAATTTGCGCTTGTTTTGTTTTTTAGTCTCCAACACAGTATCTGTATGTTTATTAACAATATCAGAAAGAATGAAAGAGGATTCTTTGTATCATTTGATTCAAATAACCCGATTTTTGATATGTTGTCATTGTTCACATTCACACTGCTGTTTAACTAATGTTGTGGGAAAGCTAACACTACAGATCTGACAATATCACTTGGTGATGATGATTGAATACCGATTGGTTAGCTACTGAATTTATTAAATTTATTGTAATAATATTTGTAATTGTCTAAAGTCAAAGTAGCTTAATATTAAAACAGAATTGAATTAAACTGTTAATCTTTGTAAATTTGAAGTTCATGAGAACATTTGAAAGCTTCTTACCATAACACAAAGATAATAATGGCTTTAAATTTACAATTTCAAGTTTTATTAATAAGGCCCTCAATAATAGTCGTAACTATTTAAAATTTTCACATATTGAATATTTGGTTAGAGCAAAGATTTTTGCAGATGTTGGAGATCGTTTGCAAAACAGGACGAAGAATATAACAAATGTATTCCCAGGAAAGAATATAACAAATCAGTTAACAGAAAAAAAGACTCGGAAAATTGGAAAATTATTAAATTTTTGATGAAGATAAACAGATGAATCATTTTCCTATCGAATTTCCGTAAAACTGTGGGTCTGTGTTTTATCACAAGGGCACATAAATATTGAGAAGACAGTCTATTATTCACAGTGAATAACTGGTTGTTTTATGAGTAAGAATTTTAGTAGGACAAAAGAAACAAAATAAATTGATAATTATAATGTAGAAATAGTCTTACAACATTTCATCTACCAAAAATAAATGAAGTTAAAGCTTAACATCATTGAAATTTTTAGAAATAGAGAGAACTAAAAATTATTCAAATAAAGTTTAACGTGCGTACATATATTTTAAAAAATTAATTACAA
>JAFIDM010012231.1:148280047-148292803 GCA_023159025.1 Thereuonema tuberculata
GCTTAGCCTCCTACCGGCACGCATATTTTTTTTTTGTTTTTTTTTGCAAAGGGAAGGAATTTATAACAAATAAAAGGAAGTATACAGTGTTTACGTGTACTTATTTTTTTTTTTTTTATTTTGAAATTATCAGATAGATCTTTTGTATCTTGATCTGTTAATCTCAGCTTGCTCTAAAGGATTTGATAAGAAGCGTCATTATTTAGCTTTTTTTGTCGTAGTTATTATTTCTTATATAGATCTTTCAGGTCGCGGTGCTCGGTTATCACGCCACCCATGCTCACCACATCATACTATATTACATTATTATTTTTTATTACTAGAGTTATTGTTGAAGAAATGTCATTAATCGAGAAGTCAGCTTACAAAGAAAACAAAGATTATTAAATGTAGTGATTTTTCTTCCTTTTTTTTTGTTGCAGAATTATTATTTTTTTTATTTATTTTTTTATTTATTTATTTTTAACCTTTTTTCTTAGCTCGAGAGACTAATTCAGTCTGTGTGTGTGTGTTTATGCATGTAAATAAATGTATATCTCCTTAAAAATTTTTGGAACTCGTACAAACTTGGCAAGAGACGATCGACATTTTCTTTTTGAAATGTTTTCGTGCTGTTGAGAAATTATCGCGAAGAGTGGGGGGAAAAAAAAAAAAATCCCTTAGAAAAGCAATTACAACGAAATTAATCGATTCTATCGATATCTGAACATTGCGTATTAATCCGCAGGCCTCCACAACGTGGTTCCTGAGCGCCGGGGCACGACCGTCAAAGGAGCCCGGATTGAAGTCTTCACCTAAAACAAAATATAGGAATCAGTTGTAGACCTGTAAAAGAAAAGTCTAAATTTTAAATAAACTATTTTACTGCTTTCACCGTTTGCTCTAATATTTGCATAGAGCGAATTTTTTCTAAACTTCATTTCTAAACTTTCTAGAGCTGGAAAAAGTAGATGTTGGTGTTAAATTTTACTCTAAAAATATTGCTAATCATTGTGTGAGGCATATTTAAAAGGGAAAAATATGAAGTCGGGCTGTGTTTCAATGATATTTTTGGATTAAGACTGTATGATTTTCACCATAACGTGTTAGGGTGGAGGTGTTAACGCATTTGGTACCTGAATTTGATGTGGGGGGGGGGGGGCCCTGATAATCCATTAATAATCTATTAATTTGCGCGGGCTATATTAATAAAATTATTTAGATTTATGGAAATCCAGTAAATAATTCACGATTTACAAATAGTCCACTAATAAAAGCACTTATGTAATAACAATTTAAAAGATTAAAAGATTTAAAATTTTTATTACATAAGTGCTTTTATTAGTGGACTATTTGTAAATCTTTTAACAGCACGTTAAATATTTTTCTTTTTTACGATTAGTTCACGATTTAGCTTTTTTTTTTTTTTCCCTTTTTAGAAAATGGAAAATTTGTACTGTTTCTAATTGCGTATATGTTATTTATAAAAAAGACATTTAATGTTTGTTTTAAAAGTTATTAAAATAATACAAGGGGATAAAAAGTTATTTGGGTATAAAAGTTATTTGAGTATAAAAAAGTTATTACTTATACCTTCAATACAGGGCATTCTAAGAACCCATTCGTTTGTAAGATTATCTTTCTTATTACTACTACAGAAGAGCCAAGATTCCTATAAAACAACATGACATACCTCCGAAGGAATTTTATTTACAATTCGATTAGAATTATTAGGTCATTAACATCGTGGAGAAGTTGTGAAGATGATGAAATATTGATGACGAATCCTTTGAAATGCTTTCTTTCTATCTGTCATTCACTTCTCTTTTGGCATTCATCATCTCTTGGAAACCTACCAATTGCTATTAAGTTGTAAGTGATCACCAAAGAATCCAGCAATTCTCTATCGCTGACGTTGCATCACGTAGAAATTAAGCCCGGCAAGTATTTTGTTGACTGGGTGACTTGAACAGCTTGGAAAAAAACGAAACCTAAGTCGGATGTACTGAGCAGGATTCTTGTACTCATTAGAGCAGAGACTCCTTCTGACGCTATTTTAATGATAATATCCTTCCGTAAAAATAAGTAATAAATAAATAAATAAATAAATAAATAAAGATGTACAGATGAACTGTAAAGGTGGCTGACTTTTTATCTATGTAAAATTATCTATGTTTTATCTATGGCTTTTTATCATAATTGTATGTAATTGGAAGACACACGATACACATTATTTTTTATTATTTTTATTTAAATATTATTTCATTCTGTAGATTATTATTTTTAAATAAAACTGTAATTTAACGTAACATCTTTGCATTGATATTTAAAAAAAAAATACTAAAATTCTTATGTAAGTCTTGCGGGAAGAAAAACAAAAAGGTTAAGAAAAAAGTTCCTTACAGGAATTCTTTAAAAAAAATTCTCCATTTTATTCTCAAGGTAGCAAATTTGTCAAATTTGAACACTAAAATTGCGAAAAACCCAACCCAAGTAACTTAATTTCCAAAAATTTTATTTTGTAAGTGAGGGCTTGTATGTAATTAAATTTGTAATTTATATATTTGTTTCAAATATACCCATTATTTATTTTTGTGGAGCTCAAATATTCTTTTTACAGAACTTGAATTTTTAATAAGAGTTTGAATCTTAAGTAAAATTACTTAAGAATAAGAAGAATCTACCATACTAGAGCTGTCTAGAATTGAGCATTTGTCTAGGGCCGTTAATCTGTCAATAGTCTATCAATAAATCACGGGACGCTCTCTACAGTTGTGTAAGGGAGTCATTGAAGAAGCGTTATACCACAAAGGATCTTAATGAAATTTGCGCTTGTTTTGTTTTTTAGTCTCCAACACAGTATCTGTATGATTATTAACAATATCAGAAAGAATGAAAGAGGATTCTTTATGTCATTTGATTCAAATAACCCGATTTTTGATATGTTGTCATTGTTCTCTTCACACTGCTGTTTAAATAATGTTGTGGGAAAGCTAACTCTACAGATCTGACAACATATCACTTGGTGATGATGATTGAATGCCGATTGGTTATCTGCTGAATTTATTAAATTTATTATAATAATATTGTAATTGTCTAAAAGTCAAAGTAGTTTAATATTAAAACAGAATTGAATTAAACTGTTAATCATATCATTGTAAATTTGAAGTTCATGAGAATATTTGAAAGCTTCTTACTATAACACAAAGATAATAATGGCTTTAAATTTACAATTTCAAGTTTTGTTAATGAGGCCCTCAATAATAGTCGTAACTATTTAAGAATTTTCACACATTGAATATTTGGTTAGAGCAAGGATTTTTGCAGATGTTGGAGATCGTTTGCAAAACAGGACGAAGAATATAACAAAGCAGTTAACAGAAAAAAAAAAAAGACTCGAAAAATTGGAAAATTATTAAATTTTTGATGATGATAAACAGATGAATCATTTTCCTATCGAATTTCCGTAAAACTGTGGGTCTGTGTTTTATCACAGGTGCACATAAATATTGAGAAGACAGTTTATTATTCACAGTGAATAACTGGTTGTTTTATGAGTAAGAATTCTAGTAGGACAAAAACAAAATAAATTGATAATTATAATGTAGAAATAGTCTTACAACATTTCATCTACCAAAAATAAATGAAGTTAAAGCTTAACATCATTGAAATTTTTAGAAATAGATAGAACTAAAAATTATTCAGTTTGCATGTCTTGCGAGGAAAAAAAAAAAAAATGTAACTTAAGAAGCCTGAAAGGAATTCTTCACAAAATCATTTTGTATCTTTATTAAGGGAAGATTTAGAAATAATGATAATTCAAAAAATTGAAAAAAAAAAAAAAAAAATCTTTATACATCAGTTTTCAAATATATAGTAATATAACAGCTTTAATTGCCCGTTTCTTGTAATAATAAATAGACTTAAAATAGTAATAAAGATTGAGATTCCGTTCTTGGTTATTTCAATAACTTGTATATGCAGGGCTTATATTTCAATTGACAGATCTGGAGAATACAACCAGATGAAATTGCAGTTGGAATTTCCTGACTTATTCACACAGTGTATCTTCTATTCCACTGTAATTAAGATTTAATAATTTAGATAATTAGAAAATAATGCAATAATTTGGACAACTTAAATTGGGCTTTTGGAGTGGAATGAAAATGAAGCTGGTGGATACGTTCATATCGTTTTTCTTGTATTTCCTGAGACCCAATGACCCCTTCCTAATGTGCTGAAAGAGGACTTTGGAGGGTAGTTAAAAAAAACCAGAATAGGCCTCTAATATGTCCTCAGTTGAGTTTGTTTGTCTATCGTATGGTTTTTGTAGTTGACCATCTGTGGAAGTCAATACAAATGAAGCAGTGTGTATCGGATTGACCAGCGTCGTTAGTTTATATGGGAAAGGTCAGAGAACACAGGAAACCCTGTCTTTTGTAGCGCGTCTGCTAAATACGAAATGAGACAGTCGTTACGCTTTCTTCCGTTTTTACTTTTAAGCGTTTCTGTAAATAAAATTACTAGCTGCAATGTTGTTGCCTATTAGGATGGAAACTTCATTTGTTAATAGACTATTTTTGAAATCAAATAAAAAAAAAAGGATGTTATTAATAATACTCTTTATGCTACGAATATCGGTTTTCAATCTTTTTCTCGTGGATATTGAATTCCACATTTGTCGTACACAATGGCTTTGCAAAAAAATAATTCGGTTTTTTATATTTCTGCGGAATTTGGCAATAAAGCATCGTTATTCCATCAGGGAGAGAAACAGGATCTACTGTCAGTGATAAGGAGACAGTTTGGATCTGCCAGTGCTTTTACTGTATTGGTAGTTCTTTCAATTCGTTGAATACAGTTTATTAATATTAGAAATCTAATTCGTAGTGAAACAATTATGAGCTTAATAGTTTATTTTTATTTTTTAATTTTTATTGGAAGTATTTGCAGAAGTGGTACATTATGTAAGTTTGAATGGTATTAATATCACCAGTTCTACTCCTATAAATATTCAAATTTGACTTGTTCAAAACTTTCAATAATCTTTCCTTTTTAAAATTATTGGTAATCAAAATCGGTAATTAACAATTTCTAAAAGCTTAATGAATCCATGTGATTGATTATTATAAGTTATAATAATTAATGAAGTCACGTAATTGCTAAATAAAGTTCGCCATCAAAATTAACCCTTTATTAAACCACCTAAGAAAAGTTACTACTGATAGTTTTATAATATCATTTAAATATCTTATTTTGTATGTAATTGATGTTAATTTCATGATGTGTTAAATACTTACCGATTTGTATGGAAATTTTTAAAATGATATTAGAAATGTAACTGTAGCTTTTGTTTTTAGCATTCTACTAGACGGCTGCACATCCCTTCGCTTCGGAAGCCTCGCATAAAGTAAAGGAAAAAATAAATGTTAAAAAAAAAACAAAAAAAAAAACAAATTACATCAATTAAATTAAAACTTAATATTAAAATACATTAAAGTTTTAAATTCTAAAAAGTACATGTAAGACAATATTGAAATCCATTTGTAACAGTCGGAAATTTGCGCAGTTGAGTTGATCCTGCCACCGCAACGCATTACATTGTTGCGGACAGAGTTGATCATGCAACAATACTCCTGTTGTTGCCTGGCAACGCACGTGCTAACTTCAAACCTTGTTGCGGATGTTCGCACGCGTACCTTTTTTTTTTTTTAAATAATACACATTGCTGATTTGAAGGTATAACAGTACTGTGATTCCTATTTCATGATAAATATTCGTCGAACCAAATTTGATTCAGTATTACATTTGATTTATTCTTGGTTGAGGAAACTTGTGGTGTCTTCACACATCGCGAATTACTAATAAACCCCCTAGTAATGGAACTGTGTTAATCGAAATAATCATTCCGTAATTCTCTTCACATTCATTGAAGCAGTATTCTGTCCATTTCGTTGAACGGCCTCTTCTCTTGCCCTTCACGAACTGGGCCAAAATTGCATGAGCTCTTACCCATTTCATGGACTGGACACTTAAAATAAATAAAAAAGTATTAATCAGTGTTTTGTGCAATTTTTTTTTTTTTTTATTGTAACACACAAGATCCTTTTTACACCAAATCTAATAAATGTACAGAATAATTAGTAAATTTTCAAATATAAAATAGTTTTTTAATTAAAAACCTGTTGCAACCAAAATAAATAAATAAATGAATGTATACTAATTTTAAAATCCAGAAAAGTAATTGAATTTAAATCGCTAATTTTTGTTGACATTTTAAAATTTTTGTTGACATTTGGGTAAACAGCGCAATCGAAATGGAGTTGAATCTGTCAGCAAGACTTGAAACCATATTGGGATTAAACCGTTAATCCACTTGTTGGAAAACCACCATTGCTTACTAAACTGTCGAGATAAGTAATTAAAGAGATGCGGGATTTTTATCTCTGTTGATTCAGAGCTATGCTATTGATCTCTTCTGGGCCATCTCAATTTCTATGAATCATTGTTAGGTTTCTAATAACATTGACGTATGCTTTCTTTTCATTAGGTCGCTGTATCAACGAGTTATGATACTTAAAATTGAATCGATAACGTACAGAAAAAAAGAAGAAAAAAAAAAGCATCAGATAAAAATCTGATGCGGACTACAGAAACTACGGAAAATGTTTTCTTTAAAAAAAAAAAAATGGAGATTAATAATGTAAGTTAGCTATTTTTATTTGTGTGTTATTGCTATTTTGTTCCCTTTATTTGCGAAGTTCTTGTTCTTTGTTTAATGGACACCGAGGTTTTGTGTAGGCAGAGAGTTCAGTAAAACGTCAATTATCCGTGGTAAATGGGGAACGCTCAAGACTAGGTTAATTGAAAAAACAACGGTTAATCCAGATTACGTTTTGTTAGGTTAATTACATAAAGCCTATAAAAATAAAAGATAAACATTCTTTATCATGTAAATACAAAACTAAACAAGTTATTTAGATTGAAAGTATGCGTTCTTCGTTTGTTTAAACATTATTATCATCAGTCTTCAGACTGGTTAGAATGAGTCTCATCCAACTCATCCGATTCTGAACTTCCTAGTCAATCCTAAATCACTAATAAAAGATTTTATAAAAGTATTTCTCGGTCTTCCTCGCTTCTTTTTTCCCCGATAATTTTTCCTGCTTTAATATCCATTATCAATCCACAATATCTTGGCACACAGCCAATCCAATAAAAACTTTCTCTTCTTTAAACCATAGGGAAAAAAATAAAAAAAAATATAAAACTACAGAGGATTCTACGGATAATTGAGTTTTGGTGTTTTACTGTAATATTCTTTAATACATAACATTCTGAACCCTTGGTTAAATGTTTACTCCATACAGAAATACATTGAAAACGAATTATTTTGTGCGATGGTGGCATTATCTAGGTAAAGCTTAGCACATACGTATTTACATATATTTTCAAAGTCTGTTTGTTTAGGGATCATGTAGAAATCCATTTCTCAGCTATGTTTTCCTCTTGCATTGAAACTCGATGAATTACGCAGACTTAGACTATGTGCTCTTTAACAACAATACTAGTGAATAGTTGATTGGACAAACTTTCCACACTTAATTCCTTTCAGCCAAGAATGGAAATGTGAAAGTTCGTAGGATTTACGGTTGCGGGAGAAGCCTAAGTTGAAAGTAAGTTAATTCTTCCGTAAGGTTTCACTAATGACGTCTTGCAATTCGGAAGCCAATTGCAAAAGGGGCTGGGATTTTGAATCATTAAATAGCGAAAAAAGAAACATGGATCGCATAATCGATCTTTAATAAGTTACAAAATAGTTCCTCTCATTTAGACAGAATATAGCTTTAATTCTGCAAACTACAAAGATCGTCTAATAAATATATATATAAAAAACAAAAAAAACTCGTAACCATCGCTGCCAAGAGAAGATGTCAACTTGCTCTTCAGGGAAAAAAAGAAAAGAAAAAAGTAATTGGATTATTTCTTAAGAGAAGCATTTGAAAAAGAACTCGGAAGGGTCTTTTTTTTTTTTTTTTCATGCTTTCTTTTCGTTCCGGGAGTGGGTGATAAGTAACATTTGCATGGAGTCCCTGTTATTATTGAGCCGCAATGAAAGGATTAAAAATTAATTACAAGCTTGAGGGTTTTCCAGGAACACGATCGTCGTTGCAGGTTCACTGAAAAATCACTCGTCAGCTTCGGAAGTTAATTAGTAGATTATGTCAGAGCTAATTTGTTTGTTATTTCCACGAAATAAAACGAAAGGGAAAAAGAGAAAATTTCAATACTTTGTACAAGCTTTCATCTGAATTAAAAAATAAAAATAACTTTTCCTCTCGATTATTATCAAGAAGGACAATTTGAAGGTTAAGGAGACTGGAATCCTCACAGTCACCCTATCCTTGTTTTCAAGTTACATTCTTTCAGTCGATTCTTAACTTTTGTAAAGTAATCTCAAAAGTTCTTGGTCTTTTTACCAGTAGATCGCTTTCAATAAGCTCAAATTTCTCTCAAAATTCATCCAAATAGTAAAGTAAACGTTAAAATCATACAGCAACAATTTATACGTTGTCATACAACAACAATGATTATTTACTTTTTATAAATTTTATGTAGCTTTGTTAGATCAGTACATTGAGATTTATCATCCTTATTTCTGTTTTGTGCGAATGTCTTGAATTTTTCTTGTAATAACTTAAACCTATCTTTAATTTCAACTTCGTAATGTAAGTAGGTTCTTAGTTAGCTTGATCACTAGAGCGGGCAAATGTTATGTTTAGTTCGACTTAAAATCGTAATCTAAAACTTTTTTTTGAAAAGGGAAAAGAATACACATTTCACGCCTTCGTCCTTGTTAGGACTCATCAGCCAGATTTACCGTCGATGACAGCCCAGAAAAGCGCGAAAGCCTATGGATTCCTCTCCCCCTCCTGGAAGTGGAACTCCACAAAGGCAAGCAACAATAATAGATTACTGTAACCAGTACAGATTGAAAACCTCAGCCTTCTTTCTGCTAGGCAGAAATTTGGCTGATGAGTCCTAACAAGGACGAAACAGCTGTCCCAGATTCCCGTCGATGATAGTCCAAGGCATGAAAGCCAACTCAGTGTTTATTCTTTCAGTTTTCATGTTATATTCCTGTTAAACTATTCTATTTAAATCTTCTTTTGTTAAAACTTTTTTTTTTTTTACCCATTCTAACGCTTATTAAAAGATTTTACAAATGTTTTGTATCATAGGCTTAATATAACAAATGTTGATGTTATTTCCCATGTATGTTTAAAAAAGATATTTATCCTTATTGAAGAAAAAAGTGATTAACGATGATTTCCACAATTTTTTACTTTTTTGGTTTTAAAAAGTTTTGAGGTTAGCATTTATTGTTCTTTTCAATTTCTTATGACGTTGAACCTCAGACGTCTGGATTTTTGAACAATTTTAAAACATTCTTTGAATAGGAAATTGATTCTCTTCCATTTATCTTGAAAATCGAGAGGAATGACATAATTCTTTACCATTCAGAGTGTAATCAAGATATTGTTAATTAGATCACACCTTCTACTTACGCCAACGAATTATCATATTTCGAACTGTTTAAAATTCAACCTCTACTTAAAGATGCCAGTCATATTTAGGATATTGTTGTGGGTATTTCTCCATTTGTGCATTGGTCTTCTTAAAGCGGAGTTTTGAAGTTCATTCCGAACGAAATATAACATGTAAGATGGAAAACGAAGTTGATTTACTGTTTGTATAATTATAGTTGTTTCTTTAAGAGCTGTTAAATCATTTTTGAAAGAAATCTCTTTTCAGCAGCAATTTGTTATACATTAGAAGAATGTGATCTTGGCATTCATCGCCAGCTGGCTTTTTTAATATATCTCTATGTTGAAGCAAAGCTCCCCAAGGTTTTATCTAACATTAATAATACTCTTTTTCTCTTATTTAAGATTATTGGGAGAAAGGAAGAAAATGGAGTACAATTGTTAAGGGAAAATGAATAATGCTTTTCTGGTATTTAAAGTAACCAAAAAAACCAAATTTACTAAAAAAAAGCTTAAACGATTGCGGTAAATTTTAGTGATCAATTGCAAGGTATTAATTTTGATACACATTACAATGCTAGTAAAGGAGCCAGGATCTAAGAGCAGCCAGTAAACCACTCCGTTAAAGAACAATAATCAAGATTATTCATAAACTGTTTAGGAAATGTGAAATTTTAATGGTAAAATAACATTAGTGTTTTTCCTATTTAGTTTTCTAGTAATTAAATGCATAGGTTCAGAAGTTTAAGATAACACTGCTGGTAAATTCCTGTTACGATGATAAATAAGCAGTTGTCCAATTAATTCGTTATTTACTTATTTATCGTTTGCTCTCAATTCATCCTCACACAGAAATTAAATTGCAAATGGAGTCTAGGGATTTAAAATATGTATATATATTTAGATGATTTTTTTTTTTCATTCGTGTATCCGAATTAGCATGCCGTTGTATTTTTCTTTTTCTCCCCATTGAGTTTTGAACACTTACAAAGCTATTAACTTCAGTAGTAGATTATTCGTCAATTATGCAAATGTGAATAAGCTGCGTCAACAGGACCGGTTTAAGTTATGGGCTCCCCCCATGGGGTGTAAGTCTTGAAATTCCAACTATTAATCATTATTCATTGGGAGAATCACTTGGTCCTATCGCTAAACGTTCATCTGCACTAAGACAAAATGTTTTCATTTTTGAGCAAGGATTGCTAATTAAATAGCAGCTGGAGACTTCTACTTTATTGACAAAGTTATGAAATATGAGTCCAAGAAGAATTTCTTTTTAAAGCCATGACATTTCTACATACTGAAAGCTCTGGGTTTTTTTTGTTTAATACAAAAAGTAGTGTTTTTTATTTTCTGAAAACACTTATATCCATAGTATTTACTGAAGTTTTTGCTAATCCAGTTAATTTGAATCATATGACAGCTCGCGCACACATTAAGAGGGTTAGTAAGCTGATTTATATTGTAATGGTATTTGTGAGAGTCTCGTTGGGATGGAGAAACAACGAGCCAAGTTTTGGAACTGAACTGAATTGATTTTTTAAACATGGAAAAATTTGATTGGAAGATTAATTAAAAATATACACAATGATTGGACAAGAACATAATGAATTTAAATTAACTGATTCAACGGCTGCAATGGAAATTTAAAAATGATGTTAAACAGAACACCAATAATTAGGAAATAGAAAAGGAATGTTTTAAAATGAATAACGGTTAACGATTAAAATGAATAAAATACAAATAAACGATTTCTAAAAATATTTGCATACAAACTGTTACAATATTCATTGTTTAAGATATCGTTTGAAATCCATTGTTTCGGTTTCTGATGTTTTTCAGTGGGAATGTTTACTACCTTCTCTCTCTGATTTCTCGAAAGTAACTGAACCCACTCGGAAAAAATGAAATAGAAAAGTTGGATTGTCTCTTGTCCACAAATCTGCATGCAAAGTTTAAAGAACAGACCGGCTGATTTGAAGAATCTCACTTTTATTGAAAGTTTTATTAAAAAGTAACAGTAATCAAGTTTAATTTGTTTTCTCACTAACAATTAAAGTACAAGCGAAAGAGAAAGTAATTAATAAACAGCTAAGATTTTTGTTGTTGTTATTAATCATTTTTGTGTAACTATATTGCTATATTTTATTATTTAATATATATAATAATATTATATATATATATATACACTCATTTCCGTAAATGTAACACAATAGAAATTAAAAAAAAAATTATTACTTGTTTATATCGATACATGTCAATATAAAAAACAAAACAAAAACAGAACTACTTCAACAAACCGATATTTCGTCCTTTATATCAATAGACTTTTTCAAGGTATTCCAACCTTACATAAAATAAAATAAGTAATTCTTTTGATGTAAAGGACGAAATACCGATATGTTGAAGTAGTTTTTTGATATTGAAATGTATTTACATTAGTTACACAAGAAGAGATTATTGAATATTACTTGTTTAGTTTCCGAATTAAAAAACAAAACAAAAACAAAACTAAACGTTTTGAACCTATGTTCAAACAATGACCGTCGAGAACATTTCAATACCAAAAGACATTTAAAATTATAATTTTTTTTTTTTACTTCTCAGATGGTATAAATTGTTTTCATTTTAACTAGTAAGTCAATTTCCATTTGCATAGTATTCAATGTGGACACTGAAGCAGGCAATGAATGAAATGAAAACGTAAATTGGCTCGAAGGAAATTTCATTTCCAGAAGAAATTGAAGTGGAAATAAAATGACTTTGTAGCGAGATAAAATTGCTGAATTTACTTTTTTTTTATTTCGAATCCAAAAGCCCATTGAAAGTTATTGAATTCAATTGTGAACATGTGAATAATACAAACATCAAACATAATCGAAAAATTATCTGATTTCCCATTTCGGTTGTTCGCTTGTCTTCCTCACGGATCTCCCGCTAACTTCAAGTTATAAAGACTACATCATTCCTATTAGATCTAGTTGGAAATCTGAAAGACTTAATAAACTGTTTGGGTTTTTTTTTTTTTTTAAATATCCAGGGTTAAAGTTTTCTTCGAAGAAAGAGGATATTAACAAAACAACAACTGACTACAGTTTTTTTAGGCCCCCCCAAATAATGAATTAAAATTTTGCAGTGCAGTGCTAGAACATCTTTTCAGAGCGACATATAAGTGGGTTTACTTGTTTTAGTAACATAAGAACAGTGATTCTAAGCAGTTAGTCAATGA
>JAFIDM010012231.1:148307542-148327139 GCA_023159025.1 Thereuonema tuberculata
TTTGCAATGGAGTTCAACTTTAACTTTAGGAATCTTGACCTGCTAAATTTTTATATTAGATAAGGAAACAATTCAGATCCTCATTTTAAGTTAGGTTCTGAAATCTGGGAAAAACACTATGACGTGACCAAATATCTGAAGCATTTGTTTTTGCCGAACATTATAGATGTTGCTACCGCCCGTTGATCATGATCTTGGCGGGTGTGTCTATAAAATGGAACCACGGTTTCGGTTACAAGCACTCCGGTTAGGGCTGTGACGTCACAGGTTGCTCTGACATAGGAACCTGGTTACTCCCAAGTCCTTCATTTTATAGACGGCGTGGGTTGGTTGTGTTCAAATATGGCTGCCAAGATTGTGGATTTATTGTTAGAAGTTGAATCAGAACTTTATTCATTGTTAGATAGAGAATCAAGTACAGATTCCTCATCCTCGTCAGATGAAGAGATTATTATGTTATCAATGTATATTAATGTAGGTAGAAAGAAAGCAAGAATTGAGAATTACGCAGAGAAACTGTCGTAGCAGCCGACAACATTCCCAGCAGACGACACAATGGACGCATTTTACATTACATTTCTATTTTACAATACAGAGTTGCTTTTTACTCGACGATTAAATTAAAAAAAATATATATTTTATTTTATTTCTTTGTTTCATATACAACGCCGATGGTTCCGTTCGGTGAAGCCTATCGGAATATTTCAGTTTTCGTGCCACCGCGAGTCCGATACCCCCGGCTCTCCTGCCGACCGTAGGCACACTGTCCGCGGCACAGAGCCGACCGCCGCCGTCCACAAACTACGGTGTCCGACAATGCCCTAAATAAAAGGGCCCGGTGTCGGGATTAGGCATTCGTGTCGACATCGACCCACCATACATGAGGCGAACTAAAAAAAAAATGACGGCCAATAATTTTCTTTATTCTTTTTTTTTATTTACTTGTCTGTGTTGCATAAAAATATAGTTACTATTTTTAGTTACTTGTCATTAATGAAGCAATCACACTGCCATTGAAATTAAGAAGTAGGAATATATTCACTATTCTTTTAAGAAACAGAACAAAGTTAAAAAAAAAAAAAATAATAATTTAATAGAAGTGAAATTGCAAGTCTAAAATAAATAAGTAAATAAATAAATTAAATTTAATAGAAGCGAAATTGCAAGTCTAAAATAAATAAAAAAATTTAATTTAATAGAAGCGAAATTGCAAGTCTAAAATAAATTTAATAGAAGTGTAATTGCAAGTCTAAAAAGAAAAAAGGATTAAATTTAATAGAAGCGGAATTGGAAGTCTAAAATAAATAAATAAAAAAAAATAAAATTTAGTAGAAGCGGAATTGGAAGTCTAAAATAAATAAATAAAAAAAATAAAATTTAATAGAAGCAAAATTGGACGTCTAAAATAAATAAATAAAAAAAATAAAATTTAATAGAAGCGAAATTGGAAGTCTAAAATAAATTAAAAAGAATTAAATTTAATAGAAGCGAAATTGCAAGTCTAAAATAAATAAAAAAATTTAATTTAATAGAAGCGAAATTGCAAGTCTAAAATAAATTTAAAAAAATAAATTTAATAAAAGTGAAATTGCAAATGTAAGAATAAAAAAAAATTAAATTTAATAGAAACGAAATTGAAAGTCTATCGCATCGTCTGCTACCAAATCGCATCGTCTGCAACCGAAGGAATAACCCACCTCCTCAGCCGGTTGCAAAAACGTAACCTCGGTTACTGCAACCGCAAATCTGGTTGGTATTTATAGACGCGGTCACCGGTTGGCTGGAGTAACCGGCTTATTTTATAGACGCAGTGGTTGCCCGAAAGGTTGTAACCGCAACCGTGGTTCCATTTTATAGACACACCCGGCGTTGCTCTGTTGCCGGAAGTGAGGGCAGCGCCGCCAGGGTTGACCTGACGCATGCGCACAATCAAAAACGTCCATTTTGTTTAGACTGCGGAGGTCTTGTTAATATCGCGCGGATCGACGTTTTTCGTTAATTCTCAAAGAAAAATGTGCAGGTGGATTTTTAGCTGACGGCCGGAATAGCTTCAGAATGAACACGAGGACACATATACAGCCCTATCTGAGTAATTCGTTCGCCATTCGGCAGGAAATTCAGCGATTCGAGAGTGTTCATCCGTCTATCTATGCCATCTACGACCTGATCGAAAGAATCCCAGATCCTCTTTTGGCTCAACAAATACGAGAACACGTTGTCTGCATCGAAGGTAAGAACAAGAAATCATACATACAGTTAACCCTCAGCCCACTCCCACAATACTCAAAACCATTCTTCTTACGTTGTAGCGCCAATTCCCCGTGGATTGTGTCGTATTTCCCGTCTGAGTTGTATCTGTGACCCCAAATAATACTTGTTTTCAGGAAAATTACTGAAACACAATTATTTTTAATCAAATTCCCATAAACAAAAAGAAAACATAATGGACTTTACAGTATAATTTCGTATATACAGCATAGTTTACATTCGCTAAAGACGGAGAAAGATCTTGGCATAAATAAAGCATCATTTGAATGATCAGATATCTAATTCCTTTATTAAAATACAATGATTTCTTTTTATTTCCTTTGTATTTTTACTATTCTACTTATTGCTCGTTTTACTACTTCATTGCAATTCTGCCTAATTGATATTTATTTGTTGGAAATTTGATTTCTTGCGTAAGATAATAATGATGCTTCTGTTCTTGTATCGGTCGCGTTTACGATGATTAGAAAAGAAAAACCGAGTGAAAACTATTTACAACAGTAAATTTGTTTACGAAGTGTTAGTCTTATTACTTTCTCACTCGAATAAAGTACTATTTAAAAAGATGCAATCTTTTCGTTTTCTCCGATTAGGCTTAGGGTAGCTCGTCCCAAACATCTGGCCTGAATTAATGCCGGGTATTTTCAGTCATCGTAATCGGTTGGATTTTCACTTTTAATCGACGAGTGAGGGATTATGCGTGGTTTAAAGCTGAGTACAACATAAACTGGCAGGCCTACAACGAAGTAAATGCGTTACAAAAAAAAAACAAAACATTGAATGATTATACCGGTATTACTTAATGAAAGCAAAACTCGCCGTTGTTTGTTCCGCTTAGCAACATTTCACATTTCAATGTTTTCCTATTTATCAACCGGAGATTTCACAGTTTTAATAGAAATACAGAAATTTTTGCCAGTTTTATATGCTTTGCCGAATTGACTGTGAATTGCGAGCCGATGTATTTACTTTTTAAATATTGTAATGATAATACTTCGATGTAATTTTATGAATGAATTAGCTGTCAACTTACTTCTTCTTTTTTTTTTTTTTTTTGTAGGAAATTTCAGTAATATTGAGAAAAATATACAGTAGTTACTTTTTAGAGTTTATTGTCTGTTGATTTTTAAAGCTTGCTTGCATTTTTTTTTCCTACTTTCCTGCAAAAAATAATCATTTTCTATGTAATGGTTTCAGAAGTTTAATATATATTGAAATGTATGTGATTCAATTATTTAAAAACAAAACAACAACAACAAAAGTCTTAACAAATCGTTTCTATTTAAAATGAAGTAATTTGCAAATATGTCTGAATCTTACAGGAAAAGACACCAGTATATTTCCATAACGAAATTATAGGCTCTAAACGGAAATACACGTGTATTCACACTTATTGATTCTCCAACAATATAATTTAAATGAAATAATCCTCTTTCCTACTTATTTTAGGATTAAATTGCAATTAGATCTGAAATAACTTTAATAAGAAGAGGATATTTTGAAGTTCACTGACAAATTCCAGAAAGACAAGAGGGGAAATGTGAAATTACATTGTTAAATTAATTCTATCTACCACCTGTCAGAACAGTAACATGTCTTTGTAAGTAAATCCTGAAATTGCTGTGAATTTCTATAATTTTGTTTATTTTGAAAAAGATAAATTACTGTGAAATCTAGGGACAATCAATCACGAATTTTCGTCATGGTTCACTTGTGTTCAGATAGCATTTAAATTGAGGGTTTTTATGATACCTATTATTTTTAAATCTCCCTAAAAATATTTTGATTTAGTCTTAACTATAGTGTGAATCACTTGATTTTCACTAATTCTTCAATACAAATTTTTATCTATGTTTGATTTTTTTTTTAAAGATCAATTTACACTTTTAATATTTTTTACTATTAAATTATTGCGGCAAATCTTTGTTACTTTCTTCCTCCCCCCTCATTTTAATAAATTTGAAAATTATCAAAAAAAATATGAAATTTCGTGTTGAGATGCAAAGCGATTTAATCAAGTAACACTAGTTTGTCATATTGATTACGTAATTACAGTGAAAGCAACAGATGCGATTAAAAAAAAAAATCAGTTTTATATTTATCGTGCTACTGTGAATTTAATTAAATAAGTATGAGAATAGATAAACGGATACGGAGAGAATTACAGTATTAGCGAAATATAGAGGTTTTCTATACTTTTAAGTGAAACCTCTTACTAATCCTCCTCAAGATAGTCGTAAGCATTGAGAATCCAATTAAGTGATTTGTGTAAATATCCTTTCTCGTTAGCAGGATTGGTTTTGTTTCAGTCCTTGTAACTGACCCCGAGTATGCGCAGTATTTTCAGGTTAAACCGATATCTTAAAAGGTAATGGGAGTAATTCTTTGCTACAACGGGAAAGCTGTGGATCCTATAGCCTAGTCGTTTAGGACTGCGTACTGGAGGAACTGGGTTCAATTTCCATCGGTGGTCGGGTATTTTTCCACAGTTATTACTTCTCCAGACGGATCCTAAGGTTCACCCAACCCTCTGTCAAACGGGTTCCGGGTTTTCACCCGGGGGTTAAGGGACAAGCACCAGAATGACCATCCGATTTCAACCAGTCTGGTTGGTAGAGTATCTCTGGAGCCTAAATCTCCCGCCCGTCCAAGGATCTGCATGGCCTGTAGCGGAACATCTTTTTATAAATAAAAGAAAAAACATAAATGAAAATTAGAATAATGCATTTTTTTATTTTAGGGAATTGATAAATATTTAGAATAAAAATTAATTCCTGCATCTTTGTATATTAATTGTATTGCTACTAAATTGTCCTTTTTAACGTCGTCTTAATGGTTTTTGCCATTAATGCATTTTGAGTTCTGCTTCAACAACCTCATGATTTCCGTATTTGTAAAGTTTATGAATATAATTATAATGAAAGAGGAAAGAAAAAAAAAAAAGTAAGTTTTGAAGCCGATTTTCCTGTTAACCTATTGCTCATACATCCAACAAGTGAAGTTGCTTCATTTTATGCCTGTTGTAATATTTTTAGATTAACTATCTTTATTTCTTTTATTCTGAAACCAATTTATTTGGCAATGCAGTGTACTGGACACCATCACTGTCTACGCAGTCTTGTTCTGTCTCCAGCTGAATGTCTGTCATCGCCCCATTGCTTCCACCACCCAAATAACCTTTTAGACGGCAATGGCTTCACCATATTCATCGGATGATATCCTCCAGGAGAAATCCTCGACATTGTGTAGCTGTCCGTCGCAGAATAAAGCAAAATATCGTTTTGATATAAATTTATTAATTTCGAAACCTCCTCAATCCCTCTTATTATTATTATTTTGCCTTAAAGAAAATAGAAAGTAGAATTAGCCATTCAAAACGTTATACTTTCATCCAATTTTAAAAGCGTTTCAATTTTTGATTTTTACTCTTGTGTTATAATTTATTAACTGTAGATCCCGATTCGATCTCAGCCTTTCGGTGAATGTGAAATTTGATAATTTGCTTTAGAACTAAAAATTTTCTTATAGATTTTTTTAATTTTTTTTTTTTTTATAAGTAGTTTATGGATTTTCTTTCGAATTTGTATAAATGAGTGGCCTTTCCATACCGCTTTCTTTCCTACATTTGTTAAAAGCAGCTTCCATTTACTTTATTTGGTTGAATCTTGTAGGACTGCAGTTTACAAAATTTGCTTCTCGTCTTCCTTTCATAAAAGATTAATACAACTTTTTTGAAGCAATTCATTAACAAATTATAAGAAGAATAGCTTACAACCAATCTGTTTTATCTCCTTTTGATAGTAAACTAATTCAGCACCATCTTCATTTTCGTTTTTTAGAAAACGCTATATTTTTTATTTTATTTATTTATTTATTTATTAAATGGCACAATCTAATAAAGGATTTCAAATCTTAACAATATCAAATGATATATTGAATTGTTAAACCTTCATCATTTTTTCTTCCTAAGCTGTTATTTTTATTAAAAAAAAAAAAAACTCCTCTATTTAAGTCTGGTATTACTCGTTTTTCAATGCAAAGAAAGGGACGTTTTACTTTTTTTTCTTCCCTACTTTCGTTGGTTTGTGTCATCCGTGAACCGGTTTCATCAACTTTCTTCCTTTCATATCTGGGTCAAGTTCGATTGGAATTCAATTGATGTTCACAATTAATTATCCAAGGAATTCCGCCAAATATAGGATCGTCAGATGGATTCGGTGATTGAATTACGGGCTCTCGCAGTTTCTCGTTTTTGGTTTCGCAATCGGAAAGTTGTCTTGAAAGGGGTAACCGTGACCATTTGGCGTATTTAAAGGAAAGAGGAAATGGGGCTTAAATTACCTCTTTTCTCCCCGAAATTTCTAGAACTAACGCGAATAATTGCAGGCCCATTACAAATTCCTGTGGCGAAACAGTGACATTTGATGTTTACTATTAGATCGTCTTGATTACTAAAATTCTACAAGTCGATAATCATTTTTAGTGACCTAATAGAAAGAAAGTATACGTCAGTGTCATTATTAAAGAGCAATCAATAGTCAACGGAAATCTACGACTGATTACAGATGTGCGAGATTGACTCGGGGGGGGGGGGGGGATTAAAGTATCTTTCCCTTTACGCAAACAGAATTGTAAATATGCCATTGTTTTGAGTCCGTATATAATTTTAAGAATGTAGTGGATGATTTTTATCTCGACGGAAGTAAAAGCTCCTCCATACATGTTTTTTTTTTTTTTTCAACTTCTCAACAATAAGAGCAGTGTGAATTAGGGTTATGGTGTTCATATTTCTTCACGGCATTTTATCGCCATCAGACACAATGATAATATTAATGGACAGTCGCGAATTTAAATTAAAATTCTTGAAAGATGGGAACATTGCCCTGGTTTTTGACGATCTTTAAAAATTAACGAAGAACTTGATGTTAATAAATTTCAGTATTGATCAATTATAATAATGGTTTAATTATTTTTTTAGACTTTTTGTTTGAGATGCCACGATTCATCCTATACATCATCAGTGCGTATTTTTAAAACCGATATATTTTCAAAAATAAATAAAATAATATTAATAATAAAAAATCCAGTTAATGTAGACAGTAATGAATGAATCATTGAGTTCTAGGGAGATTGATTCCTTTTATATTGACAGATTCAGGGTAATGGAGGGAGCGACGTGGAGAGCTGGCGAAGTGGGGGTGCAGTGTTGATTCGCTCTTCGACAGCAGGAAACCAATTGGCGAAAACAATTTCTCCGTTGTTGGTTGTATTTGTTGGTCTCCAGTTGACATTAAAACACTTTTGACTGATCGTTGAGTAATATATATATATATATATATAAACCTAAGATGGGTACATTATTTTTACAATGATAGTTTACCTAATATTTGAGACTATCCTTACAATGTAGTTTATTATCTTAAAAAAATGTCATGTAAATGCAAGATGTTTTAAAATGTTTATAAAAAACGATAAGTTTTTTCAATTTAACCGGAGGCTTTTATTTTAACCTTTAGGGTCTGAATGTTTTAGCATGTTTGACGAAAGGTTGAAATTTTCATAAATTGTTGGCAAAAAACCCGAAATTCCGACTCGGTGTAAGTGCATTAGTTTCGTTGATAATACTGGAGGCGATGCTGCAAGGTTATTGTGCACGGCGCAGCAGACGGAAGCTCTGAGGTACCACGCTCCACCTGATCACTCACGAATGGAATGGCCCACTTGGTCGGGTCCCGTCAGCCGAGTTCAAGGTTGGACTCGAGATCCTAATAATTCCTGCTTAACGTCAACGGTTATTGATTAATTAAATATGTTTTTCTGTAATTCAGCGGCGAATGGATTCCTTTGAGTGGAATAGATTTTGTGCGATTTGGTTTTTCCTTTCTGACAATCGACAAACAACGAGCATTTTTATATTTTAAGGATGACTGCATCTACAATTCAAAAGAGATTTACTTGAAAATCGATGTCCATCAAATACATATACTATGATTATTATGCTTTTGCCATCAATAGAAATAGAATTTAATCATCGTAAAACGAGCACTGACGTTCTTCGAAATCGAATCCTGAAAGCTGGGCTGTGTTATTTGTTTGTCATTTGCTATTTTAGTTATTTCACTGTCTGCTTTTTTTTTTTTTTTATTCGGCCTCTTAAATTATTTTAGTCCTTAAAGATTCGTTCATAAAATAAGTCATTAAGTGCTATATTCAGGCACTAGTTATTAGGTGATATATACAAACTAGTGACTGGATCTTTTTGAAACTTGGCATGCACATTGATGGACAAGACATGATCTATTTTTTTTTTTATTTTTCCTTGTGGATTCCTGCTGCGAAGTTTCCGATGAGAAGGTGACAAATTCCTGTGCAAGTACATTAGAAGCGAAACGATCAAAACCTTACTGTCAACATTGACCTCTAACGGTGTGTCTTAATCCATTTTAAATTTGCACCAGTTGTGATTGGATTTAGGCTACTTAAGTATTTTGATTAAGTAACTAGAAAGCAGATTACATTGATTCCACAGTGAAATCAAACGGTGCTTTTTTTTTTTTAATTGGTTTCACGATTTTCAAAGAAACAAAATAAGTAATTATTTAAGGAAAGTAGTCTTTAAGTTCTTATAGGATCGTCGTTTTGTTTTTATCATGATTGAATTTAAATTCCTTAAGATGTTTGAAAATTAAGTACCAATCAGAGATTTTTTTTAATTTTTTAATCGGACTTATTAAAGTTCAATCCATTGATCTGTGTATCAATGAATCATTTTTTTTTTTTTTTTAAATTCTATCCGTTTTTTGTATCACTTCAGTTTTTTACAGAAAAAAAGCTTATATCTTCCTTAAATGGATGACCACTGTTTCGCGCTCTAGGGTTTCTTTTTTTGTTTCTTCTGTGTAATAAAACACTTCCTTGACCTTATCAACCATTTCAGCATTCCTGAACTTTCATATCTTTTTTTTTTTCCTTTACGGCCGATGAATGTTTGACTGTTATTAAGTGTTTTCGTTTTGTTCTTAGTATTTTACATTTCATTTTATTGGAACTTAATATTCATTCCAGGCTTTACTTTATGCTTTTTTTGTCTGGTGTTAAAACCGAAGTCCATTAGGGCGAAAGAACGTTGAAGTGAAAGGAGATGGTGAGGGGGTGGAGGAGGGTACCTTATTACGACTGTGATTAGGACACTGGCCTCCGTTGTGGGGCTTCCGGCTATTGTTATTTTGTTTTGCCTTAAGGGAAGTCGACTCCTTTTTTTATGCGACGGAAGATATGAAAAGAAGCCAGCCTCAGGTATTTTGGAACAGTCGTAATGGTAAACAATTCAAACATCACTCATTTCTGTAATTGTGCACAATTAACAACTGCCGATAAAGCATTTTTATTTTTTTGGTTTTAAATTTTAATAGCATCCTTAAATGAACTTATTTTTATTACGTATGAATAACGAGCGTCGGGAAGTAAATAAAGGGATAATTCTTAAAAAGGCACAGTCTAGCTACAAAGCCTTTTAGTAAGTTCCAGAAAAACCCTTATTGCAAATCAAACTTTATACCTGGAAATCGAATAAAATATTCTCTTTTATCTGAGTTAAATACAAAAGGAAACATATACTTTAGTGAAAACTCGATGACTAGTTTGTTTGCTTTTCTGTGAATACGTTGCTTCAGAAAAAAGCTTCAGAACCCTAAGAAATTGGACTGAAACAAAATTGAAGCGAATATTGATTTGTGAATCTTAATTCGCATTGAAACGAACGAAGAGCCGATTGTCTTGTTTACTTTCAAAGAACAGAATTGTTTGCCGAAAATTACATTACAGTATTTGTACTGAAAATGGGCTTTAAAAATCCAAATTAAATAAAAGCTGTAGCCAATTCATAGTCAAACAAAAAAAAAAAAGCAATTGAACTTCGTTTGTTAAGTTACCCTATGGAGAAAAAAAAAAAAACCCGGCTCCTACAGGCTTTGTATTGATATCATTTTATTCTATGAGAATAATATTACAATTAATGAATGCTTAATTTCAAAATTGTGATATGTTAGAAGATTACATTATCTTTATTTGATTTAGCGATTTATTTTTAGTTTATTTTTAAGTTTTTTGTTTTATTTAATGTTTACAAAAGAACTTTGACATTCCCTACAGACGATGACTTTTAATACATAATCTATTTGTTTTCTGAAATTCTATTTCCCGATTTCCTTTGAACTTCAATTTCTCAACGATCAGACAAGTTTTTAAAACTGCTGTTTTTTCGGTTTTTACGTCGTGGATTTAAAGATGCTCAGTTGACCTTTTTATCATCGAAATGAGGTCATTGGAGGGGAAATCTCATTCGACAGAATAATAAAAATCTATCTCCATTCTCCCTATCATGAGAGTTTTTCACTTTCATAAGCAGTTGCATTCAATTAGCAAATCGTTATGTTTCGGAACCTTACGTAGATCATAACAAATCCTAGGCCTTTTCTACTGTAGATTTTTTTTTCATTTTTTTTAAGGAGAGAAAAACTTATTTGAAATAGGAAAGTAATAAATTACTTATTGGAGTTCACCTTGATTATATGAATTTTGTTCCAAACCAAATTATTATTTAAAATATTATAAAAATTTGTTTTTCCTTTGAGTGCTTGTGTCCAGATATATTAGAATGTAGCCCGTATCAAAATGAAAATAAGCAAAAAACAAAATAAGAAATTTAAATATCAGTAATCTATATTACTAAAATCTTTTATTTCTGTCTGTCTGTCCGGCGCAATTGTTAATTATTAGTTTCCCTTGCTGAGAAAGTCAGATTACAATTTTTTTTTCCGCCTTGCATGGGATTCGAACCGAGGACCTTCGTCCTCGCAGTCAGGAACGCTAACCATTGGACTACTGCTGGCCCCCCAATATCCAATCCTTCTTTTATTCTATTTGTTCGCGCGCTATCAAATCATGAGCTCATTCAAGTAGTATTAGTAGTTCTATTAAAAAAAATAATTTTAAGGTTTTAAGCAATACGTAGGCAAATTTTGTTTTAAAATAAAGTCAACTTAATTTTTGCTAAATTTTAGTTTCGTTTAAAATATTGAAGCTTTAAATTTAATGATAAATTGCCCAAATTCCGAAATTTTTTTTCATATATTGCTGAACTACATGTTATTACTTTACCATAATTAGTTCTTATGTGGTTTATGATGAATCATCAGCGGTGTCCCAAGAAAGGAAACATCATATAAATAATTTTTTGTATTTAATACAGTGTTAAATATTTGACAAAATAACCCATTAGTGATTCAGATAATTAAAATTTAGAGTAATTTAAAAGATAACTTTTTTTTTTATCTGCTTATCTGTTTGTCTTCGATAGATTTCAAGACTATGAAATGAATGGAAACTAACTTTTTTTTCTTAGAAAGGTAAATAACCTGATAACAATACTTAGCTTCAAATTGATCTTTTATTTTTAAACCTAAGCATTCTTTGTAGCGCATGTAGTGAATTTAAATGGATAAGCGTCTGTCCCTGTGGAAAAACTGTTACTCTTGTTACCTTCTACATATAGCAAAGCAATAGGATCAGCGAAAATCTATGGGAATAAATAAATCAGGTTTAACTATATCTTTTCATATAGCTTTTCATCTGGACAACACCCAAGTTATATATAGGTTTACGTACTTTTGTAGAATCGTGATAAACGGGTTTATTTGCAAGTACCGGAATCCAATATCAAAATCTAGTCTTCGGTGCCGAATATTTGACTTTTTTTTTGGTTGGTTGATAGTTTGCAGGAAAACAGTTGCTCCCCACAAGTTACATTATCTTGCAAAGTATCTGACATTTTCGTACCAGACACTTCATTAGTATACAATTTAAAAAAAAACAGTAGAATGGGAGCTGTTTGCATTTAATGTGTCTTCAATAGATAGCTCATTAACGTCAAAGTTAGAAACTAAAACACGGACAAACAAAATATTACGATATTAATTGTAATTTTTGTTTAACCTACATTTACAGAATTATATCTAATTAAGGAGTTATTAGCTGTATTTTTAATGTTTTAAATTAAAAAGAGATAGTTATTTAGAAAGAACTCAAATAACTTCTGAAATGTATGTGTGATTATATAAAACATTATTAGGATTTTCTATTATTTCCCTCTTGACATTCCATTTCAGTAAGTTGTATGGAATTCCTCTGTAGATGTTTAATTTCGTATCGACGCGCCTGTGTAGGTGGGAAGCCTCTTAAAATAACTGTAAATGGTGAGCAGTGATTTACGGAGTATATAATTTCATCGCGTGTGTTGGATTGATGCTGTTTAATTGTCTTTTACCTGTGTACGGAAGCCGCCGCCACCTTCTCCTCTTTTTGTCCATTTTGCACGTGGCTGTGTTTGGGATGTAAATTTCCTAATCAGATTGGGACAAACAGGCGATAACTCAAGTGTACGTTTTTATCATTTGCCACCCCTCTTTGACAGAGTCGACTCGTCGCAGGGCGAAGAGATGATTTGCATTTCAATTAACGATTTCTCTCCCCCCACCCGACCCCTTCCTCCCTCTTCCCCAAACAAGTTGGATTTGATCTTGTGTTAATCAAGATGGAGACGTAACTGCGCCATTGACGGTCGAAAATATTTGGTCCTAATTTGGCATCATTCAAATGAACAGCGGTGAATCATGGGGGCTCCAAGTCCGAGTGGGTTACTGATTTAATTCCAACATTATAATAACAATATTATTATTATTATTAATAAATAATAATATTATAGTAAATATTTGGAATCATTTGAAAAAGAAAAGGAATTTATTTTTCAGTTTCTAGTCGTTGAATTAAATAAAATTCATATATTAAAAATTTAAAAAGTATATTATTTTCATCGTTTGTTACAACACTTGTGTTGCCGAAGTGTCCCAAAAAGTTTTTTTTTTTTTTAATCGTGAAAACAGTACAAAGGAAGAATCTCCATATTTCTGTATTGTGATAATTGTGAATTCCCACAGAATCAATCTTCTGATTTTCTGTTTCACGATCAGCGAGTACTCGCATTGCCTAAATCGAGTTTCAGAGCACGCGCAAGTGACAATAGATTATTATTAGACATGAATAAGCTTATTGTTTCGCTTTCAATATTTTCTATGAGGATTTTGGTTAAGCGAAAATTTCTGGTTAAATACCCACTCGGGGGAAAAAAAATTCTAATATCAATCGTCTTTTGTCTTATTAATTATACAATTATTGATTTGTATAATTAAATATACATGCTAAGTTTCGAGAAGATCCAGTAACAGGTTCAAACACTGTTCAAAAAATTACACACAAATGGACACACGGACAAATGCAGCCTACTGATTTAGTTGAATCTTAGTATTCTTTAAAAATAAGCAGAAATGGAGTGTTTTGTTTTTTTTTAACTAAAGATTTATTTGTTTTATATAAAACTGTTAAAACAGTTTAATGACAGCATTTAGACAAAATACGAGACCGTTACTGAATATCAAAATATTTGAGACAAGATAAGGCGTGTTTTTTTATCGTGATGCCGATACTGTTCTGAGCAAATGCAATTTCCGGTACTTATTGTATTCATAATTTATTATTCGTAGCAAATATTATAAGGAGTAAAAAAAAAAAAATCTTGGTCATATCAACAATTCCTCTGCAAATAAGAATTGTGTAATGGGAGATTAGAGGGTAAGGGAAACGTAAATTTTCTTTTCAGTTGATTTTGATTCTGTTCCGCCTCATTTGAAACAAAAAAAAAAAAATCCAATTGTTTTCCCATCATGCCAACCTCAGAGCCATCGTGATTTCAAAGCGTAACTAAGATTGCAGCGAATAAGGTTTTTATTTTCATTATACGTAATTACACTGTATGTTTCCTTTTAGAATTCATTCATTCTTTGATGCTAAAGAAAATAGCCCCTTATTACACTTAAACAAGAAGAATAAAATATGAAAATAGAAATTAAAATGAAATCCACTGCCTTCTGTTTTCGCAACCGTAGTTGGCTGATTTGACAGCCTTGGGAAAATGCCCGAAGGCTCTTCCTGGATTGAGGAGGAGGAAAAAATAAAAATATGCCGTTCATGTGTTTAGCTTTCATTTATTTAAGTGGAACTTTCCCAAAAATTTTCTACAATTCGAGTGTCAACAATCTGAAAACATTAAAAAAAAAAAAGCATTCTCATTCTCCGTGCGTTACTCGAGTACCTATTTTCTGTAGTTAGATGCAGTGATTTTCGTTACGTCCTCTTTTATATGCCACATACTTTACCTGAAAGAACTTTAAGCCTACTTTCCTTAAAATTTATTCCTTAATTTATCGTTATTCTTTTTCTTTGGTTTACTTAAGACATAAAGGGAAAGCCTTACATCTGGTAAATACAAACAACCAGAAAATTTCCGTTTCTGATAAAAATGAATTAAATACACATACTGTTTACTTAAATTGATCCAAGACCGATTAAATGTGATTACATCAACGCGTCCGGAAGTCGTTTACGAAATAAATGTAATTCAATATTTATCGTTAAAGATCGTTGTTTTGTTTCTAATTCTTTCGGGGGGAGAGGGGATTTCTGATTTCTGGAACCTTCTTATGGTAATTTCTCGGTAAGGGACCACTAGAAAAAGACAAACTACGTATGGTTTCTAGTCCTTAAATACAAGTTTCAAGGAGATCCACCCAGTGGTTCATAAGTCATTAAGAGAACGCGCGTGAACCGAAACTGGGAAAAATAGGCTCTTCAATTGAGAAGGAAAGAGGTATTCCACGAAAGTAATCTACTGAAACTATAATGCTAAAGCAAGAGCTTTTACATTGCTGATATTTCCTGTAAATTAATAAATAACTGTAATAAGAAAATTGTAATTTACAGAAAATATCTTTTAGCATTTCCTTACATACGTATATAACTTAAGAGTATAATCAGAATATAAATAAGTCTTGTTGCTATTTATATCGACATTTATATCTATATCCTAGATGCAGAATGAACTACTATGTTGAATCTTTGAGAACTTTTTTATCAGGTTAATATTGCAGTATATTTAAATTTTCTTCCTTATTTATTATATGATCTTAGTAATGAATTTTTATAATAATTTTCTTTATTATGGTAATTCAGTTCTGTGGACCAATCTAGGTGGTTATGTGTTGCGTTTTTTTCCTATTAGGTAACCATATAAAATGATTAGTAGACTACTAACTATAATTCACTGTTAAGATGATCTATTCTAATAGAAAGAAAGCAGTCGTCAGCAACCTTGCTAGCTACCTAATCTCAGACGGACTTGCAGTAGCAGGATATTTTACTTTAAAGGCAGTTGCAGATATTCTCCATTGTTGTCTTCCCAAATTTAATTACGGTATGGAGATATTGTCATTAACCTATTAGATATTGTGCTTGCGTTACATGCAATGTAGTTTCTAATTTCTTGCTGTGAAAAATCTCATTTCATGATGCCAATAATTTCTCATTTGTACAAACTATTGCCGTTCTCTTCATTCGCAATTGTTTGTACCTAACTATGAACCTATTATCTGCATCTAACCCTTCCAAACCAGGTCCTAAGTCATTCCTTCAGCCCCTTTTCGGCGAATAGGCTGACCGTGAAAGATCATCGTTCTGGTCATTTATTTAATATCTTTCGTCCACTCATTACACAAGATTTCCGAAAGCCGTGATTTCCATTACATAGCAGTGTGTACATCCCTAACGAATTGTTGGTCTCCTCTTAATAGTTTTTAAGATATTTTAAACGGACTAGTTTGCTGTATATTAATAACGTTAAATGAAGAAGATCGCGCAGTAGTTAGTTATATTTCCCTTCATTTTCATTTGATCACACATTATTAAAGTTATCGCTCAACGCTTGGCGGATTGAGGGAAAATAAAACCTATTTAATGAATGAGCGCGAGTATTTTTTTTTCCCCTGAATTCGTTTTCAGTGGCTTTTCCATTTGAAATGTAGGGAATCGAATTAAATAAGCCAAGCGTCGAAAATTGTCAACGATTAAACATTATTAGTTTCAGCTTTGGTTCAAGGAGGGTCATTGTGATTTGAAATTGCAATAAGCATTTCATTATTAAATTACTGAAGACAAAACCAGAATGAATGATCTTTAGATCATTGATGGGACGCTACAGTGATAGATTCTCGTGATGTATTCGTAAACATTAAGTCATTGATTGATAACAAGTCTTAGAATAGTGGTTGTAAGACAGTGGTATTAGATATCGTTAACGAACTGCGGATACTTTGATGAAGGCTGTTGACTGCAAAAGAGGACAATTCCACATAACAATGAAAATTTTAGACTAAATGGTTGGGAGGTCACCAATACTTGGGCAGTATTTTCGGTTTTTGCTATTTTGGAGAGAGGAAAAAAAAAAAAAAGACAATAAAAGTAATTGGTGATTTTGTTTTCCCTTTTATTCTTTGGCTTTTCAGTTATTACTTTTTTTTTCTTTCTTTTTTTTTTTTAACTTATCCAAAAATTTGACTCGTAATTTTGAGCAGTACTGTACTGTTATTAGATAGTGACGATTTTCTGAATCATATCAGATTTTTTGTTTGATAAAGTTATTTCTTTGTCTCTTCATTTTGAATGATTATGAATATCTATTAAGATAATCAATAATCCTTAACTGATAAATACTTATCTCTGGATCAGTTTGTATTGGGAATCATATTGCCTTGAATATTACAAAGAAAAGCAATCAAATGTTGCAAAAAAAAAAAAAAATAATGGACGAAGAAGACGATATAGAAAACATTACATTAAAAATGGGAATCTTTTTGGTAGGTTAATGCTGATAAAGAAATCAACTGAAATACATATATACATTGGAAATTCTTGATTTTTTTTTTTCTAACTTTTTATACTATTTTTAATTCTCATTGAAATGAATTAAAATGTCAATCTAAAGTGAAGCAGCTGAATGGATAAATTATCAAATAGATTGAACATTTTTTTTTTTTTCCACGTAAAAAAAAAATTCACTAAATTAATCCAATTTTAGATGAAATTTAAAAAAAAAAAAAAAATAACGTTCTTAAACCTAATAAGAAAGCGTCTTTCATTTGATTAATTCCATTCAGGCGATATAACGAAAAAAATTGCTGATTTAATTAGTTTTGTGCAAATGGATAGTTAGAAGATAGTTTCTATTCGATAACTATGATAATGCAGAGAGAATATTTTTTTTTTTTAAAGGAGCTTTTTGTCACTCTTCTGTTATTTTATTTTTTTTCCCTGAGGAAATATTTCAGACAAACATTTAATGTTTTTAAAAGATGTACTGACATATCATTTCAGATTCCTATCTGCTGTTTTGAGGTTAAATAAAAAGCGGAAACGAAAATACGCAGTAATAAATAGACATTTGTCACCATGGAAACAGCTGTACCGCTATTTCTTTAATTTTCCATGAAAAATGCTAGACAAAAGCTTAACAATGATTTTGAAATAATCTAACGTTTTATCGAACTTCATGAAGATCTCGTAATTGCTTCACTGGCCTGTGGGGACATACATACTCGTGAACCTTCGTGAACCTTCGAAAAGTAAATAAAAAAAAAAATTAAGGTGAAGTGAGTTTTAAAGCCAGACAGACGAATTATACAAACATTTGGATTACAGCCAATGTAAATATCAAAGAGTAAATGTAAAGAGTAAATTGCATAAATATCTCCTTTGCATAAATATTGCCCTTTTATTTGTTTTTTTAGTTTAAAACTTACGTATGAAATAAAAATAAAAATTCCATTTCTATTTAAGCATTATTTAACTTAAAATAAAGTTAACTTTTAATAAATAAATTTTATGGAACTTGCTCTTGATTTATTACAGTACTGATTTTTATGTTTATATTCAGATACGAAAATTAAATACAACTGTTTGTCAGAACAGCCAATGTTTAAATTTCTTATCACGATTAAGCAGATTAAGAACGATCTTAGCACACTTCAAATGAAACAAGCCCGATACCCTTGAATTTTGCTAGATTGAAGAATGAAAGTGACATTCATTTTCCCAATTAATTTCAGGATTTAATTTAATAATATTATTCAGAATAAAACGGATACGACGCTCTGGATCATTAGGACTCAAAATTCTTTTTCAAATGTGCTAATAACCGAAAGGGGAGAAGGGAATAAGTTAAAAATGTATTAAAAACTGAAATGCACTGAAAGTTAATTAAAATGAATTATTTTAATCTTTATTATTTTATATTATTGTTAGCAACAAATTGGAAAAACGGTTTGAATTGTCAAGACCTAAAACGATATGTTTTCTTATGAATATTCATTTAATAATGAAAAGCAAACAATTCTAACGAATTTGTACATTTTTATAGATTTTCTTCCCTTTTTTTGAATATTCATTTCTTTTAAAACATGTACAACTAAAACTATTATTATTATTACAATTTTCTTTTAAAACGAAAAAAAAATATTAAAAAAAGTAAAACACCTTGACCACTTTGTAATATTTCAAAATGAAAAACACTTCATGGATACTTGTCTAATTACTTTTGGATTTGTAAAAAATGACCTTTTTTTTTTTTTTTTTTGTAATTTTTTTTTCCTTTCTTGATTATTTCCTTATCTGAAATAATATTTTGATCAAATTTATGTAGTTGTTTGCTTTTGCCAAATTACGAAGATAAGAAATAGACATTGTTCTTGGCCTCTTCTACAATAAACCTTTTCATACAGGATGAACACCCTCACAGCCAAGGTCATGTGGTACAAGGTTAAATAACCATCTGTTTCAAATTCGTCTTCGATCGGACACAAAAAACCAATCTGATTGGATGAATTCACTTCCATACTGTTTCCCCAGCGTTTCTTCAGTTAGTTTTCCAGAAACTTTTCAAGGACAATGACAGTATTCGATCAAAAACATTCATTTGGCGCCGAGTTTACTTTCTGCTATGGCCTTAAACAGGAAGAAGAAAAAAAAAAAAAAAAAAGGTTAATTGCTTTTCCATATAAATCTGGTCTCTACAAGTAGATTTCTAAAGCAAATTATTCAATTAGGGGAGGCTGCTCTCTTTTTTTTTTTATTATTATTAGTTCCTATTAATTGTTAAACATTGGTGACATATCAATGCCTTTTAATAAAATATATTTACAATATTTTTTACATATTATGTATTGTTTTCAAAGAAATTATTGAAATAATTATTGCAATTAAATTCATGTAGTAAATGCTTATTTTTTTTTTTCCATTAAGATTTCCTGAATATTCATAGTTTATACAGGGCGTTTCGGAAATGGGTAGACAAAGTGAAGAGATACGGGGTCTAAAGGTCATTTTGAGT